>JALIHJ010000002.1:0-357487 GCA_022984795.1 Fabrea salina | reverse complement strand
AACACCCTAACACCCTAACACCTAACACCCTAACACCTAACACCTAACACCCTAACACCCTAACACCCTAACACCTAACACCCTAACACCCTAACACCCTAACACCCTAACACCCTAACACCCTAACACCCCCTAACACCCTAACACCCCTAACACCTAACACCCTAACACCCTAACACCCTAACACCCTAACACCCTAACACCCTAACACTAACACCTAACACCTAACACCCTAACACTAACACCCTAACACCCTAACACCCTAACACCCTAACACCCTAACACCCTAACACCTAACACCTAACACCTATAACCTAGCACCTAACACCCTAACACCCTAACACCCTAACACCCTAACACCCTAACACCCTAACACCCTAACACCCTAACACCCTAACACTACTAACACCCTAACACCTAACACCCTAACACCCTAACACCCTAACACCCTAACACCCCTAACACCCTAACACCCTAACACCCCTAACACCCTAACACTAACACTATACACCTAACACCTAACACTAACACCCTAACACCCTAACACCCTAACACCCTAACACCCTAACACCCTAACACTAACACCCTAACACCCTAACACCCTAACACTAACACCTAACACCTAACACCCTAACACCTAACACCCCTAACACCCTAACACCCTAACACCTAACACCCCTAACACCTAACACTAACACCCTAACACCCTAACGGAAACTATGAGAAGAATCTGAGCTTCTATTTATTTAACTATTGGTCTAAGTACTATGTAGTTTGTTAGTAAGGTTCTGGAACTAGGAGTAAACAATACCCAGTTATACCTCATTCTATTTACAAACTCTCCTATAAAGTCCAATTCAACAATAAATAGAAAACAGAAACTACCATTGGAAGGGTTGAAGAGTGAACGTGCACAGACCTAAACTGCTTCTTACTTTCTCTAAAGGGTGCTTGAGATGGAACTCACAAGCAATCATAAATAACCAACTGTACTCATAGACTTCATTAGAATATGAGTCTTAGTAGAGGAACTATAGCAGCAAGTTCAAACGAATACTTAAACTTGAAAAGCAGTAGTCAATAAGTAATAAAACAGCACATTAGTTAATTCCGAGAAAAACAGAGCAATTTGTATAAGTTTATTAGTATGCCAAACTTTGAAACTATTTCTTGTCCGGAAGCTCAAAGACAAGTCCTGCTAGGTGAAGAATTATTATGGTTCAACAAGAGCTGAAACAACACCAGAAGTGCAGTCTTCTAAAAGAAAGAACTTCTTGACTAGTCCCGATTATGATATTGTCCTTGCAGAAGCTAAGTATAAGTTGTTGATTGAACTGCATCTCTGTGGCCTTCTAGAAGTTGAGTTTGCAGTCAGAAACTCCACACTCAGTGGTATCATCAGAAACTACAAACCATAGGATCTGCACCAACTGTGTAAGGTAGCACTAAAGTTAAGGTTCCAAAGTTCCACAGCCTAATAGTCGCACTTCCAGAAACTACTAAGTGGTCACTGCTTGAGACAGCAACTGAACAAACACTTCCTGTATGGTCTAACAAGTTTGTTTTCAAGACTCCCCCAAATGTGCTATGCTTGGATCAAAGCTATCGTTAAATGGCAGCAGTTTCCACAACGTCTTGTCCAGAGAACTTTGATTGTTTCTGTCAGTGAGACATTCAGAATGAGTTGTCAATGAACTGAAGCTAATCACTTTGATTAAGAGAATCTGTGTTATTGAATATAAGGAACTTACTAGTTGTGTTCAGCAAGGACTTAGAGTTGTTAGTGCTGGAATGAATAGAAGGTAGAACTCTGGGGATTGTCCTTTGTTCTAAAGTAGTAACTATGAGAAGTAGAAACTACGATGCAAAGAAAACTACTTAAAGCACCAAGACAAAGGTAGTCTATTACCTCACTGCAAGTTCTTAATAACCTTTAAGTTTGAATTGGGGTAGTGAATGCTTTACTAGAGTTTGAATCTTCAAGTAAGTAAGCATTAGTCACTAAGTTACTAGAAACGTTAACTAGTGATGTTTATGAGTCTTTATTGTCAAACTTACTCTAAAACTACTTAGATACTTGGATGATACAGTTAACTGCACTAGTGCAGTAAGTAAGTCAACAAGCTTGGAGCTACAATAGCACCCTAACAACAAGTGGAAACACTCAAATGAAACACTGAAGCACTAGAAAACAATACTCATAGAAAACCCCTAACAAACAAAACAGACCTATAAGTCATAGCCTCTGGAATACCTAACACCAGAGACAATGAATTGAGAAACTCAGAAATGCACCTGTAGATGAAATGTGAAATACAAGTCTAGGTAAAGTTGAAGACATGCTTAAGTCACTTATAACTAAAAGGAAGTTGATAAAGAGTGTCAAAGAAGCGAAGCAGACACTTTCTAAGACTAAGCAATGAAGAATTGAACTAAGTTGTTCTGCATACTCAGAATCTTCATTAACTAACAGTAGTCTTAAATAAGTCTTTGTTGTGCCGAAACACTCAAACCCAAGAGATGCTGCATCCAGTAACTGCAAACTAAACTACCTAGACCTTTCTAAGAAATAGCTTCTTGCAATGCTTTGACTTTGTACTGGTTGAGTGAGACAAGGGTATACTTTGACATGATGCCAAGAACAAAGTAGTGAACCTCTTCATAAGCACTCTTAAGTAAGTAAGGGCAACTTTAAGTGTCTAAGTCTTTTAAGTGGAAAGTAACTATAAGAACATGGAACCTTAAAAGTTCCAAGTACTTGTTAAAGATATTGGAGTCTAACCACTTTGAACTTAGTAACTAGCTCCTAATCTCAGCTAGTTAACTAAAACTACCTGTGACCTTGACTTCAAGAAAATTTGGAAAAGGGTGGTAGTGAAGAAATTAAGAGGAAAATTTGGCTATATATAGAGGGGTCAGTTGAGGCAAAATGGAAACAGAGTAGTTGCTTAGTACAGGAACAGTGAGGAAAGAGTAGCTCTGGCCAAAATTCTGACTAACTAGGAACAGCAGCAAAACTTCCTTGCCGGGGACCCCAAGTGCTAAAACATAGGACTCTGGACGGTAAGTCAAGAGGGTTTGGAAGGGTTGACGCAGCAATAGCGTGGAACTGTGGAAAAGGGAAAGCAGTAACTTAGGGCTGCTGAGTAGTGGAGCAAGTGAGAGTGAGGGAGTTTAGAAAGTAGCAAGAAGTAATCTGGTTGATCCTGCTGTTAGTCATATGCTTGTCTCAAGGGCTAAGCCATGCATAATAAGTATAAGCTTGTATACGGTGAGACTGCGAATGGCTCATTAAAACAGTTATAGTTTATTTGCTAAGCGTTTATATGGATAACCGTAGTAATTCTAGAGCTAATACATATGGTTACGCAGTGCGTAGTATTTATTAGATAAAACCCAGCAGGGGCAACCTGGAGGAATCATAATAACTTGGCGGACCTCTTGGAGGTGAAGCAGACAAGTTTCTGCCCTATCAGCTTTCGATGGTAGTGTATTGGATACCATGGCGATGACAGGTGACGGGGAATTGGGGTTCGATTCAGAGGAGCCTGAGAAACGGCTACCACATCTGAAGGCAACAGGCGCGCAAATTACCCAATCTAACTCAGGGAGGTAGTGACAAGAAATAACAACGCGGGGGCTTAGTCTCGCGATTAGATGAAGTTAAGTGTAAAAGCCTTTTCGAGGACCCACTGGAGGGCAAGTCTGGTGCCAGCAGCCGCGGTAATTCCAGCTCCAGTAGCGTATATTAAAGTTGTTGCAGTTAAAAAGCTCGTAGTTGGAAGTCTGTGCAGGAAAGAATGGCTCTGCCGTGCCTGGTCCTGCACATCCGTCAGAACAGACTCGAAGTGGCATTGAGTTGTCGCTGTGTTGATCTGGCACTTTACCTTGAGCAAATTAGAGTGTTCCAGGCAGGCCAGCGCCTGAATAGTCCAGCATGGAATAATAGAATGGACTGAGCTCCATTTATTGGTGTTATGGCGCTCGGTAATGATTAATAGGGATAGTTGGGGCATTCGTATTTAATTGTCAGGTGAAATTCTATGATTTATTAAGGTGAACTATGCAGCATTTGCCAAGGATGTTTTCATTAATCAAGAACGAAAGTTAAGGGATCAAAGACGATCAGATACCGTCGTAGTCTTAACCATAAACTATGCCGACTAGGGTGGAGGGGCAACACCAGTACTCCTTCAGGATCTTCCGAGAAATCAAAGTCTTTGGGTTCTGGGGGAGTATGGTCGCAAGACTGAAACTTAAAGGAATTGACGGAAGGGCACCACCAGGTGGAGCCTGCGGCTTAATTTGACTCAACACGGAAACTTACCAGGTCCAGACATGGGAAGGATTGACAGATTGAGCTCTTTCTTGATTCTATGGGTGGTGGTGCATGGCCGTTCTTAGTTGGTGGAGTGATTTGTCTGGTTAATTCCGATAACGAACGAGACCTTAACCTACTAACTAGTTGGAACTCGCAGGAGTTCTGAACTTCTTAGAGGGACTTTGGGGGCTACTCCAAGGAAGTTTGAGGCAATAACAGGTCTGTGATGCCCTTAGATGTCCTGGGCCGCACGCGCGCTACACTGATGCAGGCAACAAGTTCCTGGGCAGACATGCCTGGGCAATCTGCAACCTGCATCGTGATGGGATTGACCCTTGTAATTCTTGGTCATCAACGAGGAATTCCTAGTAAACGCAAGTCATCAGCTTGCATTGATTACGTCCCTGCCCTTTGTACACACCGCCCGTCGCTCCTACCGATTTCGAGTGGTGAGGTGAACTCTTCGGACTGCTTGCGAGTGGAAAGTCGAGTGAACCTTATCACTTAGAGGAAGGAGAAGTCGTAACAAGGTATCTGTAGGTGAACCTGCAGATGGATCATTAACACATCCTATTTATTTTTAGCTTTATTTCAAACCTCAGCGATGGATATCTCGGCTCTTGTAACGATGAAGAACGCAGCAAACTGCGAAAAGCACTGCAATTGCAGAACTCCGTGAGTCAGTAGATCTTCGAACGCAAACGCCCTCGGGCATGCTTGTTTCAGGGCCTCCTTAGCTGCTAGCTGTGAGTGCGGTGCTCTCACAGAAGCCACTCCACTTGAGTCTGGCAGAAGGACTCTTCGGCAGTGTCTGAGGCCAAGCAAGACCACCGTCTGAACTTAAGCATATCACTAAGACGAGGAAAAGAGCCAACAGGATTGCCCTAGTAACGGCGAGTGAAGCGGCAAAAGCCCAGGCTGGAAATCGCTGCGGCGAGTTGTACAGTGAAGACACGCTGCTCACGCAGAAATTGGAGGAGTAAGTGTTCTGGAAAGAAACGCCGCAGAGGGTGAAAGCCCGTGCCTCCTCCGCAGACGCGACAGCAGGTGTTCCTAGAGTCGGGTAGTTTTGGGACTGCTGCCCTAAGTGGGAGGTAGACTTCTTCTAAGGCTAAATACTCACAAGAGACCGATAGCGAACAAGTACTGTGAAGGAAGATGAAAAGAACTTTGGAAAAAGGGGTTAAAATACTTGAAATCGTTGAGGAGGAAGCTGTGAGGCTGGTCTCGGCAGCAGTGCAACTAAGTGCACGCACTTGGGGGAGCTGCTGCCTCAACTCGGTCTTTGCTGAAGTTCTGAGCTGCCCTGCTGTTAGTTGGGCAGGCCCAGAGGGTGCGGGCAAAGTGACTTGCCCCACTGACCCGTCTTGAAACACGGACCAGGAGTCTAACATGTGTGCGAGAGTAGTTGGGTGGAGACCCTTCTGCGTAGAAACTGAGCCTTTCAGGGCCGTGTTAACGAGGCTCAGCAGGCATGTTGGGACCCGAAAGATGGTGAACTATGCTTGGGAAAGGCGAAGCCAGGGGAAACCTTGGTGGAGGCTTGTAGGGATACTGACGTGCAAATCGTTCTTCTGACCTGAGTATAGGGGCGAAAGACTAATCGAACCATCTAGTAGCTGGTTCCCTCCGAAATTTCCCTCAGGATAGCTGGAACAAAGCAGTTTTATCGGGTAAAGCGAATGATTAAAGAGGTTCGGGAGTTGCAACAACTTTGCCTATTCTCAAACTTTAAATTGGTAAGAGTGCGGAGTTACTTAAGTGAACTCTGTATTGAATGTTTGTTCCAAGTGGGCCATTTTTGGTAAGCAGAACTGGCGACGAGGGTCCAACCTACGGCAGGGTTGAGGTGACAAACTGGGTGCTCATCAGGAGGAAAAGGTGTTAGTTCATTTAGACAGTAGGACGGTGGCCATGGAAGTCGGAACCCGCTTCAAGGAGTGTGTAACAACTCACCTGCACCGAATGAACTAGCCCTGAAAATGGATGTCGCTAAGCACCTGACCGACACCTTGCTGTGCAGCTCAACGCAGCTGGACAGGTAGGAGGGCGAGGGTAGTTTCGAAGGCCCCGAGTGGTCGGGGCTGGAGCTGCTCTTAGTGCAGATCTTGGTGGTAGTAGCAACTATTCAAATGAGAACTTTGAAGACTGAAGTGGAGAAGGGTTTCATGAGAACAACAGTGGTCACGAGTGACTCGGTCCTGAGGTTTCGAAAGGGAATGGTGTTAAGATTCCTGAAGCAGGCTTAGGGTACTGAGAGTGGCAACACAACTGAACTCAAAGACGTCGGGGCGGAGCGCCAGGGAGAGTTCTCTTTTCTTCTTAACAAGTCACTGCCCTGGAGGTCTTTGCGACGAGAGGGCTACCGACTTGGAAAAAGCAGCACACCCTTTGTGCTGTCATGGTCCTTCCTTCGGCCCTTGAAAATTTGAGGGAAACCTTGCTTCTAGCCTGGCCGTACCACAACCGCATCAGGTCTCCAAGGTTAGCAGCCTCTAGTAAGTAGAAGAATGTAGATAAGGAATTCGGCAAATTAGATCTGTAACTGGGATAAAGATTGGCTCCTGAGGACCAGGCTGCAGGCCCAGCTTGTCTGCCTAGCTGGACAGGAAGGGGCAACCCGACCAGTCCGGCGAGGGCTTGACTTGCTGGTCTCCCTGCAGCAGCGAATGGTCAACTCAGAACTGGAGCAGCAAGGGGAATCCGACTGTTTAATTAAAACAGAGCATTGTGAAGGCCTGTTAGGTGTTGACACAATGTGATTTCTGCCCAGTGCTCTGAATGTCAACGTGAAGAAATTCAACTAAGCGCGGGTAAACGGCGGGAGTAACTATGACTCTCTTAAGGTAGCCAAATGCCTCGTCATCTAATTAGTGACGTGCATGAATGGATTAACAGAGATTCCTACTGTCCCTATCTACTATCTAGCGAACCCACAGCCAAGGGAACGGGCTTGGCGTAATCAGCGGGGCAAGAAGACCCTGTTGAGTTTGACTCTAGTCTGACTTTGTGAAGTGGCGTAGGAGGTGTAGTCTAAGTGGGAGCTGCGATCTTGAAAAACCACTACTCTTGATGTCCTTGCTATCCATTGAAGTAGCAGCTTTCTGGCTTTATCCGCTAGGATGGAGACATAGTCAGGTAGGGGAGTTTGGCTGGGGCGGCACATCTGTTAAACAATAACACAGGTGTCCTAAGGCAAGCTCAAAGAGAACGAAATCTCTTGTAGACCAAAAGGGAAAAGCTTGCTTGATTTTGATTCTCAGTACGAATACAAACTGTGAAAGCATGGCCTATCGATCCTTTGCTTTTAAAGTCTTAAACCAGAGGTGTCAGAAAAATTACCACAGGGATAACTGGCTTGTGGCAGCCAAGCGTTCATAGCGACGTTGCTTTTTGATTCTTCGATGTCGGCTCTTCCTATCATTGCGAAGCAGAATTCGCCAAGTGTCGGATTGTTCACCCGCTAATAGGAACGTGAGAACGTGAGCTGGGTTTAGACCGTCGTGAGACAGGTTAGTTTTACCCTACTGATGACTGATGTCGCTACAGTAATCTAACTCAGTACGAGAGGAACCGTTAGGTCAGATCACTGGTTCATGCAATTTCCTGACAAGGAAGTGTTGCGATGCTATCATCTGCTTGATTATGGCTGAACGCCTCTAAGCCAGAATCAATGCTGGAAAGCGACGTCCTTCAGCTGTAAATGGAACAAGTAACTCAATTCCACTTTCCAAACTACCAAACTACGGCTGAGACAAATCTTTTGCAGACCACTTAAATGGAACGAGGGATTGTAAGTATGAGAGTAAGCTTGTCTTACGATCTACTGAGATTCATCCTCCTTCCTTCGATTTGTCCCCCCTCTTCTACCTCTGCTGGGGTTTTACTTAGTGCTTTGAATTATTTAAATAAATAAAGTTTAGAAAGCAGTTCTAAAAAGAGAAACCTAGTTAAGTGAAGACAGAGCATTCCAGAAATTCAGCCCTTACATGAATTCTTAACTAAAAACTAATTAATGAAGTAAGAAGTTTGCTTCAAGGGTAGTTGCTTGAGCAATTAAGTCAAGAATAATTAAATAAAGTTAACTGACCACACATTATCAGTATGGCCTTTTAGTTCTTGAGTCTGTAGACCTGTAGAGAGGTCCCAAACTCTAACTGAATTATCTCTATAGTCACCTCCAGACACCAAGTGCTTGTCCTCACTTGACAGGTTAACTGAAAGTACTTCTCCAGTGTGGCCTCTGAGCACTTGAGTAGTTTCTCCAGAAGTGAGACTCCACACTCTGATGGTTTGGTCATCACTTCCTGAGACTATGAACTGCTCGGCACTTGAAATAGCAACTGACCTGACATAACTACAATGTCCTTGAAGGACTCTAATCAGGTCTCCAGAAGTAAGACTCCACACTCTAACAGTGCAGTCCCAACTCCCGGAGACAATGTATTGGTCAGTCTTGGAAATGGCCACTGATTGGACCCAACCACTATGGCCTTGAAGGACTCTAATCACTTCTCCAGTAGTTAGACTCCACACCCTGAGTGTATTATCATAACTACCAGAGACAATGTATTGGTCCTTGCTAGAAATGGACACTGACCTAACGCCATGGCTATGGCCTCTAAGTACCTGACTGGTTAGTCCAGTAGCTAGACTCCACACTCTAAGTGTATTGTCTGCACTCCCCGACACAACCCGCTCGCCATCACCAGAAATGGCCACAGACCATACATAATGACTATGTCCCTTGAGTACTTGGGTTACTTGCCCAGTAGCTAGACTCCACACTCGAATGGTGGAATCAGCACTAGCAGAAACCAGTATCCCTTTCTTCGCAGACACAGCAATTGATCTGACATCACCAGTATCAACTTTAGTCTGTATAAATGCAAGCTTCATTACTTCAGAGTGAAAGCAAGCTTCATAGAATTGCTTGTTGACCCTTGCAATTCCAATCACCTCCTCAGGAGTCAAGAACTTAAACACCTCGAGAATAGGTCTTAGATTGCCTACTCTTTCAAAGTTGAATAGCTTCTTTGGTTCTCTCCAAATTCTCACAGTATTATCCTGACTTCCGCTCACAATAATTCTAGGTTCCATTTATAAGGTAGTGAGGGCAACACTTTAACTAAACTAGAATTAGTTCTCACAGAAGGTTAAAATTAGCTAAGGTGTTAAGATCCTTTGTTAATAAAGAAGTGTTTAGCTAACGTTTATAAATTCATCAGACTGTTATTGGTTTTCTATCGAACCATTCAAAACATCAAACTGTGAGTGTTGATCAGTCTTGGTAGTGGGACTGCTTCAGAAAAGTATTAGAAGCTAGACATTAAGTCTCTGAAAGGGGTTTACGGCTTGGTCTATTCTAAACTCATAAACTTTGATTTCAAGTCACCAATTATTTTCTCACAAAGAACCTCAAGCACCTCCTTAGATATTTTGAGACTTATCCTTAAGTTCTTAAATCAAGATTTAATAAAAAACTTATACAAACTTAACTGAATTTACCATATGGGTATGGTGTTGGATTACTTGAATATGCTTGGCTTTTTTAAGGTCCCAAATTATAACTGAATTGTTTGTATAGTCACCTCCAGAGACTAGGTATCTGTCATCACTTGATAAGCTGAGTGAAAGTACTCCTCCAGTGTGACCTTCTAGTGCTTGTGTAGTCTCCCCGGAAGCGACACTCCACACATTAATCATTCTAAATTGATTCGCTGAGAATACAAACTCATCGTTGCTTGATATAGCAACTGAATTGATTTTACTTGCTTCTTCAAAAATTCTAATAGGATCTCCAGAAGTAAGACTCCAAACTCTAACCGTGGAGTCAGCACTTCCAGAGACAATGTATTGGTCAGTTCTAGAAATAACTACTGAGGTTACAAAATCGCAGTGGCCTTCGAGCACTCTGACGAGTTCTCCAGTAGTTAGACTCCACACCTTGAGTGTTTTGTCTCGACTACCAGAGGCAATATAATCGTCCTTACTCGAAATAGCCACTGATTCGACAAAATCATGGTGACCTTCAAGGATTAGAGTCTCTTGCTCAGAAGCTAAACTCCAAACCCTAACTGTTTTGTCCCTGCTTCCAGACACTACCAACTCATCATTACTAGAGATGGCTAAAGAGCATACCTCTCTACTATGACCCTCAAGTAGTCGAGTTGCTTGCCCGGTAGCTAAGCTCCAGACTCGGATACTGGAATCAAAACCACCAGACACGAGGAACTCTTTTCCTTGAGACACAGCGACTGAAGTGATGCAGTTACTATGCCCTTCAAGCACATCTTCATGGCCATTATCCCAAATCCTGATGGTCTTATCATGGGAAGCAGACACAACCACGGGCTTTATAAATTCTTCAGCCATTTTATCAAGTTCATCATTGAGCTGTGACAAAAGGTCGCTGATCGGCTCAAGAGCACCTACCCGCTCCTTAATATGGTCAATAGTTAAAGGTTCTTTAATCACGTAAACACTCTTGTCTACCTCCTCCTCTAAGTTCTGAAGTTCTATGATTGTGTGGTTGCTAAAATCCCAAACTCTATCTACGATGTTCCCATTGAATTCAAGAATCCTTTCTTCTGCGTCGAAAATGGGGTTGAGTTTTACGTGGTAAGGAACGGGGTAAATGATGTGACCATTGTCGAGGTGCCCAATGACTTTATGACCACACAGAATGGTTCCACAGATGTAGCATTGGCCTTTGGGCTCGCAGCCAAGGTGGCAGCATTCTTCTGAGTCTCTCATTTTTAAATGAAAATTCTCAGTGAGAAGGAACGTTCAGACAAATAGGAACAAGATTAGATAATAAATGAATTGTTAAGTTATTCATTCCAGTTAATGATGGCCAAGACGAAGGTGGTAATGCCAGCAATGATTCCGACGACTATGAAGATGAAGGCAAGGACTCTTTCGAAGAATGGAGGTTTGTTGATTCTTAAATGGATGATGGATGGAAGAATATAGGATAGAGGAGAACAAAGCAAGGCACCAAGTATGGAAATGTACTTATCGGCTTTTTCGTTGAGAAAGAAAGCGCAGGCAATGCAGAAAATGACTATGAAGACTCTGTTGACATCATGCATAAACTCAGGAATCTTGTCGTAAAGCCATCCTTCAAGGATTTGGAGAGTAGGGAATATCATCAAAGGGAAAGTGAACAGAACAGCTACTAGGTAAACTGAAATTAAGCCAGTGTCAGCTGGCCCTTTTTCCATGTTCATAGTGATGATCTGTGCTGTGTTGGAACCAAAAGTCAAGTAACAGAGCGTAGAGAACGCAGCTACGAATGTAGTTACAGTAATCATGAGCAGCAAAAGGACTTTAGGGAACTTGGTTTCATCCTTCATTGCCGATTGAATCGGAATTACGAGTCCAATGCCTTCGAACGAGTACACTGACATGCCGAACATGAGTAAACAGGTCTCGTAGTTGATCATTTCGATGTCTGGACCCAACCCGACTTCAGAAATGATAGTTATGTCGGTGGTGCAGATGTAGATCAAGTTAGCCAGAATTATAACGTCAGCTATTATGTGCGCAAGGGCGTGGTCGCTGATCTTCCTCAAAAGAGACATTGGCACACAAATGCAAAGTTGGACGACACAAGGAACAACTAAAGAAAACTCGTATCCTAAGTAACTAGAAATCTTGAGAAAGTTGTTGTTGAAAAACACTATCCCGACTATCGAAAACCCCATTTGGGTTAACAGTATAGCAATCTCAACTATGTAGTAACCAGCTGGACCTAAGGCTGCGCCTGCTAGTTCCCCGTAAGACCCACCTAAGTTATTTCTGCTTTTAGCAAGCCAAAGCATACAGGTTGTGCAGATGCTAGCAATGATGACGAAAATAGTGACTGAAAAAGCCAGTCCTCCAAGCATGAACCCCCTCGGAACGAACAAAATACTTGTGTTGACCATCGATTTTAGCAAGCTGAAGTAAGTAACTACAGTTGAACTTCCTTCTTTGAGAGTCACTCCTTCAATGTCTTCGCCTGCGTAATGCGTCAACCCGAACAAAGCAGTGTTTTCTATCTGGGTTAGTAAAGGTATGCGCCACCCTACGGGTCTCATATCGTGATTGATTCCCTTCCTGGAAGCAATTCTGTTCAAGTGGTACCTTCTGAAAGCGCCAGGCTCCGCTAGTTTTTTAGCTGATAACTCAGGTTCAGTAGGTTGCATTGAGAGGAACTTCTTAGCTCCTTTTCTGTTTCTACGCAGGTGTCTGTGCACGTCAGCTACACTTTCGTTGGGGATGTTCTCGCCGGCAACTTTTTGGTTTTGCTCGTAGCCCTCCAGTAAGGGTTCACTCGACATTTATTATTGAAAAGACTTAGTGTTAAGAACTTATTAGTTAGCTGGGCAAGGCATGATTTCTCTTAAGTGATAACTGTCAAGTGCTCCTAAGTAATGCCAAATAGCTGCTAAAAGCACAAACATGTGCCATAGATTGTGGGAGTTCCCGAAGTAATCGAATTTTCCAGGGTAGAATCTTTCTGGGAAACGCAGAATGTAGATGAACACTCCAAAAATGTAAGTAAAAGCCATCATCAAATAGTAGAACATGGATGAACTGAAGTTACCAATATCAGGCAACATGGAGAAGTGCAGACAGGGAATGCTTCCTAAGAGTCCTAAAACTAAAAATATAGTTCCTCTGAACCACCTAAACTCTGGTCTTTGGAAGAAAGAACTCAAAGAAACACAGAATACCACCAAGGAAGAGACTGAAATCCCCCCCAGGTACAGAATGATGTACTCGTTCTTGCAGTAAAAGGGGTAATAGATTGCAGGGAAGAATGACCCACAAATGAGTATTGCAATTCCTCCGTAGTCAAGCCTTGCAAAGACCTTGAAGGTGTCGTGGGAATGGTCGCAGAAAAGATGGAACATTGACGAACACCCCATGCAGAACATAGCTGAAACTAAAAATACTAAAACTGGCCAGACTTCCACGTTGTGTTTGGGAAGGTTTTCGTTAATGTAGGGGTTGTAGATGTCTAGCCAGTCAAGTTTTCCTTGGAGTTTGCTTTCAACCAAAGACTTTACGTACTCCCACCTTCCTGAGGTTTGGTTGCCTAGGTTTCCGTAAGTCCTCAGCAATGCCTCTTCTATTCCTAATCCATACTTCCAGGCTTCTTTGTAAACCTCAATTACGAGTTTTTCAATGTTTTTTTCGTAAACCTGAGCTTGAACAAGCATGTCTGACAATTTTTCTTCAAGAATGTGCTCATAGTTAACAGCAGTGCTCCAAAGCCCTTCACTAGAGTTTCCGAGTGAGTTGTAGCTTCCTGAGAACCTGTCTAAGGTGCTGGAAATGACTTCGGGAGTGTGGAGGTTCAGAGCTTGCGGGACTCCAAGCCAAGCTAGGCAGTAACACAGAAACACCAAAAACACAATCACTCCGAGTAAATGGGACCATACGTTCACAGATTCGTTATGGAGCATGAAGAGGGACCTTAGGATCTTCTTTGTGGAGGAGAAGTGCAAGCGGTAGCCAGAGTGGATGTACTCGTTGTCTTTTTGGTAGCTGTTGGCTTCGTGGAAGTGCCCAATCCTCTCTTTTTTATTGGCAGTCATATTTTATAATATGTGTACTTATTATTTGTTAAGAGTTATCTGCCTGAACAAAATGGTTGTAGTATTTGTTTACTAAACGTATGATGGACTTTTCAGTTTGCTCTGTGCAGTCTCTGTAAGAAGCAAGACGTGACTTGTAAAGTGGGCCTTCTTCCAAAATTGCTTGGCAAGAGTCAGACTTTTCTTGGATTTTCATAACATCTTGTCCGTAAGAAATTGTGATTTCCCTTATTCTTTTGCACTTTTGGCGTTCTTTAGGGTCTGTCATGAAGTCACAGTTCAGATTACTCCACTTGCTGCCAATTTCGTTTATTTTGGAAACCTTTTCTAAGTCCACTACTTCGTCGCTTTCCGAGAAGTTGTATTCCATTTATTAAATGTTCTTATAGTTAAAAATCACTTGTTCCAAGCTGGGAAACGCAAACTCCAGCAAGTGGTTGTTTTCTATTCCGAATTTGTTATAGTGGTGCAAGTAGGCCCCAGTTTTGGACATTTCAAAGGTTTTGTCCACTAAAGTGTCCAGTGGGTGCAGGATTGCCTGGGAATTAGAAATCAGAGTGCACTTGCGTTCGTACTTTGCAAACTCCAACTCTGACCTGAACTCAGCATACTTAAAGCAGTGGAAGTTTTCTTGGAATTTTAGTTGGGAAGTATCAGCTGAAGCACATTCTCTACCTCTTAACACAGCTACACTTGAAACTGTTTTGTTTCTGTTAGGACTGTCTGAATGGACACTCCAGTTGATGTTTGGGGCTTGTGTGTTAGAAACTTGCATTTGGGCACACCTTTTAATTAAGGTAGCCCAAGAGTCATTGCTAAACTCCCTGCTTGAAGCAGACTCAATAGGTTCACTAAATACGTTTAAAAAGGGGTAACCTGGCAAACTGCACAGGTTGGACAGCACCTTTTGGACAGGGTTTTGAGCATACTGGGAGGAACTGCTTGACACTCCAGAGGGAAACACTGGAGCAAAGGTGCTTGAAAGGGCAGAAGCACCTACTCCGTTCATGTGGGTGAAGTCTGGAGAGTTGACTGAAAGGCAGTTTACAGCTGTGTAGTGGAGCCAGTCGTTTTGGAAAATGATTAACCCGTCAGTTGCTTCAATGAGGTGGGCTAAGGTCAGTGCAGTATTGTAGTTTTGCAAAATGACTTCCCCGAAGGAGTAGGGCCAAACTACGGCTCCTAAAAGAGGAACTTGAAGTTCTTCACTTATGGACTCAGCTACTGAAGCGCCTACTCCAGAACCAGTTCCTCCAGCTAAACTCAAAAGTAACATCATGCTGCGCAGGATATCGCACTTTTCGCCTTCTTTCCTGACTTTGTCTAAAATTACGTCTTTGTACTTAGAGCCGTGGACATTGTACCCAAAAGCCCAGTTGTTGCCGGAGCCCTCTTGCTGGCAAAAAACACTTCTTTCGTTGAACTTCCAGTTTTTTTCTTTGTTGAGACAAGCATTTACAACTTTGGGTTCCATGTCAATTAGTACAGCACGTGCTTGGGGTTTCCCGCCATTGTCTTCGAAAAAGGAGTTAAACACTGCATTCCCGAACCCAGGCCCGTTCCTGGTAGTTTCTTGATACAAAGAATTGAAAAAGGAGTACCCCAATTGATTGCCACATTGGCCTAACTGGACACAAACCGTGGACATCTTAAATATTAATAAAGGTGCTTAGTGCTTATTTTGTTTTTATTTCTGTTTTTGTGTTTGGGTTTGGGTTTGTTTTTGTTCTGGAGTTGTTTGTTGACTCTTTTTTTGAGGTGGTCTGTGTTGACTTCTGGAGATTCTTCTCTTTGCAGTTCCTGAGGTTCCTGGGGTTCCTGGGGTTGCTCTGTTTCTTCTGAGTCTTCTTCACTTGACTCTGCTTCATCCTCGGAGTCACTACTCCGGTTAACTTGGTTCAGTTCCTCCAAGTCCTGGATTTCTTTTTGTGTGAGTTGGGTTCTCATGTACCCAGTAGCCTGGACTTCTTCGTCCAGTTGTTTGAGAACTTCTATTTCTTTGAACTCAGGAAACTCCGAACATTCAATTTCGAACCTGTTCAAAAAGAACTTGTTCAAGCACTCCAAGTCCCTTATCCAGAACTCTTCAGCATGGGGATGGTTGACACTTACCATTTGGGGAAAGTCAATAACAATAACTTCTCCTTCTTCAGTGACCATCAAGTTGAACTGGTTGAAGTCAGAGTGCACAAAGCCTAGTTGGACTAGTCTAATTCCTAGGTTGATGATTTTGTTTAACAGGGAAGTAGGGTTTTCGATGTGCCTGATGTTGATTAAGGGGAACCCGTTTACTCTGGACATCAAAATGGCGTGTCTATTGTGGGAAATAGGAGAAGGCGTAGGGACTCCCTCTGCAAACAAAGCTTCCATAAAGGAATATTCCCGGATAGCAGCTAGTCTTGAAAGGTAAAGCCAATTGTTTTTGCTTCTGTTTTTTAAGTAGTCTCTTTTTGACTTAACAGCTCTAAAACTAATGCGGCCTAGTCTGGCAAGTTTAACAACACAGTCATTTCCGTCTTGGTCCAAACAAAGGTAAATGTCAGACTCCTTTCCAGTGCCAAGCATTCCTTTGACGCTGGAAAGAAGACCCCTCTTGAGAAAACTGTAGATAGCAAGTGCGTCGTAGCCTTGGTAAGTCAGAAAGTAACCGTCGTATTGCTTGGAGTCGTGCTGGATGAGTTTGTACTTAAGTAGTTGCTGCACGATCTTAAAAGTGCCTCCTCTCCTTATTTTGGCTATGGACTCAATGAGTTTAGTTGGAACTATTTCGTGGTTCTTCATGCCCATCTCAACTGCTGTCAAGACCCTTATTTCTTCACGGCCTAAGTACCTTAAAATGTTGAAGTCGAGTTTCATTTATAACCTAACCACTTAGATCCATCCTTAATAATGTTTTTGCTGAAAGGACTTTTGTCGTTTGCTTACTGCCAAGCCACAGAGGACCACCTCAACTACATCAGGTCTAGAATGAACGAACAAATCAACCGAATGAAAAACGAACTAGGCACACAGATAATGTCTTACCCTAACATTACTTACGGAATCAAAGGGGACAGGTACAGTCTGTCGTTCCCTATAGACAACAGGAAAGGCACTTTAGGGAACGTCATCAAACACCTAGAAAACGAAGTAGACACTAAAATAAGGAACAAAGAAAAAACCAGAATAAGGGGAATGGACTGCATCAGGTACGACTTTGGGAGTCCAAACGATGAATTTACAGTTACCTTGATAGGTCCCACAAACAACTACTTTTACCTTTTTGAGTACGTGAAGAAGGAGGACTTCAACAAGGACTTTGAAAGACTCAGTCAGATCTACCAAAAAGCCAACAAACAAATGGACCCCAAAGTAAGTAGGAAACTTGAAAGTGGAGGAACTTCACTAAAACCAAGTAGTCAAGACCCCTACCAAGTCCTGGAGTCACTAGGCGTGAAAGTGTACCAACCCCAGGAGTCTTATTTAGAGTGGGATTACCTTGCAGGCTGCGAACAAGCTAAAACTGAGATTGAAGACACAATCATGCTCACTTTGGAAAGACCTGATATTTTTGACAAGATCACTGAAGTGACTCGAGTCAAAAACGAAAGGAACAGACCTAGGGCGGTGCTTTTTGAGGGTCCTCCTGGAACAGGCAAAACCACCAGCGCCAAAATAATATCACACAAAGTAAACATACCTATGGTTTACATCCGACTTGAGAACTTCGTGAGTCAGTGGTACGGACAAACGGAGAAAACACTTGCACAGATCTTTGAAAGCTGCACACAAATTGGCAAGTGCGTGGTGTTTATTGACGAAGTGGACAGTTTGGCAACTAGCAGAGAAACAAACATGCACGAAGCTACACGCAGACTACTTTCAGTGTTTTTAAGGTACTTGGACGGGTTTGAGAGTTCTGATGAAGTTATTGTGATTTGTGCTACCAACCGGAAACAAGACTTGGACCCAGCTCTCCAAAGCAGGTTTTCCAAAGTGATAGAGTTCCCCTTTCCTGACTTGCAGAGCAGAATCGCGATTTTCAAAAGGTACGCAAAGCACCTGAACGAAGAACAACTCAAAATACTTGGAGGACTGACAGAAGGGATGAGTGGGCGTGACATCAAAAATGTGTGTGAAGACGCTGAAAGGCACTGGGCCTCTAGAGTGCTCAGGGGGGAAGTCGAAAACTACGAAGTGAACTTTGACTTGTACTTGAACACTTTGAAAGGCAAGTCCAGCACAGTTTAAGTTAATTGGGGGCTAATATTAATGGTTAAGAAAGTTGAGATTTCTGTTGAAGTTAGTAAAAGGAACTCAGTTAGGTGTGCAAAGTGCAAAAAGTTAATTGAAACAAACTCAGTGAAAGTTAAGGAAAAGAACATAAACAAATTCTTCCATTTACTGTGTTATTCTCCCTCGAAAAGAGAAAGGATTGAAGAAAAAAACATACTGTACTCTAGAAACGCCCGAAATAACTCCCAATTCAAAAACTGGTTGTTGGCTTGGAACGAACAGTTTACAAGTGTCCACGTCAAACAACTCAGGAACCTCACAAACAAAGCTATTCCAAAGATTCCAGTTGAAGGGTACTGGAAGAGAACCTGGATTGAAGTCTTAAAGTTCATAAAGCCTCGCGAGTTGTGCAAGTCAATTATGAGGGTCAACAAAATGTTTTACCAATTAGCAAACGAAGACGAAGTTTGGAGGGAACACTGCTTGAGAACTTGGGGAGTCACTAGTCAAATAGGGAGTTATAAAAGGTGTTTTGTCCAAAACTTAATGAAAAGGTGTTACTGCTGCAACCAAGTAGCAGGCAAGCCTTGCAGTTTGCTGGGGAAAAGTGTTTGTTTAGAGTGCTTGCAGTTCAACCCAGGTATGTTTGTGTACGACACAAAAAGAATCAAGTGGCGATACGGAGTGCCTGCGAGTTGCCTTGACTTGAAATTTAACTCCCAAGGGAAAACTTACTACTTCATGGTTGAAAAAGCTGTTATAAACTTTAGACTGAACAACAAAAAAGAGTTACTGAGTGAACTTAAGTCTAAGCTTGGTGGACACCAAATAGTGCATGACATAGAAAGCATTCCAGTAGATGCTTCTAACTTTTTTGACTTCCACAAAAGAAGTGAGTCTGTGTTTTTTTACAAAAACCACTTGAGACCTCCATTATGGAGTAACTGGCTTTTAGATGCCGAACGGTTCATAAAAGCCAGAACAGGCGGAAAGTCTTTTATCAAAGAGCTGATTTATGCCGCAAAGCACACACTCGACTTTAGTTTAAAGTGCCTAGAAGTAGACGAATGGATTGAAATATGTAGTTAAATAATTATTTTCCTTGAAACTGGGGTTTTCTTTTTTCTTGAAAAGCTTTAAGGGCTTCAATCCGGTCTTGAGTAGGAATTATTCTAGCGTAACAAAGTTTTTCAATTTGCATTCCTTCTTGGAGTTCCTTGGCTACTCCTGATTTAATGGCTAGTTTGGCCATCTTAACAGCTATAGGCCCGTTAGAGGCTATTTGTTCTGCAAGACCAAGGGCTTCTTGGTACGGAGACTCTGAAATTTGGGTGAACAAGCCCCAGTCAGCAACTTGTTCTGCTGTGAAACGCGCACCTGTGAAAATCATTTGTTTTGCACGCATACTGCCTATGAGTCTTGGAAGGCGTTGAGTGCCGCCAGCTCCCGGAATGATGGCAAGTGAAGTTTCAGGAAGTGCCACTACAGCAGAAGGCAAGGCAAAACGGAAGTCACAAGCAAGGGCAAGTTCCAAACCTCCTCCAAGAGCAAAGCCTTCAACGACTCCAATCACTGGAACAGGGAGGTCTTCTATTTCGTTGAAACTTTGCCTTAGGGAGTCCACGAACCTTTCAACTTCGAGTTCGTTCATTTCTTTGCGTTCTTTGAGGTCTGCTCCGGAACAAAACACTCCTTCAACACTGCTTTTGACAATGGCAACCCTTGCTTCTTGGTCGAACTTGATTGAGTTCAGGTTGTTTCTGAGTTGTTCCACAAGTAGTTTCCCCAGTGCGTTTTTGGGTTTTTCTCTTTGGAGAGTCAAGACTCTGATGCCTTTGTCCAAAGAGTCTAGTTTGCAGTGGACTTCACTAAACCTGCGAACAGCTCTGTTCAGCATTTAACTATTAAAAGAACCTAGAACTACCAAAGGTAGTTGGGACCTTGCACTTGGGAGTTTTTTCCACACAAGGAAGAATGGATTCTTCGAGGGAGTCTTTAGTTGTGTTGTGGAAATTGCTTAGTTCTTCAAATTTTTGAAAATTCAAGTCTTCGAAAACGTAGGGTGCAGGGTCAAAGACGCACTTCACTTCTTGGGAACTCCAAGGACTCAGTTTGAGTTGGTTGAGTTTTTGGGAGTCTAGAGTGAAAACAGGCACTTGGAAAACGTCGCGTTGTGTCTGCATAGTTTATGTAAATGGCGCACTTTACAGTGAATTTACATTAAGAAGCATTATATAAACTAGCTTTCATAAGGGAAATCAAGATTTCTTGTCTGTAAGTTTTAACTTGGGCAGGGTCCAGTTTGCGTCTTTTGTTTTTAAATATGGTCTCTGCTTGCTTGCAAATAAAAGCACCTGAGTCACGGGGTTCGAACTTAGGGTTTTTGACGAACTTGTAGTACAAGTCACGCCACTCAGTGGCTTCGAGTTGTTTGTTTTCAGTTTGGAGGATGAAGGCCCTGAGGAAAGCAAATAGCTCGCTGAGGAGTCTGTTGATCTGGGAGTGGTCCTTGACAGGGTCGTAGAAGTAAACAAGGCGTTCTTTCATGTCAACAGCAAGTAAAGCCCAGTTGCTTGTTTTCAGAGGGAACAAGAGCCAGTCATAAGCTAGTATGTTTTTGTGGATAGAGATCTCGTAACTCTTTCCTTCTAAAAATATAGCTCTGGAAAAAGCAGCGTTGGAAATAAGGATTTTTTGGGTTTTGTTGCGGGTTAAGTGCTTAAGAACACTCATGTAAGCGTCAACTAAGACATCGGGAAAGTCCCTGCCTTCTCTGAAGCAAACTAAGTCTTCGGGGCGGAGTGACCGACTCCTGACTTTGAGGACTCCGTTTTTCAAGTCCACTCCTTCTGCACCAGCCATGAGGCGTTCGATGTCTTTGACTTGCTGCACTTTTTCGGAACTCACTCTCAAAGTAGAGTACGACCTTTCTTCCTCAGAACTAATGAAGCTTGCCTTGACATCGGGTTTAGTCGACAAAAGTGTAAGTAAGTGAAGGTCTGCTGGTTTCAGTCCTTTTGAGGAGTTGCGCAGGAATCTGGGCAAGTGCTGGGCTCTTATGTTTTTAATTGAGTATATCCTCGAAAACGCTGAAGTCCTTCCGGAGACACTGAAAAGTCCACTGCTGGAAGTGCGTTGTGAAACCTGTGAACGAGCACTAGTTCTGGATGACGTTCCTGAGGCCAAATCCTTTAACCTTGCTTGTGATTCCATTATGACTTTATTGCCTTGGGATATTTAAATTCATTTAATTACATTTATTCAAACTTCAAACTCACCATTAGTCATAACTTTAAAAGGCTTGGTTGACCCTACAACCCTGAAAAGGTTACTTTTGTCTGCTTCCAACTTAACTATTCGTGAAATAGGACTTCTACAAACATGACACACTCCAGAGCTTTTTGATATTTCTAAGCTGCACTTATGGCATATTGAAGAGTGGCCACATTTCATCAAAACAACGTTCTTTGTGTCTCCAAAGCAAACAGCACACTCAGAACTCGATTCCCGTCCGGTAGTTGGTAGTTCAGACCCTTCAACACAAACTTCATCTTGGTTAACTGGGATGAAGTAGTTACTGGAAATTCTCTGAAATAATTTATGTTCAGAGAAATTAATGGATGAGTTGCTGGTTCGGGGAGCAACAGCTGAATTTTCAGTATGACTAAAGCTGTAAAACCATACTCTAAGTAAAACTTACATTAGGCCTTTTCTGTATCCAAAAGTAATGGCTAAGATGATTCCTAGGTTTAACTCCAGCAAACCCAGAGGAATTATTATTCCACTGAAGTTCAGAGTAAATAAGTAGTGAACATTCATTAGGAAATAAGAAATTGCAAAGCTTGAAGAAGTGGTTACATAAAAAAGATATGCAGGCCCAAGCACAGTATTAAAAGAAGTTCCTTCTGAAAAATAGGAAGTTAGTGACCCAACTAAGGGAATGAACACTCCTGTTGAGTACAATCCTACTCCGAGGGCGCACACCCAGAATGGCCAGAACACAAAGCTCCAGCTCCAATCTAGTTTGTTGTCTAACTTGAGCCCAACCAAAATCATTGTAATTCCTGTTAGAGTCTTAAAAGCCAGTTTGGCTACTCTAGTGAGTTTTTTGGAGGGCTGGGATAGTCTTGGCTCGATGAAAAAGGCTAAAGGGAGGGAGAGGAACAAAGGAATACTGGAGTAAACTACGGAAATGAATTTTGAGTGCCCTAGAACCAGCAATGTTAGGAAGGCGATGTTAATCAGGGTTTCGAGTACTAAGTTCAAAATGTAAAACCTGCCTTTGTGAATGTGTTTCTTGATTGCCATCAAAAGGAGGACTTCATATGCAAGTAGGAATCCTGTGAGCAAAACTGGACTTCTCTTAAGTGCCAGAATAATTCCTAAAATAAAGAAGCAAACAAAAACTAAAAAGCCAAACTGCATCCAGCATTCTAAGCTTTCTTTGATGGTTTGTCTGGCTTGGGATTGGTCACCAGAGTTTTCGGGGTTCATTTTTATAACAGAAAATATTCGTTATCATTTAGTTTCAGAATTAATAATAGAGTGTTAAACATTACTAAAGGCCATTGAATTGTTCCTGTGGTTTATTGGCTTTGTAGGTTTGTCTCCGTTCTCTGTGGAGTTGGTGAATCTCGGGGGAAATTCTTTGGGGTGAAACTAAATTAGCTTTGTAGTTGTCTAAGTTTATAAGGGTAGTTTGGGCTTTGCGGTGGGGGAGTTTGTCTTCATCGTGTTCAGCTATGATTGTGGCGAGTGTGTAGGCGGGAAGGCAACTTACCATTCCGTAGATGTCAGCAAGCATGGTGGAAACAGGCAGAGCCCCCATGCTTTTATCGAAAAAGAACTTTTCTGGAAGTTCGGGAGAGATGGTTCTTCCCAGTTTGACTTCTGCAACTTTGCTGCTGAAGTGCTTTTCTTCAGACACAAGTACTTTGTCCACCATCATCTCAACCGTGTTTACGTTGTAGGTTTTCATAAGTTGTTTAAGGCGACTGTGGTAGCCTTCTAAGGCTGGAGTGGCTACTCTAAACCACTGTTCTTCTATGAGTTCTGAAAAACTAAGTTCTTTGTGGTAAGTGCCTTCTTGGTCCACAAAGTCCCTTTCGAACACTGCAATTAGGTCGCCAAAAGCTGCAAGGTCGATTTCCTTTTTCAAGTTTTGCCATTTCTCTGCAAACTCTTCTTTTGGAAGCAAGGAAATAATCATCGCGTAAGCTGTGAAGTAGTGAGTCATTTTTACGAGGGCAGCAGTCTTGATTCCAAGGGTTGCACATTTGATGTTTTTGGAAAGGTTGTGAAGTAACCGAGTTCGGTGGAGGAAAGAAGCTACTACGAAAGTACTGGGGAAACTAATGGACAAGGCTTGTCTGAGAGGAGGGTGGTAGTCAGCTACTATGCGTATGGGCTGGGGCATTTCAGGAGACTTGGCTTTGATCAGTTTTAAAAAGCCAGTGAAGACTTCAGAGAGCCCCAAACCTGCTTCTGGAATTATGCCGAAGAAACAAGGCATGATGACCCTAGTTGCGGAGTCCTGGCACAGCACTACAAACAAGTTGATGGTTTGAGAGGGACTTTGACGCATAAAGGTTTGTGGCCAGACGTCCACATACCAAGTCATGGCGCTAGAAAGTTGTCTGAGTTGCCACTCGGTTGTGTAGAACTTGCAGTTTTCCAAAATTGCCCTTAAACTTTCCATTTTAGTTTGTTTGCAGCATTCTTTAGTGTTTGAGATGAAAATGATTAAAAATGACTTCTAAGAACTACCATATCGAAGTAGAGGACACAGATTTCAGTAGTGCGTTTCAAGTTAGACAGAAACTTATTAAAGAGGGTAGTAGTTTGGGCCCACCTGACATGTGCTACGTGCTCAAAGAAGTTTTTGGGAAGGGGTTCTCGAAACTGTTTTCCAAACCAAGACTCAAAGGGTTTTACCACTTTGTATTTGGAGCAGATACAAGTTCTATGGGAGGCGTAGCCACTTACTTGATGCAGTTTGTGGAGCAACCTACGAAAAGGTGTTGCTTTTGCATTTACGACTTGTTTTCAAAATACGACGTTGTGGTGGAGTTGGAAGTTCCAGGAACCATGAAGTGTTATTTAAGAACAAGCAGCGGCCAGCAAATCCAGGCTGGAAATGTCCACTGGGAAGGTGCTTATGTAAGTTCAGTCTTGAGGTTCTTTTACTCGTGCAAAGTTCCAGGAGCCAGAATACTTGAGCCGTTTACGCGGCCGCAGAACTTTGCTGACTTTTTCAGAGTGGCACACAAGTACTGGGACAGACTGGGACTGGTTATAGGGAACACCAAAGACACTGTTAGGTACGGGGAGAACTTGCTTTTTCCGGCTATAAGCAAGTACTTACTTAAACGGAAGAGGTTTGACTTGCACAAGTTTTTGTTTGAAAAACTAGCGAAATACGACGTGAGTGCCCTGATTTACTTAAGTGACTTAGCACTTAACATGAACAAACCAGAAGTAGCTATCAACATTTTGAAGGGACAAATCCAGCAGAACCCCTACGTGTTTTCTTTCCATTACAAAAAAGCACAGGGCCTGTACAAAAAGGGGAAATACAGAGAGTCCAAAAAGATCTGCCAGTACTTAGTTGAACTCAATTTTGAAGTTTTTGAGTACTGGGACTTACTCATCAACTGCCACATGAAACTCAAGAACTACGAAACTGCACTTCTCTGCATTAACTCTTGTCCAGTGGACGAACTCCTGGAAGCTGAAAGCATTTCAAACTACATCCAAGAAGGTTGGGTTAGTTCTCCTTCTAAAATCTGTGTTAGTTCCAACCCTTACTTCTTGGAAACTCCTAAAGAAATGGACTTTAAACCCTTCACAGACCAAAAAAACGTTAAAAAAGCAAGGTCTAGTGAGCACAGGAGCTACCTAAACAAACTTGTGGGGTACTCATTTAAAAACAGCACTAGAAAACTCTATAAAAACTTAGTGCTGATTGAAAAATCCATAGAGTGGGAAAGTCTTCTGGAAATCATTACTAAAGTGTTCACTAAAAAGACAGAAACCAGCCAAGAAACTACTCAAAACATGGAAATTCAGTCCGAAGGAAACATAGGCGAGTCTTCTGGAGGTCTAGCAAGGAACCTTGCCAGGCACAGAAACGCAATCTACTCCTTTGGACAATCAGAGGCTCCAGAGGTTGCTGAACCCTTGGAAGCAAACAGCGCTTCTCACGACGAAGTCCTTGACGGAGACAGGTACTTAGAGGCCACACTTACTCCACGCAAGTACTTTTTTGGTTCGAAGAGTTCAAACAGACTTAGCAGACTGATGAATCCCAACTTTAAAATCCAGTCAGGCCTCTTCAAAACCCTACTTAACTCCTTGTACATGGACTTAAAGGCACTTTACGTTTGGCAAAAAGAAGCTGTGGACTGGGAAAACGAGTTGAAAAAAGGAGGAAAAAACGTTATGGAAGAGAAAAGTCCTTTGGCAGGGGATGTTTGGGTTCTTAGAGGGGCTTTGGCTGAACGAATGCAAAGAATGCGTCTTGCAGAAAGAGCTTACAGATACGCAGTAGACAAGGGGTTTTCTTACTACGCTTGGTTCCGGCTAAGTAAGTTGTACCTGAACTCAGGAAACCCCAAAGCAGTTTTGGTATGCTTGATTGAAATCATTAAACAAGTTGACGAAGAAATGGCAGTCTGGGACTTAAACGGACTGCCTCCTTGGATGCAGGAAATACTTTCTCAACTTTGTTCTACTTGTGGGTTCAAGCACATCCACTCACTTGCAATAGAACTCAACGCGCACCGGTTTCCTTTCCTTCTGAAAGAAATCGAGAACCTAGACACTTGGAAAAGTGACGGAGCTAAGTAATTTAACTTGATATTATCTTAAGAATAGAAATAAGAAAAGCACCCCTGCTACTGAAGAAATGTAGGTTTTGATGTGGTCGGGGGTTTCTTCTTGAGGAGGAGGCAGCTTGGCACCACTTCGGTAGCGGTAGGGTTCCCAAGTAGTTTTGGCTCCAACAGACATGTGGAGTTTGGGCGGAAAGTACTCTTCTGAGTAACTCTCAGGAGGACTAACTAAGTCTAGAGAGTGGTTCAGCTGGACAACTTGAGTTAACTTTGCCAAAACAGACTCCATACGTTCTACAAAGCTAACTAAGTTACGGTACTGCTTCAAAGAGTAAACTACGTGGAGGTGGTCGGGCAAGTTTTTTAGTTCCTCCACTAAGTAGCTGTAAACTATGATGTCTGTGGACCTTGGGTACTCTGCTCGGTTCTCTTTAGAGTGAAAAAAAGGTTTTTCTCCCAAAATTTCACTGAGTAGTTTGTGGGAACTCTCTGCCTGCAGAAAAGCTTCTTTTTGAGTGCATATGTTGTGCTGACGCTTTAAGTAGTGACTAAGTTTATTTTTTTCGAACTCAAACCAGGCTTTCTGGGCTGGGAGAGTCAGGAGTTTCCAAAGCCAGTTGCCAGAGGTTGCGTAAAAAGCTTTAGAAGTAGCAGACTCCATCCACATGCTGTGCAGAGATGCAGGGTGGAGTCTGCTCTGGCAAAGCTCTTCAATGAGGACTCCGTTTCTTTTTTCTTCTTCTGAAAGGTCTGTGTCAAGGTCGTAGGCGCACTTGAGAAAGTTAATTATGTTGCTTTGCACAAATAAGTAGTGCTGGTACCTAAGCAAGGGAAGTTCTCCTACTCCGCTGTGATTGTAGTCTGACTTGACTTCTCTGAAGTTACTTACTTGGGCAACAGTCATCCAGGCTTTGGTTGCAACTGTGACAGGGTGGAATCTCCCTGCATAGAGAATAACTTCTTCTTCCATTTATTACTTACCAAGTTAAATTTGGTTTCTGCATGTAGGACATATGGGCTTTTCTGAAGCCCAAGTTTTTATGCACTCGTAGTGGAACACATGCGAACAATCGAGAACTACACAAACACTTTCTGAAGAGGTTTCATCAAGACATATTGAGCAAGTTAGGGTTTGAGTTGGCACTTTGATAAGCGACTTGAGTCTGTCCTGAGAAATCTGTTTAGAACTTACTGGTTGGTAGTAGTGAGGGTGAAGTATGTGCAAATACCTTCCTAAGTTAGAACAAAAAACCAAAAGGGCCACAAAAAACACAGTGTACTTGACTATTGCAAAAACAATCAGAAGCAAAGCCAGAGTTCCAAGGGGAGAATTAACACACTCTTGTTCGGGAATAATTCTTGCTGAAAGGGCCACTATCAAGATGAAGATCATGCTGTCTGGGAGTTACCACTCGTAACTTATTTGTGCTGCTTTGAAGAAAAAAGGCGTGCTCCTGACTTGATTGCAAGCCCTTAGGACTAACAGTATTGTCAGTGTAACTAACTCAAAACCCTCCAGCATGGCATAAACCCACAAGTATAGCCTTACAGAAAAGCTACAGTCTCCTAACTCCAGCAGTAGAAAGGATATGTCTGCAGAGATCTTCAGGAGTCCAGAGGATATGTAAACTGCTAAGATAGTCTGCTTTTTGTTTGCACAGTGTTCTGAGGCTTCATTTCTTTGCATTTCTTTTATAACTAAAGATTTAAAGTTTAATTTTACCATTTGTGACATTTAGTATATCTGCAGTATCGAAAATTTTGGGTTTGCTTTTGACTGCAGAGGAAAGTTCCCTTTTGATAACCTTGTTGAAATTCATCAGACGAGGGTTACGGTGCGAAGAACTGTGGTAGTAGTTCTGTGTCAAGCTCAGTCCAGTCCTTTTGCGGGTGTAGTAACTCGGAGGATTGCTTCTGAGGGGTAATTTGAGTATTGAAATTTGGGACTTCTTTCTAGGGGCTTTGTTTATGGTTTTGCCGATGTTTTGGTACTGCTTTATGATTTGCGAAGAAGAGCAAAACTTGTCTTCCTGGGTAGTTAAGTTGTTCGGTTTCTTCACAACAATCACTTTGCGTTGTTTGTCTTCACGAATTGTTTCTTGGCTCCGAGTTCTGTCAGTAGCTTCCACAGGAGTAGAAACTCTTTCGTCGCAGGTTTGGTTTAAGTTGCTGGTGCTAGTGCCCATTTCTTTGACTTCTCTCTGGTCAATAAAAGAACACCCTACAGATGCCCTATTTGACCTTGAAGAAGCTGGCACTTTGCAGTACTTAGCTGACACCGGCCTTTGCTTGATAACGAGTTTTTTGCACTGGAACCCCTTCACAAGTTGCTTTCCCAAGGGCCTTTCGCTTCTTTTAAACAAACTCATATATAAATATTCCAAACTATTACTTAAGTTAGTTCTGCCGTAGGATTGCGAGAATGGAATCTTTGGTAACAGTGAGCAAGTACTCGTAGCCACTAAAAGCCACTACAAGTCTTCTGAAACTTTCGTCGCCAAGAGCAACTCCTGCGTCTTCTAAAAGTCTAACCATGAGTTGTCTTTTTTCAATTTCTAAGTTCTCGAGTTCTCCCGTTGCTTCTTTTATTTCTCCTGCCAAACTCATTTCCAAAGTCCCAAGTTCCATTTATTACCTACTAGTTAATAATTTAAGTTTCAAACTATGCCTATGCAACCTGGAGGATACCCATCTGATAACAAGGGCTATTACCAACAGCCTTATCCAAGCATGCCACCTCAAAACGTGCAGCAACCAAGCTATGGCTACCCTCAGCAACCAGGCTATGGTTACCCTCAATCCCAGCAACCAGGCTATGGTTACCCCCAAACCCAGTATGCTTATAACCCTGACGAACCAGTAATCATAGCAAAAGAGCCTATGCCCCAAACCTACTCTCCTCAACCCCCAGCTCCTCAGAATCCCCGGAACCTCCCTCCTGTCCAGTTCGGTGACTACCCTGTTCAAGTAACTTGTCCCAATTGCTCAAACAACATTAGTACTGTCATCCACAGTCACCCAAGAGCTCTTGTATGGATTTTGGCTATTATCCTGTGTCTGGTCTTCATACCTTGTTCCTGCATTCCCTTCTTGATTCCTTCTTTGTATAACAAGAATCACGTTTGCCCTAGATGCAATTATACCCTGGGGTCTAAACGGGTATCATAATCTAGATTATTTTAAGTAATCACTGAGGTTTACGTCTAGGTCCTTTGCGTCTCTGACACTTCTCTTGAATTCTTCTCTGCAGAAAGACAGAGCCACTGTTCCCACAACAAGTCCTCCAGCTAAAATGAAGCATATCACAATAGGGTTGTTTCCACTCAAAGCAGCTACTTGGGTTTCTATTACTCCTATAATTTGGCCTCCGCAGTTCATCAAGCCCACCAAAGTAGCTTCGCCTGTTGGGTAAGTAAGCTCACTGGCTAGTTCAAATGAAAGGGGCATTGTAGGGGTTAGCAAAAACCCTATAAGGGCAAAAAGCACTCCAGTGATTGCAAACAGTTCAAAGCGGATCGTTAAACTGAAGGTTAAAAAGGCAACAACAGCAAGTCCTATCAGAATAATCACCGTGAACTTGTACTTGTGGTTCTTGGCAACTACCTGTGACAGAAGGATTGAGCCGATGACACCTGCTAGGATCTCCATCATTCCAAACAAAGAAACTTCATCTTCAGAAAACTTTCCGCCGCAAAGGGGGTCCAGCATAGTTACTATTGAGTTCAGAGTTCCCTCTGAAAAGGAAAAAGCCAAAAGTAAAAGCAAAAACGACTTTGACCTAAAACAAGTTTTCAGGCTTTTCTTCAAACCGTCTCTTTCTTCTGAAGCAGTTATGCTGGGCGGGTACTTAGGTGCTGAGTAAAAGAAAAAGTAAACCAGTACCGCAACTGTAGTAACAATAATTGACTGAATTACCATCAACAGGCCTACCTGGGACTTTCCGTCTCCTTTGGTGATAATCAATGGCACAGCGTAACCAATCATCATTCCTGCTGGAATGCATATTGACCCCAAAGTAGTAGCAAAGGGCCTACTTTCAGGCCTGAACCAAAACGCAGACACTTTAGAAGGAGCATTCGTAATGAATGGTTGTCCCAAAGCTACCACAAAGTTACCGACCAAAATAAACCAAAAGTTAAAATAAGCCCCTATCCTAATGAAACTTCCCAGCATTGTAAGGCCTGTTCCTATTATCATTCCACCTCTGAGTCCGTACTCGTCTAAGAAGTAGTTGGCTGGAAAAGTCACTGGGACATAAACAATCATAATGATCAAAGTGCACATTTCCACCCAAGTTGTTGACACATCGTATATGTCAGCTATTACTGATGTTATTGGTGAAAACGACACAAATATTATGGCGATTCCAATGTTAGCTGCAAGGTACAAAGCTAACACTACCCACCTCATGGGGTCATCCTTGACTTGATTAGATCCTTCCATCTTAACTATTTTGCGTTTAGTTCAGTTTTACAAGTAATTACCTACTAGAGTTCCTAAGAATTCTTTTAAGCTCGGAGTTTTCTTGGTTAAGGTAATCAACCTCTTCGCACTTATACAAAAGAAGTTTTGTGTAGTGCTGCTTAATGTAGGAGTTTTCCCTGGCTAAACTCTGGATTTGGTTATATTGGGCTTCAAAGAGCTCTTGAAGTTCTTGGGTATGTTGGGAACTGATCTTCCCAATGTCAGCTGAGAGTTTTTTTTTCCAGTTGTTGTTAGGGTGAGTTTGGGTTTCGACTGACTCTTTGAACTTGTACTCTAGAATTGAGTTTTGAAGGTCAGTGCGCAACTCGCTAAGTTCCTTTTGGAGTTTCCCAATCAGTTGGGTTTTTTCTTGAAGGGTTTTTTCGTAGTTTGTTTTGGAGTGGGTGAACAACTGTTCTAGGTCACAAAGTTGTTTTTGAAGTTCGGTGTTTTTCTGTTTAGTGGTTTGGTAGCGGTTCTTTAAGTTTTGGCTGGCTTGGTCTATTTGTTTATTCAAGTCTTTGTTTTCCTGTTGGGCAAGTTGCAATTGGTTTTGGAATTCCTGGGCAAATTCACAAGCTTCCTGGAACTTAGAGTTCAAAGCAGTGTTTTGGTGGACGAGGTTTTGGACTTCTTCTTCCAAAGAAGAGATCTGTGACTTGAGTTGTTCTGTTTGGTAGTTCTTATAAGAAAGGTTAGCTAGTAAGTCTTTAACTTGGCACTCTAGGGTGTTTACTTGTTGTTCTGCCTTTGTTGCTTTTTCTTTTAAGGTGTTTTCTTTGTTTTGGAATTCAAGACTGGACTGTTCGAATTCTGACTGAAGGGTTTCATAAGTTTCTTGGAGACTTGTGTACTCTTCTAACAAGACTTGGCTTTTCTTCATAGAACTGCTTTTTAAGGACTTTTGGTGACTTAGTTCTTCTTCTAGTTGCTCAATAGTGCTTTTGCACTCACGCAAGAGCGAGTCCTTTCTGCTTTCAAACAGAAACTCATCCAAGTTGTCCATTTATTTTAAGAATGATTTTATCTTTGAGTCTTGCCTGCAAAAAGGCTTTGGAGTTGAGCTCTTTGGAAAACTTAAAAAAGTCCTGCAAAGGAACTTTTTGGGTTGCAAACCCATCCAAAAGAACCTTCCAAGCTTCTTCAATGGCTTGTTTTTCACTGTATACTTCAAGTAGCTGTTTTTCCAAAGGGTCTTTAGGAAGTAGTTTTTGGGTTACTTCAGTGCTTTGTTCTGAGTTTAAAACCAACTCTAGTTCCGAATTCAACCTTTTAAGTGCCTGAGTTTTAGTTTCCAAGTCAGGCAAGTACTTTTGAGTTTGTTCTAGGGTTCTTTGCAAGCTGCTTCGGTGGCTGATCAACTCTAGCTTTTTAGAATTTGCTTCTTGGAGTTGTTGTGTCAACTTAGAGTGCGTAGTTTTGAGCAGTTCTCCAAGTTCTAAGTTGAGTTTTTGCAACTCAGAGCTTCCAGAGTTGTTTTTTGCAACAAAAAGTGGGCAGTTCTTGGAAAAAGAACCTATCAAAGCATTAAGAAGCTCTCCTAAAGAAGAAGACTTAGGGTTCCAGTTAACCAGTAAGGGGTGAGTAACCTTTCCGTCAGTCTGGACATGTGGAGTTTGCTTTATAACCATTCCCTGGGCTGCCAAAACGTACACCAAAGGTTCTTGACTGGGGTAGTTCAAGGGCAAAGTAGCGATCACTGGAATATTGTACTGGGACCCTTTGTAGGTGATTGGAAGTGTCCCGTTCAACGCAGTTACTTGGAAGGTGCTTCCTTTGACTGCACACTTAGTGAGTGCAGTGTGCAGCGAAGGAAACAGAGAAGTAATAGCAATGAGATCAGTTCTTATTCTAGGTCTGGCTTGTTGGGGGTACTGAGTTTGGATAAGAAATTCGTCAACAAAATGTCTTTGCATATTTAAGTAACAAGAAGTTAACGTATGAGGGACTTAAGCTGCTGGTACTCTTCGAAAAGGTCCTTTATGTCTTCATCAATCTCAATGTCAGCTTCTTTGTACCAACGAGGCAAGTTATGCCTGATGTATTCTTCACCTTCTTTCCAGTTGATTTCGCTGGGAGTGTCTTTAGCAGCTTCTATGAGTTCAGTTGGGGTGTAGAGTCTGTTTTCTTGGAGGTTGTAAAGCCACTGGAAGTCTTCACTGCTTTCCCAAACTTGCTTCATTTTTTCAAGGTAACTCTCAAGTGAGATTTCGGACTCCTTTTCGAAGTTGGAGTCCTTTAAACTCAGAAGCATTTCGTAGACTTTCTTCCACTTAGGAAAGTGCGTAAGTTTTTTTCTGTTAACAATGTCTAGAATTTTGTACCAGATTTCAGGTTCGTAGTACTCCATGGTTTTAAAAGCTGTGCAAAGTCGAAGCCAGTAACTATCAATGTGCAAAAACCTAGCCTTGCTCCACTGGCCTACTAGTCTAGGAACGAAGTTTTCAATGTAGTAGCTTCTAAAGTCGTAGTCAGTTCTTGTGTTTTTAACAGCGGCCTCAGCCATTTCGAAGCAGTCGTAAGCCTCAGCACAGTCCAAACCTCTAGCTTGGTACTCTCTGAGCAAACTTTCTACAGTAAGTAGGTCCCCAGTGTTTGACCTAACAATTCCAAACATGCATCCGTGGAGCATTCGAGGATTTAGGTTAGGCAAAGCTTTGATTGTCTGCATCTCAATTTCTTCCCAAAAAGCACTATCAGTGATATCGTGCTTAGAAGCGTGGTAAGCTAAGTAAGCCAAAGCGTGACCCGCCAAGCTGACTCCGGGTTTCTTGAGCAAGTAATCCACATATTTGTAAATGGGTTCTTTTTTGCCATCCAGATTCTCACTGCTCCCAAAGGCAGATTTCTCAGAAAGTGGGTCGTGGATGTTTTCTTTGGGCCACTTAGCAGCTTTCTTTAGGTACTCCTTCTTGAAGAGGTGGTATCCTTTGAGGCCTTTGTACCAATAAGACCGAGTGATGCAGCGCAACATCTTTATTAACTTAAATCCTGCTCTTGACTTTCCAAGAGGTTGGAGTGCTTTGGAGTTCGGTACTTGGTTCGCAGAATCTTAAATAGTACAAACCCCATCACTGCAAGCAAGCACCCCACCAGCCCAAAAAAAGCCCCTAGTTCCCCTCCAGTTGCTCCGTAAACTCCAGTCACCAGCAGTGCTAGTACCCACATCTTATTTAATCTAAAGCATTACGTAAGTTTACCACTGCATTTGCCCACCTAGTTAAGTAAGCTGTTTTGACAAGACTAGGAATCGAGGGTTCTTGTTCTTTTTGCTGGGTTCTCATTTTGATTTCGCCGTGAAGGTTGTTGTGGATCATTTCGAGTTTGGCCCTGCGTGCTTCCTGGACTTCACAGTGTTTTTCTATAATGCTAAATGTTACAAAGCTCGAAGCAGCGAATCCTAACAAGTACTGCAAGAGTCTGATTCTCAAACTCATTTTTATATCATGGACTCTAAACAAATAGGAGAACAAAGCTACAGGTGGGTTGTTTTGGGGTTGTACTGTTCTTCCGTTGTTGCAAATGCACTCATTTGGATTTCTGTATCTCCCATTACTTCAAGTGTAGCTCAAGTGTACGGAGTTTCTAAGATCTGGGTTGAAATGTGTTCTCTAGTTTACATGGTGCTTTACATTCCTATGGTGTTTCCTTCCAACTACATACTGGACAACTTAGGACTTAAAACAGGAGTTTTCATCGGCACAGCGCTTACTGTTTTGGGAAGTCTGGCTAGACTGGGAGCCTACTACGAGTTTTGGTACATTTTGCTTGGAAGCACACTGGCAGGACTAGGACAGCCCTTCTTACTAAGTGCTCCGGCAAAGGTTGCAGCTTTTTGGTTCCGTCCTGAAATGCGCACCTTCGCCACAACAATGGGTGCAGTGGCCAATCCGCTTGGAATAGCTCTGGGGTTTGTGTTGCCTGCTGCAGTTAATGGGGTGTCCACTAAGTCAGACGTAGGCTTGCTTATGTTGATTCAGGCTTCAGTAGTAGTGCCAATAGGAGTTTTGGTGTTTGTGCTTTTCAAAAACAAACCTAAAGTGCCCCCTAGTTACACAGCTGGCCAAGAAAGAGAAAAGTTCTTCAAAAGCATCAAAGACTGTTTTAGGTGTAGGTCTTTCAATGCTTTGCTGGTAGCTTTTTCTATGGGACAGGGCTCTTTGAATGCCTTGGCTACTTTACTAGAACAAATTAGTTCTCCTTACGGGTTCAACGAAGACGATAACAGTTTGTTTGGTGCTTTAGTGATAGTGGCAGGTTTGGTGGGTTCGGGTTTGGCTGGGCTGATAGTGAGTTGGAACCAAAAGTACAAAGCAGCAGTTTTAGTTATGATGTTTGGAGCTGTAGGGGGGTTGTTGGCTTTTACTCTAACTTTGGAGTTAGGATCTTTGCCAGTGTCTTGTATATTTTGTACCTTACTAGGGTTGCTGCTTATGCCTATTCTTCCGATTTCATTTGAGTTTGTGTGCGAGCTTACTTACCCTATAGGAGAAGCCACTACAGGGGGTTTGCTTAACTCAGGAGGCCAAGTAGTTGGGATTACTCAAATAGGTTTAGCCTACTTACTTTCGAACAGTCCTTTGCTGATTAGTTTTATTTCTATAGTTGGACTGTTAGTGGGGGCAGTGGCGCTTTTCTTTTGCAAAGAAGACCTTAAAAGAACTAACTGTGACAACCTTCTGGAAACAGACTAGTTATTAATTAAAATAAGTTGCAAGTGCAACCCTTGAATTGAGTTTTTGAGTAGTTATTGGAACTAACAGGTCTGTGGACTATGAAGGCTTCGCTGTAGGAATAGTAAACGGTCTCAGTGGACTCAGTTCTTTCAGGGTGTTCTATGCAGACCGAAAGGTTGTTTCTTCCAAGCACTTTGAGCAAGAAAACAACAACTCCTGCCATTTCTCCACTCACAGCTGTAAGTCTAGTGTCGATTAAGTCAATCTCTGAAGTTTTAAAAAACAGCACTACTTCTTGCATTTCTTTCAAACCGCAGTGTTCCGACACTAAGTACTTAAATTCTTTGCCTGCAACTACTTTTTGGGACTTTTCAGAACCCAACTCAACAAGGTCTTCTTGAGTGCAGTAAAAAGCTTCGTTGAAGGAGTTGTAGAAGTCTTCTTTCATAGGAGGTGCCAGGGGAGCCCCTCTTTGCACTGTTCCGTATTCACTGACCCACTTCGTTATGCCTCCGTTTAAAACACAGGAATTAGTGTACCCAGCAGCCTGAAGGCCCCACCAAACTCTGCAAGCAGCTTCTAAGGAGCCATCGTCGTAGCATAGTATTTTAGTATTTAGTTCGAAACTTAGCTTTTTGAGAACTTCAACAAGAGTTTGGAGATCTTCAGTGAGGTAAATGTAAAACGAGTTGGGGATCCTTATGACAGTGGAAGGTATTTCAAAGCTGCACTGGAGGAGTTTTATTTTACTTCCGTTTATTTCTTCAGCTAGCTGGGCTGTTTCCATTAAAAACTCACTCATTATAATATTAATCCCGAATTAGTTATCCATACTTAAAGCATGAAGTCCTCACTCAAAAGCAAAAGTTTCAAAAGCATAAAAGACTCACTGGTGAGTCCTAGTTCAAGCGTTTCGATCAAAAGAGTGAGTTCTGTAGGCAACTATTATGAAATTCAGAAGTTCACTGAAACAGAGAGAGAGAACCGAGTACTTCTAGAAAAGATTTCCAAAATTAACTCTGAAAAACTGCTTTCTACAAACCCGTCCAAGAAAAGCCTCAACTACGAAAAAAGAAAAAAGGAACTCCACGACATCACTATTAAAAACCAGGCCCTTTTAGAAAGACTCCTGAACAAAAAGTCCAACTACAACATTAAGAAGTGGCTTAAAGACTCTGTCAACAAAAACCAAAAATTAACTAGTTTTTCTAAGTACAAAAAACAACCCAAAAAACAACCTAAGAAACAACCCAAAAAACCCAAAAAACTCAAACCTATGCAATCTAAAGTTCTGTACAAAAAGGGCATTATCCTCAACAACAAGAAACTCTTGGTAGAAATAACTAGGAAACAAAACGTGGAAATAACTGCCTTCGAACTAGACTCTCCCCACAAGTACTGTTTGGAACTAGACGTCAACGAAACTCTAGACCTAATGAACGGAATCGAAGACTACCAATCAATTCTGTGCAAACTGCAACTTTACAACAACCAGTTCTTGCTGCTTGAAAAGGATAATAATCTTAAGAGCTTTAGTTAACGATCCAAATTAAGGGCAAATATAAATTCATAATGGCAAACTACATTTCGAATAGTCCTGGAGGAGCTCGGAGGGACCCTATGAAACCCTCGGGAAGGTTAGCCTCATTTTTCGGAAAGTCTGGCAACAGATCCCAGTCAGAACCAGGAGGACCCAGCTTGGTGAGGAAAGCGTAAGTCTTACTTAGTCCAATTCAAACGAAAGCGCCAGATTTGATGCCTCAAGGCAAGTCACTTGGAGTAGGCATCAAAGGCAAGCCTCCTCCGCACGGAAACAAGTTCGACTTGGTGAAGCTTGCAGCTAACGAGACAGACGAGCGTTACCAATACTTACTGAAGCGAGCTATCATCAGAAGAGTCGAAGACGAAGACAAAATAATTTTTGCAGAGCTGCCTGGACTTCCTGGAGTTTTGGTTGTCTACAGAAAACCAAGTGAACGTAACGCAAACCCAGAAAGGCTCAATTTGGACAGGCGGGACTTGTCCCAAATGCCTTTGTTGGAAGGAGAAGAAAGACTGCGTCTCCTCAACTACCAGCACAACTACATTTCCAAAATCGAGAACTTGCTGAGTTTGCCTAACCTGATTTTTTTGGACTTGTACAACAACCAAATTAAGGAAATTGCATCTCTGCACACAGTGCCTACTTTAAGAGTCTTGATGCTGGGGAAGAACCAAATCGACAAGATCAAAAACCTCCAAGCCCTCACTAAGTTAGACGTTCTTGACCTGCACAGCAATAAAATTTCCAAGATCGAAAACTTATCCCACTTGTCAGAACTCAGAGTCCTCAACTTAGCCAACAACCAAATATCTTTAATCGAAAACATCGAAGGGCTCTTGTCCTTGACTGAACTTAACTTGAGAAGGAACCAAATCCCCAACATCAAAGGCTTAGAAAGACTTCCTAAACTCCAGCGGCTCTTTTTGTCGAACAACCGCATTGAAAAACTAGAAAGCATAGACTCCCTTTCTCAGTGCTCACAACTCACAGAACTGGCTCTTGACGCTAACGGAATCCACGGAATGTCTAACTACTTAAGTTACGTCCTTAAAGCTTGTGCCCAGTTGAAGTACCTAGACCTCAACAAAGTCACCCAAGAAATGAAAACTCAGTCCAGCCAAAACACTTCTTTAGGAGTTTACGACCCTAACAACACTTCTGAAAGCAACCAGTACATCACAGCTATTTCGCAAGAATTCCAGTCAGAGATCAAAAGGATCATGGCTAAAGGTCTTAACTTCTACAGAAGGCGCAAAGAGTCCCCTAGCGAGTGCTTGATTCAGTCCGGGCACGCCGAACTAGAAGGCGAAAACAAACTTTTCATTTACGGAAACGCGTTGGAAGTTCTTTCTGACCAAAGGTTCCAAGAAACAGTGGACGAGATATTTTGTCAGTATGTAAGGTTTGACTACTTTGTGCAGCACTCCTTTGTGAGCAAACTGCGCAAGTTTTCGAAACTGAACAAACTGGCTTTTTCAGACAACAACTTGCACTCCTTCATCCAGTTGAGTAAACTCGAGTGCCTTCCTGCACTTACCCAAATAACTATTGAAAACAACGACGTGCTCCACTCGGTGCTTTGGAAGAGCTTCATAGTGTACCGCTTTCCCTCTATAGTGGAAATAAACGACGTTGCTGTCACGGAAACCGACAGAGTAAGGGCCAGGCAACAATTCCAAACCTTCGACAGGATTCTGTGCAACCCCTCTCTTTTCGTAAGTTTTATTTAGAAAAGTCCTCACGACCACGAAGACAAAGAAGCTCAAAAGAACTTCCGCATCAACTCCAAAAAGAATTCTGAGTTGTCCCAGACTTTTTCGCAAGGCATTTTGGACTATGGACTGGCTGCACGCCAGAAAAATGCTCTTCTTGAGAAAAACTGGGACGGACTGGTAATGGACATTGTGGAAAGAGCCACCACAGAACTCTCTGTACCCAACACTATTTCTGAAAACATTCTAACTCAAATGTTTAACCTTACTAACTAGCCTGTTATAGATTAATAACTTATGGTAATATTTCAGGGTTTCAAGGAATTTTTAGAACGTTTAAAATTTAGTAGTCAACTAAAAGCGGTAAAAATTCAGTAACATAGATAAATGGAACTTTCTCGGAATGTAAAAGAAGATCCTAAAAGGTGGGTGATACTGACTTTGTTTGCTCTTTCGAAGATCGGAAACTCTATGATTTTCATAACCTTTTCTCCAATAACTGTCCTGGTGTCCGAAATTTACGATGTGTCTGTGAATTGGGTAGAGATGTGCACACTAGTCTTCATGGTAACTTACATCCCAGTTACTTTCCCAGCAAACTATGTACTAGACAACTACGGCCTACGCACAGGAATGTTGCTGGGCTCTGGACTGACCATGCTAGGCAGCTTCCTTCGGTTAGGAGCTTTTTCTAGTTTTTGGTGGATTTTGCCAGGGAACTTGCTAGTGGCAATAGGAAAACCTTTTTTGGCAAACGCAAGTTCGAAAGTAGCCGCTTTTTGGTTCAAGCCAGAGTCACGGACTTTCGCAACTACCATAGGATCTACTTGCATTCCGGCAGGGATGATGATAGGCTATGCTGTTCCCCTTTTAGTGACTGAAGGGGAAGGCAAAGTCCACATCGGCATACTTATGCTTATACAGTGTGTGTTTGCCACTGTGGTGGCACTTTCAGTGTATTTACTTTTTGACTCAAACCCTATGTATCCTCCAAGTGTTACAGCTACTGAAAGGAGGGAAAGCTTTTCAAAAAGCATTTGGACTTGCTTGAGTTCTAAGTCCTTTTTGCTGTTGCTGGTGTCTTTTTCCTTTGCAGAAGGCACTTTAAGTGCTATTGCAGCTATGATTGACCCGCTTTGCAATCAAAGTTTCTTTCATGAACAAATATCTATGTTTGGCATTATAGAGATCTTGGCAGGTTTAGTGAGCTCACTTGTAATTTCACAGTTGGTGGGCAAAAACCAAAAGTTCAAGTCGTCTATAGTAACTTTGATGGGATTTGGTGTTTTGGGAATACTTTTGATGTACGCAACTATAGGAATGGGTAGTTTTGTACTCACAGGGTGTTTGTTTGGGCTAGTAGGTTTGCTACTGACCCCTACAATGCCGCTTTCTTTTGAACTTGGAAGTGAACTTACTTACCCCGCAGGGGAAGCAACTATTGTAGGTTTGTTGAATTCAGCAGGACAACTAGTAGCAGTGGTGGAAACTCAGTTAGCTGCTTCTATGGGAAACACTCCAGGTGCCATAAGCACTGTGCTTGTCCTTGGCTTGCTCATAGGAATAGTGGGCATGACTTTATGCAAGGAAGAGTTCAAAAGGAGCTTCAAAGACCAACAAGAATTCGAAATAAACCTAAGTACTTATTTGTCCTGAACTTAGTTAGTAATAAAATGCTGCATAGTTTCATTGTAGGAAAGGGAACTCCAACAGTGTGGCTGCACGGGTTACTAGGGAATGGCTTGAACTTTTCCAACTTTGCAAACGACTTAGAAGGCAAGCACTACTTAGTGGACGTTAGGAACCACGGAAGGAGTTTTCACGACAAAAGCATGTCTTACCCTGTGCTAGCTGAAGACCTCATTAGGTTCTTAGACAACCACTCTGTGACCAAGTGCAGAGTAGTAGGCCACTCAATGGGTGCCAAAATAGCAGGCTACTCAGCTTGCAAGTACCCTGAAAGGTTCGAAAAGGTGTGCCTTCTAGATTTGGCCCCTATTGACTACAGAAAAGCCGAGTCTTCAAACACAGCTAAGCAAGTTCTTCAGTTCATGAAAGAAGTTAACCTTAGACAAGACAGACTGAACATTGAAAAGCAAGCCCAAATGGTTTTTGGGAACCCAAACATCGTAGCTTTGATCTGTTCAAATTTAAGAGCAATCAACCCCAACAAGTACAAGTGGAGAGTTAATGTGGACGAGTTGCTCGAAGGCTTAGAGTCTGTTTCAAGTTGGCCTCAGTTCCAAGACAAGTACGAAGGGCCAGTTTTAGCTATTTGCGGGGGGAACTCAGACTACACTTGCAAGTCCCCTCAGTTCAACGAAGAACATACTTTGAAACAAGCCTTTTTAAAGCACTTTCCCAACACAGAACTCAAAGTTATTGAAGAAGCAGGCCACTTTTTGCACGTGACTTATCCTTTGGAAGTAAGGACCGCACTGCACAAGTTTTTAAATAATAAATGAGTTTTTCACAAGAAGACTTTGAAAACCCCTACAGTCCAGTCATAGTGGAGGACCTTTTGAACGGAATCAACGAGTGGAGGAACATACAAGACATAGTGAGACTCACTTTCAAAGCCTTGTCTGACGTAGTAAAGGCCCAAGGAGCCAAAATTCACGAACTCGAACAAGGCATAGCTGCCAGACCTACCAAATCCGAAATAAGTGTTTCGCTTTCAGAAAAAGCCAACTTGAAAGACCTAAACCAACTAATCTCTGACTTAGACAACTACCAACCAGAACCCTCTAATTACTACCCTATAGAAGAATTGCGCCGATACACTGACAGAAAAGCTGACCAAAGCGAAGTTGAAAAGCAAATAGAGAACTTGCACTCGCGCTTAGAAAGTGTCAGAGAAGAAATGCACAAGTACTGGCAACAGGCAGTGCACCAGAAAGAACTTGAACAAGTTTACTACATACTAGACACTAAAGTTTCAGGCATAGACCTAGAGTCAGGTCTGCAAACCAAAGCTAGCAAAGAGTGGGTAGCTAACGCTTTGAACCGTAAAGTGGACAGGCATGAAATAGAAAACTGGCTAGGAACTAAAGCTGACTCAAGGACTTTGTCAGCTTGTATGGCTGCTTTGGAACACAAAGCTGAGATCTCAGACCACGACTCACTGAGAAAAGAATTTGAAAGTTTGAGGGAAGAACTGGAAGACAAACTTAGTTTCAGAAACTTTTCGGAACTAGAAACTCAACTGCGAGGAGAGATAGAAAACGTTTCGAAAAGAACCAAAAGTTCCAAAAAGGTTTCTGTGTTAGAAAGTGAACTTAAGAAACTCAAAGACTCAATGACTGAAGTCTGCAGAAAAGAAACCACAGAAGCCAACAACCGTTTGGAAAGGAAGTTCCTGACCAAACTTAAAAAGGTTTCAGAAGAAGACCTTAAGTTTGTTAAGTGCGAACTCGAAAAAAACATTGAAGACCTAAGGAAGAAAACTGAGTGCGACAACCTTGAAATCCAAAAAGTGAAAGACCAACTCAAAGCAAAACTAACCAAAAAAGAAGTTAACTCTTTCCTGAGCCAGTACGAAGAAAAGGTAGAAAGGAAGTTTAAAGTATTTGCTGAAGAAATCCAAAACTCTGTTGAAGACCAAGAAAAACACTACAATCGGTTGCTAGAAAAGAAAGCAGACTCCTCTGAACTAAAGAGTCTCAAAGAGCCCAAAGATCTAAACAGCTGGAAAAAAGGCATAGAAAAAGAACTTTTACTAAAAGCCAACATCAAAGACGTAACTACTTTAAGTGACTCCAAACTTAGTGTCGAAGAGTTTGACTCAGCCCTAACTACTATATTTAACAACCTCCAAACCAAAGCTAACCTCGAAGACTTTGACTTCCAGTTTAAAACTCAGGAGTGTATCAACCAAACCCTTTGCACAGAAAACTGTGTAGGGAGGTGGATGTGGAAGTCCGGCAGTCTAAGCAACCAAAAAGTTCCTTGGGAAGTCCAGATGGCAAACACTTGTGCAGAGAACTTTAAGTGGCAGGAAGGACACACCCATGTGATAACTCAAGCTGGAGGCTTGTACTGGGTGTATGGTGGGTTCTTCTGCAGTACAGAGTGCAAAGTAGTGCTCCAAGTAAACCAAGAACAAGTCGTTTGCACAGAAAGTTCTTTGTCCAACTACTTAGGCGGGGGTTTTTCTGAGTTTTTGAGTTTGCCTCCTAAGGCAAGTATCTCTGTAGCCTTTTACTCGCAAAGTCTTGGAGAGGGCTTTTTAGGCCTAAAAAAATTATAGTAATTAACTTAGCTTAGTAAACCTTAAAGGTGCCGCAATAATGAATGTAATCAAGGACTTCCATTTACTCAGCCAAGCAGCCAAGGACTCTACTTAAAAGACTAACGATCTAGTTGCATAATTGCTTCTTAGGCAAGACTAAAATTCCTCTTCCGAAATTTTTTGGCATAGAATTTAAACGAGTGGTGTATATAAAGTTTATTTGGAATGGAAGACAATTCAATAAGGATAGGGCAACTGGTTTGGGCCAAAATGCGCGGGTACGCCTGGTGGCCGGGAGTGGTAACATATAATTAGGTGGGTGACTTTGAGTATTCTGGCGAGAGCGACTCAGACCAGAAAGTCCCTGTTTGTGTGATGGTTAAGTTTATAGGCGAAAACACCCAGTAACTTCTAAACAGTACTTTCCTGCCTGCTGAGCAGATTCGTGACTTTTCTCAGTACTACAAAAACCATTGTAATACTCGACAGAAAGTAAGTTCCAAGCAGATCCTAAAAAAATCTATTGAAATGGCACGCAAAATTGAGTCTGGCGAAAGAGCGCTAGAAGAACTTGAAAATATCAATAACGAGATACTTGGCATAGCCCCCCAACCTAAAAAGAAACCCCTTCAAAAAGCAACTAAAAAGAAAGACACAGAGTTAGTATCTCAGGCTAAGGAAATCGATAAAACTCTAGACGCCAAAATCGGCCAAAGAATTTCTTGCCTCAGTACATTCGAACTTCCCAAAACACTTAACCACGTTTCTAGACTCCAGAAAACCCTAGCCTCTTACATCCACCACACTCCTTCTAAACAGTCCATTTCCATCGAAGCCTTGTATAACAGCTTCAACCAATTGGTAGAAATCGACCCTGAAAGTTCAGTAATTGAGAGTTCTAAAATCCTAAAAGTGTTAAAAATCTTCAAAGAAGAGTTCATTGATAGTAAGGACGGAAGCCTCAGGTCACTGGCCAAGTTGTCACATAAATTATATTTGTTTTGGAAGAGAGAAGTGGTTTCTGCCAAGTTGAGCAACTCAATAACTAACTTAGAAGAGCCTACCAAAGCTCACGAACACTCAACACCTGCAGTTGAAATTAAGGTTCCTGACCCTGACTTACGCAAAAAAGCCTGTCGCACGATCTGTAAAGTCCTGGAAAAAAACAGATTCGATAAAAACGAAGCTCAAAAACTCGCAATTAACATTGAAAAAAACCTACGCAAAAAAGACCCTTCAATGAGTGAACAGTACAAGCGGTTCTTTAACATGATGCTTAAAGATATCAAACAGCTAGACTGGGAGAGTTATGACCGTTCTAAAACGAAGCTAGCTTTATAGTAGTGTAATCTAAATGGAGAAGTATAAAGAAACCCTTTTGACTTCGAAAGGACTTTTCAAACTACTCGATGTGGTAACTAACAACTAGAATCGTGACGGCAGAATCACTTGGCAGGACTTATCAATCGTTTTCAGAGGCATCGGACTGCATCCTCCAGTCAAAGAACTCAAGAAAATCCTTGTGGACGCTGGGAGCATTTCTGTTAGCTTCAAAGCATTCAGGGAACTGAGAGTCTCAAGACTTTCCTGCGAACTGAACGCTTTGGCTGACTTTAAAAAGTACCAAGACCGCCGACTGCCTGCTTTTGTGTCTAGAGAAAGTGTTTACTGCGCCTTGGTTTCGGACGGAGTGTCGGCCGAAGACGCAGAGGGGTTTACACAGAAACTGTTTTTGTTTGATCGCAACTTAGACGGAGTGCTTTCTTACAAAGAACTTTACGACTTCATTATGAAGCGAATTCCAGAAGAATGGTTGGAGTGGCTAACTGAAAAGTAATGACTAAGCAGTCTGGACATAGGAGTTTCTGAAGAGGCTCTAGTCAAGGTCATAGAAGACCATGGCTTTGACTCGCAAACAGCTGTGGACTTCATGAACAAGTACACAACCTTGATGGATAATTAAATGGAAGCTGTCCAGGACTTTGCAAGTGCTGTTTGGGAAGAAGTGAGTTTCTGGAGTGAGGTTTTGGTGGAAGCGTTTGGTCTGCACAAAACTAAGTACCACTACATGGTGGAAGCTCACGAAAGAGAAGTTAAAGAAGCCCAGCGCCAAGAAGACATCCAGATCCGAAGGGCCTCCTACCAACTTCCATAAGTAATCCTATATTTAAAAATGAGCATTTTCTCTTCCATCAGCAGTCCATTTTCTGAAGCCAGTGACTTTTTGAGGCCTTCAGAACTGGAGGGGTTCCCTGTGTCCCGTCCTTACACCAAAACCAGGTACGAGCTCAACTCCAACTCTCAAAGACGCGAAATAGGCCACCTGGGAGTCTGGACTTTGTCTTCAGCCAAACAGGGTAACGGCGTTGAGCAACTCACAGACGGAAGCAATTCTACCTTTTGGCAGTCAGACGGAACCCAGCCCCACAGCTTAACGATTTACTTCCCCAGGAAACTCAAAGTCAGCGAAATTTGTGTGTACTTAGACTTCAAACAGGACGAAAGTTATACTCCTAACAAAGTCAGTGTGTTCTTAGGAGACAACCTTAACAATCTGTGTGAGTTGCAAACTGTGGACTTAGAAGAACCTGTGGGCTGGTTCAACTTTTCACTAGGAAGAATGGAGTCGGGCAAAAACCAGCCGACTAAGGCACACTACGTCCAGTTTTTAGTTCTATCAAACCAACACAACGGCAGAGACACCCACATCCGCCAAATCAAGATTTTCGGTCCACGAGAAGACCTCAAAGTAGCTTTCCCGAACTTCAACAGTGAGGTTTTTAGTAAATTTGAATTTTTACGTTAATTACATCCAAGGAGACCAGCCAATAAACATCTTCCTAAGGTTCTCTGAGTCAGTGGCTTCGTTTACGAGGTGCTTGACCATGCGGCGAGTTGAGTTAAAAGGTCTGGAGTTAACAGTAGGTTTGTTTTCAAGTCTGGACTCCACTACTTTGATGGTGTTGCGCAAATCCCTGTCTTCAGGGCTGATGTCTGGGTTCCTGATGTCGCAGCCTATCGGGTCTGAAACAAAGCTTTCGAACTGACTCAAAAGCACGTACTTGTGTTTCTGGAGAACAGCTAACACTATTTCTGCAGAGTTCAAGAACTCCCCTTCTTCGTGGAACAAGCCCATTGCTGCTTGGAGCTCAGGCGTGAGTCTGAAAGGCACTACTTCGGGTTTAGGCAGGATCTTCCCCATCCCAAACACGCACTCAAAGTCTATGAACAGCAGTTCTCCCGTAGTTTCTATCAAAAGAATGTTGTCGCAGTGGCGGTCTCCAAGGCCTATTACAAACCCCAGCATACTCCAAGCAGCCAAGGACCTTGCAAAGTTAGTTCTTACTTTAAGCCACTCATTTCCTGGTTTGTAGAACTCAAAAAAGCAGTTTTGCAGCGAAACTGGGTTTTCAGAGTTGAGTTTTTCCCAGTTTTCAGGGCTGATGTCTCTGCCGTTGGTGTAGTAGTTCCTCCCTACCTTTTGAATGTCTAACTCGAGTTTTTCCTTTTTCCAAATGTTGTGGATGATTGTTTTCAGAGTTCCTGTGTTTTCAATCCACTCTACAATAGCACAGTTGGGGTTTACAGCCAGAATCATGTAACTGGGGAGCCTTATGCCCAGTCTCTGGACTTCATCGTCTTGCTGGAGGATTCTGTCTACACAGTGAATGATGTTGACGATCCTTGCTTCTTTGCGCATGTCACTGCCTGTTTCGTATTTGCACAGGAAGTACTGCTGGACTCCGTCAGTGCCCTCAAGAACTATTCTTTTAGGCTTGGCTTTGGAGTGCATGATCTTTAGTATGTTATCAACTTTGTGGATGCAAGTTGGAGTGGGAGTGAAGGCAAACTGGGGGTTGGAAGTGATTAACTGGAAGTTTCGCGTGACAGGCATAGCTACAGGCAAGTTTTTGTGTCTGAGTAAACTTTGAGGAATCTGGTTGAGTTCTCTGGTTTTGGCTAGTTTGACTAGTTCTTTGAAGAAGTCTTTGCACTTTTCTAGTTCTTTGGCTCTGGCTGTTCCTGCGTTGGTCTTGTAGATCCTGAGTATTTCTTTGAAAAACTTTTCTCTGGGGTTTTGGTTTGAAGAAGCCCTTTCGAGTTCGGTGAAGGAAAACAAAAACCAAGACATTTGCTGGGGGTGGAACAGCAGCAGTCTAGAAAACACATTTGTCACTAAAAGGCGACACCCGGATACTGGGTGCGAAAACTCAGCAAGTACTTGGTGAACTCTGTCTCCCCAAACGTAGAGAGGCTGCTTCCTGCACATGTCTTGGAACATGTTGTGGAGTTGGGAACTTTCCTTGAACCTGTTGATTTCGAAGTAAAGTGACAAAGCCCGGGTCATAGTGTGCATGTAGTGCTTGTCTCCTAAAGCTTTGCAGTAAAACTGGCAAGTCATCTCTGCAAGTTGCAAGTTTTCTTGAATGCTTTTTGAAAAGGTGTAGTGCTTGTCCAAAGTAGACGCCAAAATGTAGTACCGCTTTTCAAGGTGGGATCCTGCAGATATATACTTTTGAGACAACTTTTTGAGTTTGGACTCAGAAAGTTCAGGACTTTCGTAGCAATAAGCTTTTAAACAAAGAGACAAGAACTTTTCTCTGAGTTCCTGAGAGTGGATTCTTGCAGCAGTGTGGGTTTCCTGTGAGTGCTTTTTAAGACTGACTTTGAGTTGGTTAGAAAAAGTGCCTGACTTAAGCGCGAGTTTAGCTTTGTAGTAAGTGAACAGAGGAGAAGAAAGGTAAGGGTGCAAACTCTTCATTTCAAGCAACAAGTTCTTGGCGTACTTAATTTCTCCAAAACGAATGCAGTTTTTAACCAGAACTCTGAAAGCAGTAAGTATTAGTTTTGGGTTTCCACTGATTCTTGCTAGAGCTAAACTGACTCTGTCAACTAGTTCTCTGTACTCAAACTTCTTTTCAACGCACTTGTTCCTTGTAATGAGTTTTGCTAAGTCTGAAGTTTCTTCAAAGATCTTGATGTTTTCAAATATGTGCTGCAACAAAATGTGGTGGTAAGCTTGTGTGTAAGCAGCTGCCCTTATCATGCTTTTGCCTATCCACTTGCGCCTTTCTTTTTCAATTGAGTTTGAAGTGCTTGAGTAGACTTGGAAAGAATTAAGCACTTCTGCAATGGAAACTTCGAAGTGGTCTGGTCCTGGGAAAAAGCAACCCACTCGCCACCCTGCTGCACTTACTCTCCAGTTACTTGGAAATCCAGGAGCCACTATTGCTAAGAAGTTGCCTTTTTTCATGTAAGACACCTGGGCTGCTGTTTGGGGGTCTTCAGCCAGAAAAGGAACAAGGGTGCAGGGGAGGGCTTCTAAGTAGCGTTCTTTTACTAGGAGCCAGTACACTTGGGCAAGTTGTTCTAGTTCTTCTTTTGAAAGCAATTTGGGAGAGTATCTTTGGTTCCTGAACTTCTTCGAAATGCGGCTTTCTAAAAAGCAAAGGGCTAAAGGCAACTCCTTGAGCTCAGTGAGGAGTTGGATTTTAAACATTTGAGGTAAGTTTTCCCATATGCTTTTATGCGAAAGCAGCACTTTAAGCATAAGTCTTTTGTGGCCTGGAGTGGCGTTTTTAAGGAACTCCAGGATGTACTCTGTTAAGTAGTCGAACTTGTCTTCATGGCACCTAAACAGCTCAGGAAGTACTGAAGTGACTAATTGCAGATTAAAGTGAATTAAAGGAATCAATGGCTGAATTCTTGGTTCGTTTGTTTGAGCAATTAAGTGGATGGTCCAGTCTCTCAAACTTGGCTTTTCAAAGTAGCAAGGGTCGCTGTTCTGTGAAGCACTCCAAAAGTAGTTTTCTTCAAAGTCTTTGTAGTCAATTTCATCCAAAAATTCTTGAGGGAACTCTTGGTACTTCACGGATGCAATGAAAAAAAACTCCGAAGAAGTGTAAAGACGACTAGTTTGCAGAAAGCACTCTTGGAGGTCAATGCCTTTAGACTCTTCTTCCTCAGTGAGTATTTTGTCTTGCAAAGCAGTGTAAGAAAGTGCTCCTACTTTTCCTAGAGTTTCGTCAATGAGTTTGCCTAGAGGCACAGGGAACTCATTGATGTCGTCTCTAGAAGTTTGGTAAGAACAAGCCAAGTTCAAGCTTATTGCAATGTTTTGCCTTTGTTCTACTGATAGTTTTTCGACTATTTGTTGCACTGTGTAGATTGCAGACAACTGAAGTATTGGGCAGTTCACCTTTATAGCTTCTTCAAGGTACCTAAGTAGTTCCAACTCGCAGTCCCTTGGGTCTGGGAACTTGTAAACTAAGTAGTTCTCAAGTAAAGGAAATTCCTTTCGGGAGTTTCCTAGTAAACTCGGGAGAACTATGAAGTAGCACGGATACAACTGGCTGAGTCTTTGGTTTAGCTGTTCACAGATCTTGTTAATTAAGTTTGTGGCTTGGTCTGCAGACTTATTTGCTGTGTAAAGCAAAGCAACAATATCCCATATTTCATTTTCGTAGTCACCAGTTATACTGAGCATTTTTTCTAGGAGGTAAACTACAGCACTGACATTGAACTCTATTAACTGGGTGCAAATAGAAATAACTTTGTGTCGACAGTACTGAAAGCAGTTAGGTTGGTTTATAAGGAGTAAAGAAAGCTCTGCAAAGCCTATTAAGGAGTTGGCTCTAAGCCACTCTGCATGGAACACCTTGGTGTTTTGTCTGAATCCGAACTGAATTAAGTTTCGGAATGTAAAGGAGACTTTTTCTACTGTTTGGGACATGCAAACCTGGCCTCCAAACAAAGCCTGGATCTTGCTAAAAGCAGCTTCTACCTGGGACAGTTGGGGTTGGTTGACTTTAACAGGGACTTGGACTCCAATGAACTCAGACAAGAACCAAAAAGAAGGAGAGACTGTTCCTAAGTAACTCAAAAGGAGCTGCAAAGTGACTTCTTGGGTTTCTTTAACTTGGTCTCCGGAGTAAAGTTGGCTGATGCTTACTTCTTTGCCTTCATGCTTGATGCTTGCAGAAACAACCTCTTCTAAGTACTTCATTCCTTGTGGAAAGTGGAAACACAGGTAAGATATTATGTTGGGATAAAACAATGATACTGCAATGCAGTTAGAAGCTGAGATGCTTTTGTAAAAACTAAGTATTTCTAGTGAACTTTCGAACTGGCTGCAGAAGTGCAGTGGCTGGGTCTTTAGAATCATTTCGTCCAGTAAGGTTTTTTCGTACACTCCAAAAAACTGACTTAGGAACTGCACGAAGCCCTGGCACTCAGCACTTTGCCTCAACCACTTGAGAGCGTACTTGTCTGAGACTCCAGATAAAAGTCTATGGAAGCTGATTTGGAGTTTTTCGCAGAGAGTTTTAAGAAGGAACAAACACTTACTTGCCACTTCTTTTTGTTTTCTGGGAAACAACAGTGCTTTAACCATTAAAGTAAGTACTTTGTAGTTGCACGTTTCTAAGTTACTGAGTAGAACTTCTATAGAGTTTATAACTAAAAGGGTGTTTTTGCTTCTAAGTGCACTGCAAGTCTCTTCTAAGTCCTTCAAAGCAACTTGGTTTATTGGAGCTTCTGTGTGTTTGAAATACTCGAAGTGGTGCAACTTAACATACTGCGACACAAGTGCAAATGCTTGTTGCTGCAAAGGCTGTAACTCACAGCAAAAAGAACCTTTTAGAGCTGAGCAAGCCCTAAGTACTATGGGTTCTAGCTCAATAGTTTCTAAAGGCTTGTCTTCAATCCAACAAACTTTGTTAATAAGCACTTCTTTTGTTAAGGAGCTAAAGCACTCGCACTTAGGGCCTGGAAGTTTAGGAATCAAGACTGCAAATAACTTGGTTCTGCACCTTAAGCACACTCTGGTGTTTTCTGAAGAGAATCCACAGTTCCAACATGCAGACAAACAGTGGACCCACACTTTTAGGCTTCCTTGGAAACTCTGGGTAAACACTTGCTGTGCATGGAAGTTAATGAAGTGCACCAGTTTAAGAATTACTTCTACAAAGGAGTTCAGGGCTCTCCAGTTCCAAGTTTTTTCTAACTCTACACTGACCAGTCTGTTTAAAACTACACGTAAAGCTTCTGACAAGTGCATTCCAAAGTTGGAGTCTCTGCAAAGAAAAACTGGTGAAAAACAAAACATCTGCATTAGATCTTGTGGTTTTGAGTCAGGGTGCACAAGGATGTTTGGCACAAAAGAAAAGTCACTTCCTTCGTAAAGCCCCAAAACCTCAGGTGAGTCTGTATCGAAGGGCAGGCCTTGGAAAGCCCTGAACTTCTGGACCTCCAAACAAGGCTCTGAACTTAAGGAGTTGAGTAGTTTGTTAGTGGTAAGTGCTTTCCAAAAGTTAAGGCTTGCACTGTGACCTTTGATAGAATCAATGAGAATTTGCTTTATCTCGTCCATCCAAGGGGAGGTGCTTACTACTCCTTCAAGCACTATTTGTTTGCTAGTAATGCCACTTCCACAAGAAACTTTGTACCTTTTGGAGCTGTTGTGAGAAAGGTTGCTTAACAAGCAGTTTACTTCGTTTTGAAGGTTGGGGTTGGCTCTGTAAAGCACTAGTAAGTAAAAAAACAAGTACCTAGGCTCTTCGTGCAGCATTTGCTTAATTGAAATGAAAGTGCAAGGAAGGTTCTTTTGCAGAAGCAAGTTAACTGAAGCGTCAACTAGACAAGAAGCAGACTCGTGGTGCTCCAGAATACAGTTTTTGGTAGAAAGCAATAGTTGCAAGGGGTCCAGCACTACTTGCTGGTCTGTAACGCACTCCTTTAAAAGGTCAAAGTCACAGTAAAGCTTTTCACTAAGGTCCATTGGCAAGTTTTCTTTGAGTTTTATAAGTGCTTTGGCACAAGCAGACTCTAACCCAGCAAAACTACTTAAAGTGTTGAGGTACTTAACCATTTTAAGGCGGCTCTCTTGCCAGACTTTGGCTGGGAAGTGCTTGAAGTAGGACTCAGTGCACAGGTTGGCGTAGGTGTTGATGAGCACACTAACTACTCGTGTTGCTTGGCTCAAAGGAAAGTTGGTATTGATTCTGGCCTTTTTCAGTTCAGAATGCGCGCACTTAGTGTGTTTGCAGCAAGGAAGCAAGTTGCAGTTTTCTGCAGCACAAAGAGCGTGGACTCTAAGTGAGGGGTAGCCAAAGTCTATGTAGGGGTTTTTTAGGTTGACTTCTTCAAGGATGTGGAAGGTATCCTGGACGAAGTGGAACTGCTCAGCAGAACTCATGGCGTCGTTTAGGAAAATAGGAAGCACTCTTTCGTAAGGCAGTTGCTCGGCACTTAGCATTTTAGTAGTGATTAAGCACACTAAGTCTCCCCAGGCATTTCCTGTGTACTTTCCCTGGATTTCGAAAAAAGCCCAGTCACTGTACAAGCTCTGCATTTGGTTGATTCTTTCAGTGGAGTTGAGGGGGTTGTCCCTTAGCAGTTCTCCAAGTTTACACTGTTCGTGATCGCAGCCTTTCCAAACATTCATCCCGCTTTATCTTATTATTTAAATGCTATTTCTGGAACAGACTCTCTGCTGTTCCTTTTTCAACAGCGTCTTCTAACTCGTCGCATCCTCCGAAATGCTTTCCGTTGATGAATATGTTAGGGACTGTTTTTTGGCCTGTAATCTTTTGAAGGGCCTTTTGGATGTCTTTTCCGTTCTGAGCAGAATCGAGTTCAACTACGTGGGGGTTCTGTCCTAGTGAACTCAGTAGGCTCTTTGCGCGGTTGCAAAAAGGACAAGTACTTTTGCTGTAGACAACAAGTTTGTTTTCTTTAACCGTGTCTTCTACTGACTGCTTGGCTTCGTTAGAACAAGTAATTCCCATTTTAGTTGTTATAAAATAGTAAGTTTTTAAGCAAAAGGTTAGCTAGCCCTTTTCCTTGGTCAGCGCCAACCCTAGAAGCGTCTTTGGCAATCTTGGAAAGTTGGGTTTCACTTCCTTTTTTGGAACTAATGGCTCCTCTGGCTATGACTTGGGACCCTTGTTTTTCGAGTTTTTGGATTTTTTCTGAAAGGTCTGCAATGGCTGAGTTAGAGTAGTCTTTGTTTTTAAGTAGAGGAGAAGAGCTCAAAGTTTGGGTCCAGTACTTGTTCCAGAGCAAGTCCAGAATCACACTGTCCACACTTGACTTGAAAAAAGAATGCTCTAGGGTGTAGTAGCTTTTGTAGTGCACTCCAAAGTCTTCTATTTTGTTCAAAGGAATGTGTTGGTATTCTGAGGGTTCTGCCTCAGGCGGACTGTAGCCTTCTGGGTAAGTCCTAAAACACCCTATTTCTACTTTGCCCGAACTAATAGTCCGAATAGGGTCTATAACAATAGCAAGGTAAGGGTCCTCAGCTTGCTGGTGCAAAGCCTGAGTGCCTACGTCAATTCCTGAAAGCCAGCACCCGTAGCCTGGGTGGGAGTGGTACCAACCGCAGGTTCCCTCAGTTTTGCCTATTTCTTCGCAAGAAGTCACGTACTGCACCATGTACTCGTTTGCTGAAGCTCCTGCGTTGACCCTTGTTTCAGTGCCTTCTACAGGGAGTCCAAAGGCGTCTAGAACGATGAACTCGTCGTTAATGACTTTGCCCTGCATCATTCCCATAACTTCTATGTTGCCTCCTGAGATAGCGTGCATTACCATCTTGATGAGGGCCACAGCAGAGATCCTGACTTTTTTGAAGTACTTAGGGTCTTCTTTCCAAGGCATTTCTTCAAGCAACTTGTCTTGTTCTTCTTCGTTGAAGAAGTAAAGAGACACTTCTTCTGAGGTTTGGACTATTGAGTTCCAAATACGAGTAGGTAAGGATTCCATTTATTATCAATTAACTTTCAGTTTCTCTAATGTGCTGGGTGGCTTTTTCTAAGTCAGCTCCTCCAAAATCGTACAGCCTCCTGGCGTAGTTGGCTGCTTCTTCCATCATGCCTTTGTCTTGGTAGTACTGCTTCAAAAACAAAATAGCTTCTGCTGTGTCTTTGCCAGTGTCTCCTTCTGCGTCTTTCCTCGCTAAACTTTCTGTGAAACACTTAGACGCCTTTTCAGTCAGGCCTATTTTGGCGTACAAGCGAGCTAGTCTGTGCAGCACCACTCCTTCGCGGTCCCTGAGCCTTTCTGCCTTTTCGTAGCACTTAGTTGACTCAGGTCCTTTGCCCATTTTTTCGTAGCAAGTTCCTAAAGCTACCCAGAGTCGCGAGTCTTGTGGACGGGTCATAATGGCTTTGTAGTAGTAATAAATAGCGTACAAGTTCATGTCACTTACTTCGTAAGTCTCAGCAAGTCCGTACCAGGCCCTGTAGTCTTTGGGGTCAAGTTCAATTGCTGTGCGGTAAGACTCAATAGCTTTCGTCACGTTTTGCATTTCAAGGTACTCGTGGCCCATTAGAATCCAAGCTGGCAAGTAGTTCTTGTCTAACTGAGTTGCCCGTTTGAAGTACACCATAGCCCGAGTATGGTCGTTGCTTAAGCTGTAGTAGTTGCCTAGTACAAAACAAGTTTCAGGACGGTACTTGTCGTTGTGGAACATTCTGTAAGCTAAGTAACTGAGTTTGCCTGCGTCTTCTCTTACATACAAAATATTTGAGTAAACGTCCATGAGTTCGTACCTGTAAGGGTCTACTTCTTCGACTTGTTCAAACCAACTGATGGCGTTTGTGTAGTCATCCATAAGAGAAAACTCGTTGCCTATCTGGGCGTACAAAAAAGAAGAGCTAGGGAAGTACTTTTCAGCCATCAAAGCGTACATGTCAATGCACTCTTCAGGTCTCTGGACTTTGTGGTAAAACTGAGCGATGAAAAAGTTCTTCATCCAGTGGTTGTTTACGAGTTTAAGGGTTTCTACAGTGCAGAGGTCCAGAAGTTCGAGCCAACAAGACCAGTTCACGGGGAACTGGTTGAGACTTTGAACGAAGAAGTCCTTGGCAGTTTCTAAGTCTCCCCTTTGCTTTTTAACTACTCCCAACAAGTAACAACACATAGAGTCCACTCCAGTGAGGTCTGACTCAATGGTTTGGAGTTGTCTGTTTTCTACTTCATGTCCTTCTTCACAAGTTTCTTCTTCTTTGCGGAGTTCTCCGTACATGTACAAAGAGTAGTGGTACAGAAAAAAAGCTTCAGGAAACTCAGGCTTTGCGTAACTCGCAATGACTGAGGCTGCTTTCAAGTATTCTTTTAGGTCAAAAAGAGTTTTGCTCAGCTGGAGTTTGTCGTAAGACTCGTCCACCACAGGGACGTAAGTAGGGCTTTCTACAGACGAAGAAACTATTCCTAGCAGCATCTCCGCTGCCCACTTTGCACTGTAGTGCAGTTTGTAGGAGGACAAGATGCTTACTGCTTCTCTTAGTTCTTTTCTGACCTGGCCCATGTCACTTATCTCGATTGCTGCTTCTGTAATGCGTCCAAAAGGCGTTGTGTCCATATTGGCGGGACTTAATTATGAACTCTAGATTTAATTTAATTTGCGCTTTTTGTATGCAAGTTTTTGTCTGAGTCTTCTTTTTTGCTTGATTTGGGCAAACACTTGGGGGTTCTTGACTGCCAAGATTTTGCTGTTGGCTTTTCTTTCTTGTCGAAGGGACTGTATTTGTGCCCTTGTTTCAGAGTACTTTTTGAGGAACTCTTCTTGGGACATAGTTGAGTGGAGTTTTTGGAACAGTAAGTTGGCTAGGTCTTTGGTTGCTTCGGACTTTGAAATTTCAGAAATGATTATAAGGGCTTTGAAAACGTGGGTTTCTTCCCAGCCAGGTTTGTTTATGACGTCTGTAAGTGCCTCTATGAGCTGGAAGGTTCTATTGTCTTCAATTCCTCTGCCAAGAAGCTTCCTAGTTAGTCTGGAAGAGTACTTTGATACCAATCTAGGGTCTGCTTTTTGCATAAGTTCCTTTATACCACGTGTGAAGGTGTTGTTTTCAATGGCAGGCAAGGACTTTCTGAGTAACTCTACTGGGCACTCTTCGAGATTAGCTATTATTCCAGGTTCTACTTCCTTGCCTTGTTCTATCAACTTGTCAACTATTTCAAGGAAGGTTTTGGAAACCTTTGTGTCTTTGTAAAGGGAATTCCACACACTTAAAAACTGCAGCACATCCACTGGGATTTCTCCTGCAGAGTCCAGAATTTTGGGCAGTACTTCTTTTTTGAAAAGTTTAGTTTGGAGTAAGTTTTCTTTCACACAGATTCCCATGAAGCCTATAGAAGCTTTGCGCAGGTTGATGTTAGAGTGGTTGCACCAAGTAGATATTTGCTTGAACAAAGGAGACACTGGGTTTTTGAGACTTGCTTTTCTAAGCAGTTCGTAGTAGGGCTGTTTGAAGTCTTCGTCTTCTTCGTTAGAAATAGCAGTTAACAAACTAAGCATCATAAAGTCAAAGTGTTCTTTAAGCTCTTCAAAAGGAAGTTTGTCCAGAAGCAGTTTAAGACTGTTCAAAATAGCTCCGCGGGACTTTATGTCGTTAACTTCAATTTGCTTGATCAAAAAGTCTAGGTGGTACTGCTTTCTTTTCTCAGAAAGTGGATAAGTCATCAGGAACTCTGAGTACAAGTTGCTTATTTGACTCACTAAAAACGGACTGGTAACTAGGAGTCTGGGCAGAATCTCCATGCAGTCATAAACTAGTGGATCCATTAAGTTTTTGTAAACAAAAATCCGCAGCAGTTTAAGTGCTGAACTCTGCACTACTGGGTTTTGGAGTCCAAAGCATACTTGAGGCAGCAGTGAAGAAGAGTACTCCTCAATGTCAGAACAAGTCCTTAAAAGTGTTGCTAGCGCTTTAAACGCATGGATAGTTATTTCTTGTCCTGCTTTGTCAGAAACTTTTAAAATGGGCTCAATGAAGTCTGGAGAAGGAATCAGCTTTAGAATGTCTAGAACCCCTGCAAGCACCTCGTCTGTGCTGCTCGAAAGGTTTTCTAAAGCTGCTTGCTGGCACTTGTGAGCTACTTCTGGATCTACTCCGTCTTTGCACCTTAGGAGTCCTTGTTTGACTAGTCTGACTCCAAAAACCTTTTCTGGGCTTCTGGACTTTTTGAGTATTTTGGAAACAGGTCTTCTACCTGTAGAGGCTCCTTCTTGTATTCCAAAGGTAGAAAACTTCTTTAAAGCAAGGGTTTCTGGAGCAGTTTTAGGGGCTTCTGAAGGTGTCTTGGAACTCAGCAGGGCAAGTCCTATGGATATAAGGTCTTCAGAAGTTATGTTGGGGTTTTCACATAAACCTTGAGTGATGTGTTGCAGAGGCTTAGTTGATGCCAGCATGAACTTAAACAGCTCAGGTTTGATAGTTCTAGCAATTGAGTAAAAACTACTGTACTGTTCGTACTCCAGCAAAACCTTAATGCACTTTTCACACCAGTGAGCATTAAGTTGCAAAACTCCACTTGGCAGAACTTTAGTTAGGAACAAAGTGAACAACTCAGAGTCCAGAGCTTTGTTAAACTCTTTAAGAATGCTTGCAGAATGCATTCCGTAACGAAGTAACTCCACAACACTTTTAACTACAGACTCCCTCATTCCTTCATCTCTGCCAGAAAACTTTTTGCTTAGCAAAGTGAGTAGCCTGTGTGTTTCAGTTTCTTGCTCTTGTTTTGGTTGGACTGAAACTATTGAGTACAGTCCTAGCACAACAAACTTCCTGATCACTTTGTTGGTTCTGGAACTCTCAGCTATGATGTGGTCTTTTAGAACAGGAAAAACCTTGCCTTTCAGAAAAGCCAACTGAGTGTCCTGCAAGTTGGGAGGCAAATTCTGCAGAACCATAGCTAAAGCTTTAGTTGCTGTTTTTTCTGAGTCTTCAAGATGTCTTAAGTAGAGCTTCAGCAGTTTGGAGTACTCCCTCCAAGGCATTTGCCAGGCTTTGTCTGCAAGCAGAGTTATGCAGTGGTGCATGAAGTTTTCTGAGTAGTTCTTTTTGTGGGAAGAAAACAGTATGTAAAAGTTCATCAGCGGAACTATTAACTCTTTTATGAATTCAGGCTGTACTTGGGACTCCTTCACTGAAGTAAATGCTCGCTGTCTTCTGTGGACTTGCAGGTGTGCAAGGTTCAAAAGCACACTTAAGTCAGGGTCTTGACTGGCTAAGTGCTGGATTCCACTAGGAATTTCGTTCCAAACTTGCATTATAGCTCTTATTTGCTCTTCTTGTGAAGCGTTTTTAATCACTACGCCTAGGATTTTGTGAGTGTACTCAGGAAACTGCACTCCCAAAGACTTAAGAGCAGATGTAGCTGCTACTTTAAGCCCAATGTCTTCTTTAAGCAAAAAGTGACCTACTGCGTAAACTTGGGCCTGAGGATATTCTTTTGCAGTGTGGGAGTTGTTAAGTGTTTCAAGTTGGGTGTCGTAGCAGTCTTCTTCTTTTAAGCCTCTGCGCACTGAAGCCGAAAAAGGCTTAAGTTCAGGCATGCAAGCTCCAGCCAAAGGCAGTACTTCAGAGTGCTTTAAAAGTAACTGTGTCAAAGCAGCTTTTGGAGGAGGAGAGGCTTCAGGAAGCCAGAGTTCAATGAGTGCTCTGAGTTGGGGGTTCTTAAGAGAAGGCTTCAGTAAAAGGTTAATCAGAGAAGTTAGGTGCTCACTTGGAGGAAGCATTTCAAGCACCTTAAGCAAAGAGTTAGTTGGACCTAGTTTTTGGAAAGCACTGTAAGCGCTTTGGGAAATGTCTTTTAAGTAAGACTGAAGAGTTTCAGACGTAACTTGCAAAACAAGAGTTTCTAAACACCTACTCAAGTAAGCACTAGAAACCTTAGGGTTCCTAGCTAGGTCTAGAGTTGCTTGGAGTAAGTCAGTGTTTGTTCTTAGTTCAGAAAAGTTCTTTAAAACACTAAAGTGCAGGTCTATGAACTTAGGCCTAATGTCATGTGAAAAGGTTTTGAGCGCAGGAATCATGAGGGCTAGCAACCTTTCTTTGTGTTGGGTTTCCCAAATAAATTTTTCCGCTAAGTTCTTAAGTATAAGTACTGTTTTGCTAAGTAATTCTCTGTTAGAAAGGGACTCAGCTGCTGAGAGACAAAAAGACACTACTGTTTCAGAACTCAAAGCTTTAGGGCAGTGCACTACTAGTTTGTTTAAGTTCTTCAGAAAGTTCAAACAAAACACCACAGGGTACTTTTGCAACTCGCCTTCAGAACTTAATTTGATTGGGAGAAAGTCTAGGATGTAGCTTGGCGAAGGCAACAGCGAAACATAGTGCAAAGCTGCTTTGGAATTTCTGCGCTTAGAAAAGGCCCTGGCTGCACACAAAGCAGTAACTGCTTCAAAAGACTCAATAGGTGAAGAAAGAATGGCTTCTTTGAAAGAGGAGTCTTTTGCAAGGAGTTTCAAAAGGTTTGCGTCTTTGGTTTCTTTGAGTTTTAAAAGTGAGTCCACAGCCAGAACTCGGATTTCTTCTTTTTTACTTGAACAAAGGCAAACCAGCACTTCTGTGAGCTTCTGGGAGTTTAATTTTCTCAAACCTTTAAAAGACTTAAGAGCATTCAAAAGGAGTTTAAGTTTCTTTTTCAGAACAGGCTCTGAAGACTTAGCAACTGGAACCTGGTAACCTGGAATCCACCGGTGTTGTGTGTACTCGTTTTCTATGAACTCCAAAAATAAGTTTACAAATTCCTGTTTGTGCTCTTTTAAGGCACTAGCTAACTCCCCTATGCACTCTAGTAAGTTCAAGTAGAATGTGTCTACTGGAGTGTGTTCTCTCAAGTCTGCAAACTTAGCATAAGAAGGCTCCAGACAAGGCTCTGAAGGAGGGTTCTGCAGTAAAAAATACAAAGGCTCCCAAACAACTTCAGAGTCCTTTTCACAAATAGTTTTTAAAACTGAAGTCAGGTGCTTCCACAGTGTAGAGAACCTTTCCCAAAACATACCAATCAAAAACTTAGACACTCTTGAGTAGTCTTCTGTGTGCTCAAGTCTCTTGATTAAGTTTATTTTCAGCTTTTCGTTGTCTAAGTCTGCAGGGTCTTTGCATACCTCAAACGCAGTTTGCATTGCAGAAGAGTACTTGCTAAGTAACTTAGTTGCAGGCACTCTTAGCAGGGGGTCTGTAAGGTAACTTTCTACCCTAGTTAAGTCTGTTAAAGGTATGTCTAGTTCTGCTGCTGTCCACAAGGTTTGGTCTCTGATGTCAGTTTCTTCCATGTTCTCTGTGATCCCTAGGAGTTCTTTAGCCACTATACTGTTGGCAGTGCTTATGTTTTGGGTGTTCACTGGAATTCTGCACACTCTAGCTACTCTCAAAGCTACCCACAAAGAGTTGGGGTCTTCCAAAGTTGCTATAAAGGAGTCAAGGAACTGGATGTTTCCTTGGGTAAATGTGTGGGCTTTGAAAAGCCAAATAACCATTTCTAAAGAGCTTGTTTCTAAGTGAGCTTCAACTAACTGGTAAACTTGTTGCGAGTAAGGGCTAAAGTCAAAGGAGTGGGTGTGGTTTGAGTAGGACTTTCCTAAGAGTTCTTCATGGAGTGCAACTTCAGGGTGAGGGTCTTGGAAGTCTATAAGTACTTTAAAAGCCTCAATATCTCCTAAGACATAGTTAACTTCTTCAATTAAGTCTGGGTGGTACTTAACTAAGTAAGCCAGTGTTAAGCAGTCCTGATGCTCCTTGCAGAGTTCAACAGCTTCTTTTAGCACAAAGGGCGGAATTCTATGGCCGTTGACAAGCACAGCCCATTCCCTCAGTACTGAAAAAGCTTGTTTGGACCTGACGCTCCTCCAAACTGCTTGGACCTCTTTTTTTTCCAGAGCTAAGGCTAAGTGGGCTTTACGGCCTACTGCCCAAACTTCCCAACTAGCTTCTAGCATTTCTTGTGATGAAGAGTGTGAAGCACTGTGTTTAGCTAGTTCCCAGCAAGGCACTTCACTCAGTACTTTGACAAGCAACTCAGGTCCAGCTTTTCTGATTAAAAAGGCAAGTGCCTGGCCAGCTAAGTCTCTGATTGCGTAGTTGGAGTGACTAAGCAAAGGGTAGGTGTGAGGCATGAACTCCCAAGCATCCAAGTTACTTGCAATGTACTTCAGACTTAACGAAAGGGTTTGGAGGACCTCTTCAGCAGCAGACAAGTTTTCAAGGGCTTTGAGCATGGCTTGGAAAATGGGCAAAAAGTGAGGGGCTAGCTCTGACCTGACTTCTCTGGCTAAGGCCCTGACTACTGCCAAGCCTGAATGAGGGCACAGAGCTAAGTTGCTAGAAATGACACTAGAGACTTTTGGAAGGTTGTAAAGGAGCAAGGGCATGGACTTGGCTAGGGGGGTGAGGAAGTTTTTGATAGCTTTAAAAGGAGGAGAAGGGTCGTGCTGCAGCAGTAAGGTCTCTGATAAGCTTTCTTGGGTTTCTTTGGATAATTGTGTGGTGACTTTGGCGTCTGCTTTGCTTAAAGACTTTGTGTGATTTATGTGCTTTTTGTGTTTAACCATTATTAGTGTTTAATGAAACAAGTTAAAACTGAGTGTCTGTTGGAAGCGAGTTTTTGGGAACTAGTCTGTACTGTTTCAGGTCTTCTAAGTACACAAGACACAAGGTTTCTCCGGCGTATTTGACTTCAGTGCAGAGTTTGAAGTTTTTGAGTTCACTTAGCTCAGCAGAAGGGATTTGGTTTTGGATTTTGATGCTGTAAGCTTCTTCTTTTGCTTGGATTTGGTCCTGCAGAAGGATGGTTTGTTCTATGAACTCTTCTCTTTCTTGTTCGTGTTTTTTGACGGTGGTTTGGAGTTCTTTGATTTTCCTGTCTTTGTCACTTAGTTGTTGGAGCACTTCGGAGTCAGTGTTGTTGAGTAAGCTTTGGATTTCTCTGTTCTTCAAAGCCAACTCTGACTGGAGTTCGTTGATTCTGGCTTCGAAAGAGGACTTTTGAGGAGAGTTGCCTTGGAAATAGAGCTGCAGGTCGTGGAGGCTTTTTCTGAGGTCTTCGACTTCTTCTTCTCGTTGGGTTTTGAGCATTTCTTTTTCTAGTTTGACTTTAGAGAGGAGTTCAGCCCTTTCTTGCTCGAGTTTGTGGAGTTTGTTTTGGAGGAGTTGGCGTGACTCAGACTCTTCTTGGAGCGCTAAGAAAAACTCTGTTTCGCGTTCGTTGAGTTTTTGTTCCTTTTGTTGGAGTTCGGCTTCGATGTTGCCGAAGCTTTTGCTGATTTCTTCAAGGAGTTGTTTTTGGGAGGCGTTTGCTTCTTCAAGGGAGTTTATTCTGATTTCGAGGTTTTCTTTTTCGTCGAGGAGTTGTTTGTTCTCGTTGCGGAGGTGGTTGAGTTTGGCTTCGGAGGACTTAGTGGAGAGTAGTTTTTTGAGGTCAGCAATTTGGTTCTTGAACTCTTGTTCTTGGGTGTCTTTTTCGGAGAGTTTTTTGGTGACGCGGTGGAGGTTGTTGACTAAGTCGTTGGTTTCTTGTTTTTGTTTGGTTAAGGCTTGTTGGTTTTCTTTTATGGTGGCTTGCAGGGTGGTTATTTTGGTTTCGTATTCTTGAAACTTGTTTTGGAACTCTTTTTGGCGGATTTCAAGTTTTTGTTGTAGTTCAAAGTTGGTTTGGTCTTGGGTTCTGATAGTTTCGTCTGCTTGTTCTTTGAGGTCTTCGAGTTCTTTGAGTTGTTTTTTTAAGTTCTGGAGTTCGTTGGACTGTTGTTGTGCAGTGTAGAGTTTTATTTGGAGTTCTTTGATTTCATGCTCAGCTGTTTCAAGGTCTTTTTGGTACTGGGCTATTAAGGTTTCTTGGTGTTTGGTTTGTTCTGATTTAGTTTTTTCTTGTTTAAGTTTTGTGATTTCATTTTCTAGGTCTGTTTTTTGTTGGTTTAAAGTGACTGTTGCTTTTTGTGAGTCAGTTAATTCTTGTTTAAGTTTAGTGATTTCTTGTTTTAGGGAAGTTTTCTCTTGTTCAAAGCTTTCTTCTAACTCAGTGCTTCTTTTTTGTGAGGCAGTTATTTCTTTTTGTAGCTTACTGATTTCTTGTTTCAAGGTTGTGTTTTCTTTTTGTAATTTAGTTTTTTCTTGGTGCAATTCAGTGTTTCCTTTTTGTGAATCTGTTTTTGCACATTCTAAGTCAGCTTTTTCTTGGCTTAATCTGGTTTTTTCTTCTTGTAGTTCAGATTTTTCTTGTGCAAGTCTAGTGTTTTCTTTTTCCACCTCACTCTTCTCTTGTGCAAGTCTACTGTTTTGTTTATCTACTTCAATCTTCTCTTGTGCAAGTCTAGTGTTTTGTTTTTCTACCTCACTCTTCTCTTGTGTAAGTCTACTGTTTTCTTTTTCTAACTCGCTCTTCTCTTGTGCAAGTCTACTGTTTTGTTTCTCTACCTCACTTTTTTCTTGTGCAAGTCTAGAGTTCTCTGTTTCCAACTCACTCTTCTCTTGAACCAGTCTAGTGTTTTCTTTTTCCACCTCACTCTTCTCTTGTGCAAGTCTAGAATTTTCTTTTTCCACCTCGCTCTTCTCTTGTGCAAGTCTACTGTTTTGTTTATCTACTTCACTCTTCTCTTGCATCAATCTAGAGTTCTCTGTTTCCAACTCACCCTTCTCTTGCATCAATCTAAAGCTTCCCCTTTCCAACTCACTCTTTTCTTCACTCAATCTAGTGTTTTCCTTCTCTAACTCACCTTTTTTTTGTTTTAAGTCTTTATTTTCTTGAAGCAATTCGTTTGTTTCCTTTCGGGAGTCATTGTTGCCTTGTTGCAGTCTATTATTTTCATGCTCCAAGCTAACTTTTTCTTGTTGTAAGTTGCAGTTTTCCTCTACAAGTACCTCTTTTTCTTCTTGCAAGTTATCATTTCTTCTTTGTAAGCCCGCTTTTTCTTGTTGTAACTCAGCCTTCTGTGCTTGCAACTCACTATTTTTTTCTTTCAGAACGTTGCATTCTGTTTCCTTTTCACTTAAATGAGACTTAAGGTTATCAAGTTGAGTGGATAGTAGTACTGAGTTTTCTTGTAGACTCTCAGTTAGTTGGTTGTTTACTTGTTGTTTTTGATAAACTTCAGAGTTGAGTTTTTCAATTTGAGTGTTCAGTCCAGACTCAATCTCCCTTAGAGACACCAAGTCTCCTTGCAAGTAATTTAGTTCTGTTTTGAGTTTTTCGTTGGTAGCTTCTAGTGCCTTGATTTTTTGGGAGTAGTGTGTTTCGTTTTCTTTGAGTTGCTGAGTTTCTTTGAGAAGGTTTTTGTTGGTCTCTAGTAGGTAATTTATTTGCTCACTTTCAGAAGCGGACTCAGATATTCTTTGGGAAAACTGTTCGTTGAGGGTTTGGAGTTGTTGTTTGAGTTGGGTTTTTTCGCTTTCGTGCTGACTTTGGAGGTTTTGTTTTTCTGTGTGGAGTTGAGAGTAATCTTCAGCTAGTTTGTTGTAGCTGGAGTTTGAGTAGGTGAGTTCTTTTTCTAGAGTAGTTTTAGACTCTTCTAAAGACTTGATTTGGTTTTGGAGTTGCTTGGTTTCTTTGTCGAACTCTTCATTAAGTTGCTTTAAACTGTTTCTTAAGTCACAGATAATGCTTTCATGTTCAGAGTTTTTAACTTGTTTTTGAAGAGACTCTATTTGAGAGTCTTTGAGTTGGTTGTTGGAGTGTGCTTGTGTTAGTTGGTCTTCAAGGGCACTTATTTCTCCACACTTAGTTTCAAACTGCGCTTTTAGTTGTTCTAAGGAGTCTTCTTTGTCTTTGATTGAGGCTTTTAAGTTACTTACCTCAAAAGTAAGTTCAGAAATATCATTGTCCTTCTGAGCAACTGTTTGTTTTACTCCAGAGTGCTTTTTCTTGAGTTGGTTAAGTTTCACTTCTAAGTTTTCAATCAAGTCGAACTTAAGTTCAAAATTGGTTTCGACTGACTTAAGTGAACTCAGAATACTATCAGAACTCCTAGAAAAACACTCTTTGAGTTTAGGAAAGTTTATTTGAGGACGCTCACTGAGTTTAGCTTCTAGTTCGAACTTAGACTTTCGGAACTTTTCTGTTTCGCTAGTGAGTCTTTTGTTTTCCTTCAGCAAAACTCCTAGTTCCTTAGCTTTTTCTTCTAGTTTCTCTTGCAAGGCCACTAGGTCCTTAGAATAGTTTTCTTGAAGAGTCTTTTCTAAAGACTCCACTTGGGCTTTTAAAGATGCGTTATGTTGTTCTAGTTCTTCGTTGGGCTTGAAGGTGTTTTTCCAGTCCCTAAGGGCGTCTCTTTCCTGAGTGACAAGTTTCAGTTTGTCTTGGAGCAAAGACACATCGTACTCAGGAGAGGAAGGGTTGGGTCTGGACTGCTTGGCTTTTTCTTCTAAGTCCTGAAGTCTTTGTTTGAACCTTTTGATTGCTGACTTGTTTTCAGCTTTTGCCCTGAAAAGGGCTTCTTGGGCTTTTCTGAGTTCAGAGTTGCTTTGGTTCAGGTCTTTTTGAAGGGACTTGTTTGATTCTTGGGCTCTGTTGAGTTCCACTTTCAAGGTTTTGACTTGATCGTTGTCTGCTAGTTGTTCTTTTTCACGCAGAGCAAACACTTGGTCTGTGAGTTTTTTAATGTTTTCCTTGAGTTTGGCGTTTTCGTCCACTAAGCTTTCAAAGCCTTCTTGTTTAGGAGGGTTCTTGAAGAAGCTTTTCCAAATTTGATTGTTGAGTTCCGTAAACACTTCCCAAAGCTTAGTTCGAATGGTGCTTTCCGTGTACTGGCCACTTGTGAAGATATCTAGTACTTGGCTTTGCGCCTTAGCAAGCATTTCTGAGACCTTGCTGAAGTCTTTAGAAGGGTTGTCTACTTTGAACTTGGGGGGGTTGTGGTTCTCGAGGAGTTTGTCTTTTTGACTGAGTAGTTCGTTGAAGATGTGGCGGTTTTGGAAGTCTTTGTAGGTGCTGTTATCTTGTGTGGAGTCCACTAAATCTGAGTAAGTATCACCGATCATTTTTTGAGTTAGGTTCTGCAGACGCGAGTGCAAAGCATCATTAGAAGCCTTAGTTTCTTGACTGGAACGCCTTGAAGGGTTGCGGGGTCTTGAAGCACTGGAACTTCTCATTTTTAAATTTAAAGCGTTAGTTATGCTTTTTAGGCATAGAGTAAACTAAGAAGTCGTTTAAAACTTGGCGTTTGGACTCTTGCTTAGTGGTTCTTTTAGAAGTGAGTTTCCACCCGTTTAAACCTTTTTTGATCACAGGCGGAGTGGCTTTTTTGGCTTTGTGGTCGAAGCGAGTAATGAATTCCTGAATAGGAGGGATGAGTTTGGACTTGGTAATTGTGCTGCTGCGTCGGAGGCACTGGAGTCCTTTGGGGAAAGAGTATTTGTTGATCAAGTAGTTCTGCGTGCTGGTGGTGTCAGTTTGTTCTTCTCGGTCTTTTTTGACAAAAGCAAAGTCTTTGAGCTTGACTGAGTTTCTGGGTTCGTGGAACTTGGACAAGGATTGGTGAGTTTTAGAAGGTTGGAGGTTTGCAGAGTCAAGAATGGAGTTCTTAAGTAAGTTAGGTTTGCTTTGTTGGGTTTTGGTTTCAGAGGTTAACTTGGTGGTTTTTTTGGGAGCTGGGTTTTGTTTTTGCTGAGTAGTTTCGAGTGGTTTGGGTTCTTTCTGGGGTTCTTTGTTGCTCAAAGACATCGTTCGTTTTTTAATAACTTGGGAATTTAAGGAATTTTTGTAAGGGTTAGAAATATTATCTATGTACTTTTGAGTTTCAGCAATGAACTCCATCGTGTTTTTGGGTCTGGAAGTTTTCTTAATGCTTACAAAGTACTTTTCTCCCTTGATTTTTTTCCACTTAGTGGGAATAGAACTTTCCCAGTTGTAAATAAGTTCTTTTGCACTGCTGCAGTCTAATTTGTTGCGTTTCTTTTTAAAAGTGACAGACCTCACTGGAGAGAACTCAGACTTTCTAGAACTCTTTAGTTCTAGTTCAGGAATCCTCTTGACAGCCTCCATGCAATAATTTATTACAGGGTGTTTAAGCAATTAGTGTCTAATCAATTTTGGATAATTAAATATGAAAGCAAGCGAGAAAGCTGTGCTATGTTTTTCCCGGTTTTAACGCTAGTTTCTATAAAGAAAGCGTTGATTTCTTTGGCTTTGCTTTTGCCCATCTGGAAACTAATAAGTTTTTGAGAAGTTTCAGCTTTGTTGGCAACTAGTATAGTCTTAACCCTATTCGAGTCGCAGTAACCAGCCCACGTACTCACCTCTTCGAAGGATCCCAAGTCTTCTACACTGTACATCAAAATAGCCACTTTGGAGATGCTTAAATAAGGAGTTGTGAACTGCTGGAACAAGTGCCCACCTGGCAAGTCAAACATATACACTCTTACTTCTAGTTCTTTTGCAAACTCCAACTTAGTGTTTTGGATTGTAGTGACGAAAGTAGGTGTGTAAGTTTCAGTGAAGTTATTTGAAGTGAGTTTAGCAATTAGCGAAGTTTTGCCTACTCCTGGAGGTCCGAAAACTGCAACTCTGTCTCCATCGCTGACTATTTTTCCTTTTCCCATTTTACTGTTGAACTATTTTATAGTTACTTTTAAAGCCTTCTAGCCACGAAGGAGACACTAAAGGTTCGTTTTCGTCTAGTTTTGCTAAACTTTTTGCTTTTTTAATGATTTCTTGGTCTACATTCTTTAGTTTGTCTTTGCTTTCTGAAATCCACTCAAAAAGGGTGTTGTCTACTTCTTGGAAAAACTTGTTGCTTCTTCCTGGTTTTTTGTTGTGGTATACTAAACGCGAGTGTTCTTCTTGGAAGAGTTGGTTACGCACTTTGTCCCTCCAGCGTATTAAACTTGCCACTGGGATGTTGAGGTCTTTTGCAGCTTGGGTTTGGTTGGAGTACTTGACGAAGTTACGCACTGCTTCTATTTTCTCAGCAGTGGAGTGTTTGTGTTCGAGTTTCCTGAGTTTGCGAGGTTCGGAGTCTTCAGCTTGGACTGAGATCTCAGAAAAGGACTTAAACATTTGGGGAGTGGTCAAAGTAGTTTTGTCTTCTACAAACACAGGCAAGTCTTGCAGGGTTATTTTTTCATCGAGTTCAGGAACTACTAGTTGTTCAACCCACTTTTTATCTAATTCAAAAATGTTAGCTGTGGGCTGAATTCCTTTGTGAAAAGCAGCATCGATCACAAGTTCTTTAGCTCTCTGCAGCAATAAAGGTTCGTCTTGGATTACACTGAACATCCACCTCAAGACTGTGTCTTTGTCCAAATTAAACTTAGAACAGGCTTTAGAAGGACCACAGAACAAAGCATACTTTGCGATTTGGACTTGCTTTTTGGCTGAGTACTTAGTGTCTTCGTTCATTTTTATATTAGAACCAGGTTAATTATTACTGCTGAAGGAACCTGTGGGAGTTAATAGAGTCTGCCTGATTCAAAAGGTCCTGGACCACTTGGTTAATCTGTTGCTCAGAGTACCCTTCTAAACACACCTTTTTTTCAACTCCAAAGTCGTAGCGAGCTATCACCAAAGGAATGGCGTCATTGCACTCCCTCACAATGAATGGAAAAGTAGGATTAGTTTCCTTAACTTTGGCGTAGTTTGTCGTCACAAAGTCCCTAACTCCTTGTGAGTGCCCTGAAACTTGGCAACAAACAAACCTAAGTTCCCTTAGTTTCGAGGAGAGAGAAGTATACCAGCTCATATTTATTATTTAAGTCTCGCTGAAGAATATGCGTGCTCCTGACAAAGAGTACTTCAAAAGGTCAAACTCCAGTCTGTACACCTGTACCTTCCGCATGGAGATCTGCTGGACTTTCTGCACTTCGTCGGATTGGGTAGTGTTGGCCAGGCGTTCTTCTTCTTCGTTAAGTGTAGTTTCAATGCTGTCAAACCAGTTAAGTGAGTCAAACTGAGTCTCTTGTTCAAGTACTCTTAAGATGTAAGCTAAGCCTACTGCAAACCCGTCGTCCGTAAAGTACATGTCGTCGGCTTTTTTCTTGAAAAGTTTGTCTTTGGCCCTTAGCAAACTGTCTACGTAACTAATCGTTAGTGTAGGAATGATCATGTAAAACAAGTTCAAGTGCTTGGTTTCAGAGTTGTTGAGTACTCCTTGGAAGGTCTTCACAAGCAACATAAAGTAGTTAGTGTCTTCTGTGAAGTTCTTAGTTATGGACTCTAAAATCTTGTCAAGAGTCTGGGCAGAGACTTTGGTTTCGTCCGAGTAAAGGTTAGCCAGTTCCAAAAAGTTAGGTATATTTTGGGTGTCAGGAATAAACTGGGTTTTGGTAGAAGTTAAGTTCAAGCTTGCAGTTTTGATCATCCTTATGAGTCCAATAGTGTTGCCTATTTGCGTGACGAGTTGTCTGAACTTGTCGATGTAAGTGATGCCTCCTTCGAAAGTCCCCAGTCTCCTGATTTCTTTGTTGAAGTTGTCAGCTCTTTGGTAAGGAAACATTTGGTTGAGGCCTTCTTTGTTGCCTTCGAAGTACTTTCTGTCTTTGTTGAGTTGCGACCAAATGTGGGTGTCGTACAAGAACTGCGAAAACACTTGGAAGCGCTTGGTAAGTAACTTGTAGGTAGTGTTAATGGTAGAGTTAACTAAACCCAAACCGTGAGTTTTAAGCGAGTAAGTAAGGTGCATGTAGGTGAAGCACTGCACGTGCTTGTCGTCGCCGTGAGTGGCTTCCATGAAGAACTGGCTGTGGAGGTTGTACTTGAACTTAGTTACAAAGGAAGGCAGTCTCTTCGTGATTTCCAAAAGGTCCATTCCTTGCTCTAGGTGTTTGGAAGGCAAGTGGACGCTACTTAGGTCAAGTTTGTACTTAGGTTTGGCCAAAGCCCTCATTTCTTCGTAGATTTTCCAGTCGTTGAGGTTCAGAGTGGTCATGTTGTAGAAGGTTTCGTCTAGATAAACTTCAATCTTCTTTTTGATGTCAATTATTTTTTCACAGAAAGTAATGGGTTGGCTTTCCAAGAACTTAGAAAGGTTTTCTACTTCAAGCGGATTTTGTTTGGCGATCCCAGAAATAGCAAGTGCGTGGGCGTAAAGCCGCAAGTCACTTTCTATTGCCCGAGCAATAGGCATTATTATTTCGTTGTGTAGTTCTTTTTCTCTTTCTTGGACGTATAGCTCTTTAAGAGTTTTAGGGTCCTCAGCGTGCTTGCTTAGTAGGAGTTGCTTAGCGCCGTCTTCAAGTGCCATGAAGAGATACTTCAGTCTATTGACGTTAGAGGGCTTTTCTTTAACGTACTTCATAAAGTGGGAAGTTATTTCTTGGATCCAGTAAACAAAAGAGCAGTCCGAAACCTTTTTAAGGCTGTCTTGGAACTCAGTTAAGATTTCTAGTTTCCAGAGACCGTCCATGATGTTGTTCCGTTCGTTGCCCTGAATCATTCCTTTGGAGTCTAAAATTGACCCACACAGCTTCATCATGTCTAGCCTTGTAGGACTGATAGGTCCCTTGGACAAGCTGTCCATAATGCGCAACACGTTTAGGAGTTCGTCCTTAGCTTTCCCTCCACTCCTAGTTATCCTTTCTCTGAACTCATTGAAAGGCGCCAAAGCATTGGCCACTATGATCTTAATGATGGGGTTCAGAGAAAGCACTATGATTTCTTGGTGCCTTTCCAAAGTAAGTACAATTGCTTTTACCATCTCTATAGCTTCCATTATGTAAGGCACGAAGTTCACTCTGAAAGGAGTTCCTGACTTGTCGTGAAGTGCTGTAGTTAATTGCACGTAAGTTTTGATCTGGTTAGCTAAAAGCAACCCTTGGAGTAAAAGCTTCCCTCGGTTTTCCTGTAACTTGAATATTTGGCTTTCACTAGCTTGAGCAGAGCACGTTAAGAAACTCTGCATTCTGGCTGCCCACACACTGTACTTAGAGTTCCAGTTTTTGATGTACTCTTCAAGGCCGTTGTCTAGTTTGTTTAAGTACATTCCAAGGTTGGAGTTGGAGTCTTTGGGGTCTAAAGTGCAGCGTTTGATAGGAGGAGCGTGATGCATAATAAGTTCAGCAGGAATCACTATAACGTGGCCAGTGACTACTACTGCAGGTGCTTTCTTCTGAAGACTCCAGACTCCTTTGAAAAGCTTCTTGTCAAACTCTTTGGTGAACAAGCGTCTGAAAAGCAAGTAAAGGCAAGTGATGTCTAAAACTTCTTCTCTGTCGTCCCATTCGTACTGAGTTTCCATGTTTCCATAAACCCTTTCTAAGCGGGATTTAAAGTACTGCTGGAACTCTGCAAGGAGTTCTTTGTTGTTGTTGATCTTAGGGTCAAAGGCACCTTGTTTCAAGCAAGCATTCAAGCAGTTAGCACTCATAATGGATCTGTCTAAGTAAAGCAAGCACTTCCTAAGTTGTTTTTCGAGTTTCATCTGAATGTTGTACTTAGAAGGTTCTGTTTTAACGAACTGCATGAGTCGTTTGTATAAGTCCCAGTGGTGGACTAAAGACTCGTTGTCGTTGATCACAGCATCGATTTTGGCCAGGGTAGAAAGCATTTTGCCCAGACTGTCAAGCACTGGAAACAGCCTTACTTCTTTGAACAACTTAGAGTAGATTTCGTGGTTCTTGGGTTGTTTTTTGTTGTAAACAGAATTCAGTTGGTGGACAAGGTTGAGCACTAAGCTGTTGACGTAAGCTAGGTTTTCAAAGGTTTCGCCCAGAAAAGAACTCATATGGCCAATCATTATTTCGGGCTGTCCTTCAGAAAGCACTAAGTCACTTGGAAGTCCTTCTCCGTAGTAGTTGAGGGCTGACAAAACGTAAGTGTCTAGATAGTCCTTTGCAAGTCTGACTTCAGTGATTAAGTAAGTGAAAACTGTAAGGACTTTGGTGAGGTCGGAGTGGGAAGCATTAGTCATTTCAAGGATCCCAATGGACTTTTCGTAAGGCTGGTACTCCAAAGACATGGCTCTGGGAATGCAGGGTTCTTCTGTCTTTATGTTATGGATTTCGTTGAGTTTGCCTTTGTAAGCCACTAAGAGTTCTTTCAACTTTTGCTCTTGAATTTCACTTTTGGGCTTACTTAAATCCGAAGGCACACTAGACCGTAGCTCTCCAAATTCTTCGTCACTGTAAACAGGCTCCATTTTCTAATTATTCACCGATTACTAATAACTTCAACTTAGCTTCAAAGACATTTTTGTAAACCACCTTCCATAATAATTAAATGAACTCAGAAAGACGCTACGTACCTAAGCAACCAAAAACAGACAACTGGCGAGATCAAATCCAAAAACCACCGCCTGACACGCGGTTCCGCACAGAAGACGTCACCAACACTAAAGGGAACGACTGGGAAGACTACTTCCTCAAACGCGAACTCCTGATGGGGATTTTCGAAAAAGGCTTCGAGCGGCCAGCCCCAGTGCAAGAGGAAAGCATTCCCATCGCCCTGGCAGGACAGAGCATCTTAGCCCGTGCCAAAAATGGCACAGGAAAAACTGCAGCTTTTGTGATTCCAGTTCTGGAGAAGTGTGACACATCACTGGAGCACATACAGTCACTTGTGCTGGTCCCTACGAGAGAGTTAGCTCTGCAGACCAGCGCTGTGATCAAAGAAATGGGCAAGCACATGGAACTCGAGTGCATGGTTTCTACCGGAGGCACTTCTATCAAGGATGACATCTTTAGGCTTTACAAGACCGTCCACGTACTAGTGGGGACTCCTGGCAGGATACTTGACCTAGCTTCTAAAGGCGTGGCAGACCTGAGCAAGTCTTCTACACTCGTCATAGACGAAGCGGACAAGTTGCTTTCTGTGGACTTCATGCCTGTGATTGAAAGACTGATAGGTCACTTGCCTCACGACCGCCAGATTCTGATGTACTCTGCGACGTTCCCGATTACAGTGAAGGACTTTGTAGTTAGATACATGCCTAACGCGCACGAAATCAACTTAATGGAAGAACTCACTCTTAAAGGAGTGACGCAGTACTACGCTTACGTACCGGAAAAGAAAAAGGTCCACTGCTTAAACACTTTGTTTTCTAAACTGCAGATTAACCAAGCTATTATTTTCTGCAATTCAACTCTTAGAGTCGAATTGCTGGCTAAGAAGATCACTGAGTTGGGTTACTCGTGCTTTTTCATCCACTCAAGGATGACGCAGCAGGACCGCAACAAGGTGTTCCACGACTTCAGGAGCGGCGGGTGCAGGTGTTTAGTGTCTTCGGACTTGTGCACTCGTGGGATTGATATACAAACTGTGAATGTTGTGATTAATTTCGACTTTCCTAAGAACTCAGAAACTTACCTGCACAGGATTGGGAGATCGGGGAGGTTCGGCCACTTAGGGCTTGCAGTGAACTTCATCTCTGATGACGACAGAGAGAACTTGTTCATTATTGAGAGGGAGCTGGACACTGAAATCAGCCCTATCCCTGCAGAAATAGATAAGTCCCTTTATACTTAACTTAGGTACTCTTCATCTAATTTGCGGATATAATTAAAAATGCCGTGATGACAGGAGTTGTTTGACCAGTGAGGACTTTAACTCTACTGCCTTCCTTCTGACTTATATACTTCACGGGTGTTCGAAGGGCCCTTACACCTTTGTACAGGGCTTCAAAATCCATCCTAGACTAAGTGATTTCGGGTGACATAGGTCCTCATGGGTCGTTGTCAATCAGATCTCGCACATAATAATGGATAAAAAAGACTTGCTTTTCTTAACGCTCCAAGTAACTCTGCTTAAGGTGCTGTTCAACTACAGACTGAAAGCTACGTTTAGTCCAAAACTTGTTAGTGATTAATGGTTATTTCTAATATGCCTTAAAATAGGTTCTTTTAAGGGCCTTACGTCCATGTTGCAGGCGTTGCACAACAGCCTGTTTTCACCGTATCCTCTGAAAACGAAAGTTCTCCTATTGAACCTGTCATCTACAAGTACTTTGGTAGGTTGGGTTTCGTCGTTGCTCATGAACACAAAGTCTTCATTCGTGCCTTCTTTTCTGACTTTGAGTCTGTAAAGTAACTCAGCTCCTTCCAAACTCGACAGCCTTAAGTCCTCGCACATTTCAAAAAAGTACCCAAATTTGTCCAGTAGTTGGTTAGTGCTGTAACCCTTTTCAATTAACTTGTTTTTAAGCGCGTTGTTGTTTTCTGTTATGTATTCAAAGTTATCTTCCATTTTGCAATTACTTGTATTAACTATTTGAATTAATTTAAATGCGACAAAACAAAGGCAACAACAAACTGTACGAAACACTCGTCCAGGGAATCCACGAGTTCTTGCTTAAAAAAGGGTTCATGAACACACTGGACGTGTTCCAACACGAACTCCAAGCTTCACGCAGTAACACCAACCAGTCAGAGTGCCTTCCCCAACTTACAAAAGCTCTAGAAACAGGAGACCCAGACAACTTCTTCAGACTCTGGAACAGGTTCCTTCCTTCAACTGCACTTAAGTCAGGTGAGGGCCAGAAACTAGACTTCTACGCCCATGTGTTTTTCTCTATTTTTCCCCTGCACCCGCTCAACCGTTCCCAAAACAAAGGAACTGAAGACGCTGAGTACAAAAGACGTATGGAAGACTTCAAAGAGTTCCTCAACACCAAAGGAGCAGAACTTTCCAAAACTGAAGAGTTCCTCCACTTCTACGCCCTTCCTTACATCCCTAGTCCCACAACCCACCCTTCTTTTAAGGTGCTTTTCACTCGAGCTTGGGTCAACGAACTCAAAGAAAGGATTTCAAAGTTCTTCCAAGGCAACTCTCCTTCTAACCAACAGCCTTTGCTTGTCAAAATGGCCAAAGCCTACAACGGAAAAGCACCCAAAAATGACTTTGACGAGTCTGAGCAGTACGAAGTCCAAATCCAAAACCTAGAACTCCAAGTCCGCGAACTCCAAAAAGAGTACTCTATTTTGCAGCAACGCGAAGAACAAGCAAAAAGCACTTTACTAGAAAGCCAAACTAAGTGGACTAATTTTTCCAAAGACATCCTTAACATGGCCAAAGAACTCTACAAAACCATAGAAGCTATTTCCCGCGGTAATGACATTGACCCCAGTCAACTGCAAGCTATTTTTGAAAAAATAGTTAGGTACGACAACTTCCTTAACATGTCAAACGACGAAATATCTGGGGCTTCCTTTACCTACTCCCAAGCTGACAGGACTCAAACTGACTTTTCGCCTTCTCAGTTTAAAAGAGACGTTAGTGAGTCTTCTTTAAGTTACATCAGACCAGACAAGAACATGGTCAAAGGCTACTCTGCTTTGCCTCCACTTAACTTTGCCATAGTTATTAGGGACCTTTCGAACCTGCAAGATGACCTTCAGATCTGTGCACTGTTGCAAGCTTTGCGTTGGCGACTCACTAGAAGTCAGTCCTACTTGCGCAAAGAAACTTTGGCTGCGTATATTAAGTACAACATTTTGTGCACCACTAAGCCCCACGACATCCTTTTAGACAAACTACTTACTTGGAACAGAAGAGTCATAGAGTACACTGTAAGGTTCTTGAACGTAGTGGCTTCGGAGTGTGCAGGAAGGACTTATTTGTTAACTAAAGAAAACATAATTCAGAGTTTGTCAAGTATACTCTACGAAGAACTTGAAGACAGCATTCTGAGACAAAACGCACTTGGGTCACTCCAAAAACTTTCTTTGCGCAGACAAGCCCAGTCAACTATGATTGAACTTGAAATGATAGACTGGCTAGGAAGACTGCTTAAGTTCGAAGCAGAAAACATAAGTTTTTACTCATTAGAGTACGCCACAGCTCTTCTCATGAACTTGTCACTGAGAACAGCAGGCAAAAACAAGATTGAAAACAGCCAACTAGACATGCTGTCCATTCTAAACGGGCTTTTGGAACACGAAAACACCCAAGTGCGGACTTATGTTAACGGAACTCTTTACAGCATTTTAACTCGTCAAAAACTAAAAGAAAGAGCCCTTAAACTAGGAACAGACAAAACTCTTGAGTACCTAATGAAAAACAGCGACGAACACTTTAAGCGCCAAATACAGTACATACTGGACCAGCTCTTCAGTGAACACGAAGACGACTGCCTTTCGGACGAAAACGACGACGACATAGAAGACAGAGACGAAGATGAAAGCGAAATGGACGATTACATAGCTGAAGACGAAGACATGGACGACATAATTAACGAAGGAATCCTCACTGGAGAGGAACTACTTAACGAAAGGTACGGCAGCAAAGCTAACCCCAGTAAAGAGTCTAGTCCAGACAAACCTTTGTCAAGGCCTGTCACTCCAGCAAGGGTGCCTGAGAAGCCCCCTAGCGAAATGCAGTCAAAGCCCAAGATTCCAAGAACTCCAGCCGAACAAGAACAAGAACCCCCTCCGCCTCCACAGCAAGAAACCAACACTCAAGGCACAGGAGAGTTCACTTACGCCTTTAAGTCAAGAGACCGCATTCCAAGATCGCCACTGTAACTGGTTAGCTAAATTCAATAAAGAATTTAAAACTAAGAGTTTCCCTATTTATAATTTCAGTTATGTCGTACCCCAAGGTCCCTCCCAAACCTACTACGGGAACTCCCCAAAAAATATCTCAGCAGCGCAAAGAACGTTTACAAAAACTAAAAGAACGCGAAGAGCTCAAGGGGCTCCTCGTGAACAAGTTCAAAAAGAAATACGGAGACTCAGCTGGGTTCATAGACCGCGAAGTTGAGAATTTCATGAAGCAAGAAGCCCTCACTGAAGCTAACCTTAAAAGACTAGACGAAAAAATCAAGAAAAAGACTGAACTCGACCACGCCACCAAAGAAGCCCAGGCTGCAAAGTCCATTCCTAAATCCAAGCAGTCTGCTGGCAGCGTGAGGTCCCAGCGCTCAGCTGCTTCGCAAGTAAGCAACCGCTCTAAAGCCTCCAAAGCTGGTTCAAAAGCAGGGTCTCAGTGGGACAAAGAGTCGCAACGCGAGTTGGACGACGGAATGTCAGTGTATTCAAGTGAGTATTCTAGGAAGTCAAGTTCGTTTGTTCCAGAAGACGACGACGACGAGTGGGCAGCGATACTGGACTACGACACTATGCTGTACAGAGAAGAAGAACGAGCACGGATTCAAAGAGAACAAGAAAACAAAGCGAAACTGAAACGGGAACTAGACCGACAACTGAAAGAAAGAGAGTCAAAGAAGCAACAAGAAACCCAAGAAGAAAAGATGTACGAAGAAGTGCAGCAGAAAAACATCCAAGCAGAAGAACAGAGGGAAAAAGAACGCGAACAACTCTACAAAGAAAAAGTCATGCAAGAAAAGTACATGAGGGACAAACAACTCGCTGAAGAAAAAAAACGCAAAAAACTAGAAGAAAGACAACAAAGAGAACTCGACGCTAAACTCGTACAAAGCTTACAAGAAGAAATGCGCGCCGAACAAGCAGCCATGGAACAAAAACGCCGTGAAGAAAGAGATTACATGCAGCGCATGATGCAAGAAAACGAAGAAAACAAACGCAAACTCAACGAGTACAAAGAAGAAGAAAGGAAAATGGACGTCCAAAGCATGGAAGACTACGCAAAAATGCTTGACAGACAGGAACAAGACCGCATTAACGAAATGAAATCCCGCGAAGAAAGGCAGCAAAAACTGATGGCCAGGATGTCTGACACAGTTATCAAGAAGCAACTTGACAGAAACCGCGAAGAAGACCTTATGTTGCTGCGTCAAATTGAAGAAAAAGAACAAATGGACCAAGAAGAAGACCGCAGACAACAAGAAAGAAACCAACAGAAAAAAGAAGAAATGAAGCATTACTTAGACCAACAAGTCCAAGATAAAAAACGACGCAAGCAACAAGAAAGACTCTCTCAAGAAGAACAAGCTGAAATGTGGCGCAGGGACGCAGAAGACTTTTTCCAGTTAGAAGAACAGAAAAAACAACGCGAAAAAGAACTTTATAACATGCACGCTGAAACACTTAAACTTCAAATGGAAGAAAAAGAAGCCAAAAAGAAAAAAAAGAACATGAACAACACTGAAATGCGACTTAACAAGCACTTACTCAAAAAAGTCAAGCAAGAACTTCCTAGAGGCCAGACTCCAGCTTAAGGTTATTCATAAGTAATTCAAATAAATGTCACGCACTTCTAGTCAGTCTAAAAAGTCTTACTTAAGCGAAGCCCACAGAGAAAAACTCCTCAAACTTAAGGAAAGAGAAGACCTCAAAGGACAACTCATCAACAAGTTCATTGCTAAGTACGGAAACTCCCGCAAACCCGAGTTCATCGAAAAAGAAGTCAATAACGCATTGCAACTCCACCCGCTGACTGAAGAAAACCTTCGAAAACTCGAAGAAAGAATCCAAAAGGGGTCTTCTTCAAAAGCAAGTGCCTCCAGGCCTATTTCCCAAGCTTCAAAGTCTATTATTTCAGGCGTTTCAGTGCGCACAGGACAGTCCCAAGTCCCCGTTTCAGAAAGGTCTAGGAAGAGCCAAAGCGAAGTTTCTTACATGTCTGGAGCTTCTAAGCTTTCAGAGACCACTGCAAACGAAGGCTACCAGTCGTCAGTGGCTTCGCAGTCCTCCAAAGTGAGTTCAGTAGCCCTGCCGAGCAACAAGGACGAGTGGGCAGTAATTCTGGAGTACAAACAAGCGATTTACAGAGACGAAGAGCAAAGGAGACTAGAACGGGAACGCCAACAAAAACTAGCTATCAAAAAAGAACTCGACAAACAAATCGAAGAAAAGAAACTCAGAGAACAACAAGAAAAAGAAGAAACAGACGAATACATCAAAGCCCAAGAAAGAAACGTCGAAGAACAAGAAAAACTCGAACACGAAAAACTCAAGAAGCACAAAGAACTTGTGATGCAAGAAAAAGCTTTGAGGGACCAGCAGTACAAGCAACTCAGAAGAATGCGCCGCCAAAAAGAAAAGGAAGAAAAGAACATAGACGTAGCCATGGTCCAGAGACTCCAAGAAGAACACCAACAAGAAGTCCAAGCTTTGAAAGAAAAAAAAATCAACGAAATCATGCTGCGTCGCAGAATGCTTGAAGAAAACCAAGAAATAAAACACCAACAACAACTCAAAGAACAACAAGAACGCCAAGAACAAATTGAACTCCAAAAGAACTACGAAAGAATGCTTGACAAGATGGAACAAGACAGACTCAACGAAATCAAAAAAAGAGAAGGAAGAGCCCAACACTTCTTGAACCAAGCTGCTGGAGGCGTGCTCAAACAGCAAAACTTAGCCGACCAAGAAGAACAAGAAAGAGTCCTCAGACAAATGAGAGAAACTGCCCAGTTCGACGAAGATGAACACGAAAGACTCCGCGAAAAAGACCGAGTCCGAAAAGAAGAAATCCGCAAAGCACTTGAACAGCAAATGCAAGAAAAACAAGTCAAAAAACAAAAGGAAAAAGAATTCGAAAAGGTCCAAGCCCGCGCTTGGCAAAAACAAGCTGAAGACGAAGAACAGCTTGAGCATAACGCTAAGCAACGCAGAGACCAAGTCTATAAAGAGTACGCTAGGCAACTCAACGACCAAATCCAGGAAAAGAAGTATGTTGCTCAAACCAGAATGGACAACATTGAAAGGGCCCTTAATAAAGACCTAATCAAAGAAGTGATCAAAAATACAGCTGATATTCCTGAAGTTAAGAAAGGTAAACAGTAAGTTATAATAATGGTTCTGTTGAAGGTCATGCTAGGTGCTATGAGTGCATTATTAATTTTCTAGGCTTTGATTAAAGTTAACTTTACTGTATTCTGGTTATTATTATTAGTTATTATTATCGATCCAACTATGATTTTAAAGCTTGAATCTTAATCGGTTTACTATATTCAGTAAATTATTTGAGTGCATATGCATTAATTAGTAAATAATGAACCAAGATATGAGTGAATGGTGGAACGAAGAAATACACGAGCGGTATTTAGCACTGCGCTGGTACCTAGGAATAGCAAGCACTGTGGTACTCTTACTCAAGTTGCTGACTTGGTATTTCTGCACCGAGTGCAACCTGTCATTGCCGCTTCAATTCTCATACCCTGGGTTTTTGGTTTTGTTCCTACTTGCGACAAAATACGTCCAAAAAAGGCCTGCACTGCTTAAAGCAGCTTCAGCCTTTTTCTTGTCGGAAGTAGTCAACTTCAGCCTTCTTAAGATGTCCAAAACTTACTTGTCTGAACATCAACCAATTTTACTGATTACTTCGCTTATGTTTATTCACCTTTTTGAACTGGACTTTGTGCATTCACCAGTCACTGCAACAATCCTTTTGCTGAAGTTTATTTACCAATGGTATTTCGAAGGCCTTTTGTCAGGAACTATTCCTTGGACATATTTAACCACTCCTTATGCGGCGATTATAAGTGCTGTTTTTGTCTATAACAGTTCAACTTTTTTTAAGAAACAAATATCTTACCAGTACTTCCTCAACAGAAAAGCTCTGCAGACTTCCAGAAAAAGACTCAAAGTACTTATAAAAAACCTTCCTGACGGTATACTGCTTTTAACTGCTGACGGCACTGTGGGGTTTAAAAACGAAACCTTAAAAAACCATATCAACTGCCAAGGGAACGCAGTAGTTGGAGCCGTTTCAGCTTTAAGATACATGGAAGGTAGGAAGCTAAGTAACTTTACTGACTCTCAGTACTTAATTGACGACCTTTATGAATGCTTTAATCTGACTTCGGACTCCCACATAGTATTGGGAATCACTGAGGGACACGGGCAAGCTGTTGAGTGGAAGGTCAAAAAGATCACTTGGGACGAAAAACCGGCCTTGCTTATCAGCACCAGGAACGTGAACAACATTATTGAATTCGAACGTGAAGAAGCAGAAAACAAAATGAAGAACGCAATACTTAGAAGCGTTTCTCACGAACTAAGAACTCCTAACACAGCCATTGGAGCCTTGAGTGAACTCATGATGGTCCAAGACACCCAAATGTCCGAAAGCAGTCACGAGCGACTTAAAGTCATCAAAATATCATCAGGAATACTGAATTCTTTAATAAACGACCTCCTAGACTACTCAAGAATGCTTGCAGGAGTTTTTTCTATCCAGAAGCAGAACTGCAACCCAGTTGAAATAATAGAAAGTTGTTGTGACCTAATAGAAATGCAGGCCCATAGGAAAGGCCTCAAGATAGTTAAAAAAATAGACCCTTGGATGCCCAAAACGATTTTCACAGACCCCTTGCGCCTTAGCCAGATCATTCTTAACTTGTTGAGCAATGCCCTCAAGTTCACAATGAAGGGCAAAATAGAAGTTTGTGCTTTAGTTAACTCTGAGTATAAGCTTAAAGTTTTGGTAAAAGACACTGGAGTAGGAATTCCAGAGCAGAAACTAAGAACGATCTTTGATGCGTTTGAAACAGTGAGGGGCTCAAGCATAAACCCAGAAGGAGTAGGACTAGGCCTTAATATTTCCAATTTACTCAGTCAAATGCTGGGGAACCAAACCATTCAGGTTTCCTCAAAAGTTGGGGAAGGGTCTAGTTTTTGGTTTGTAGTAGATATTTTGGGCGAAGGCGAGTCTGTGGAAATACTTGACGAAACTGCACTTGAAAGCGAGTCTGAGGACGTAGAGTGCATTCGACTAAGGCCAAGTATCTCTTCTAAGTGTTCTGAACTCGACTCAGCCATTCCTGTTTTGATTACTGACGATAACGAGTTCAACCGGTACATTCTTTTAGAGATACTTAAAACTGAAGGAATCTCCTGCAAAGAAGCCAGTAATGGCAAAGAAGCTGTAGACAGAATCTGTGAAGCTGACGAGAACTCAAAAAGCTTCAAGCTCGTAATTATGGACTGCGACATGCCCGTGCTGAATGGGTGGGAAGCTACCAAACTTGTCCACAGACTTTACTCAGAGAAAAGGATAACATGTATGCCATATATATTGGGATATACTGCTTACAACAATGAAGAAGACATCAACAGATGCTATGCGTGTGGAATGGTTGGTTACATACTCAAGCCTTCAAGTCCAGAAACTATAATTGGTCTCATTAAACAATACATTTAAAATCATTAAATGGAACTGAACCACTACATGCCGCCTGAAAAGAACCCAGTCCACTCTATGGTCGCTCACCACGACTCAATAGACTTTGTCCGCATAAACGAAAAAACTTCCTCTCCTCAAATAGTTTCAGCTTCCCACGACGACACCTTTAAAATCTGGGACTTAGAAAAAAAGTCCCTTGTGAACTCCTGCCACGCACATAACCAAGGCGTGTTTTGTTGTGACATTTCGCCTAACGGAAAGCAAATAGCTACCTGCTCTCCTGACCAAACAGTAGCAGTCTGGGACTCTTCTAACTGCTCCCAAGTAGCCAGAGGCACTGCGCATACTTATAAAGTTTACTTCGTCACTTACGTTTCTGAGTCTCAGTTAGTTTCTTGTGGCCGAGACAAGAACGTATTTTTGTGGGACATAAGGAACATGAGTTCCCCAGCTAAGTCCTACCAAGTTTCAGGCAACGGAACTTTTAGAAGCGTAGCTCTTAGTCCTGACAGGTCAACTTTGATAGCTACCACAGCTGAGTCAGCTGTTGAGGGGTTTAACTTTGAGTCTGGCGAAAGAATTTTTGAGCACAAAGTAGACTACGACTTAAGTGTGTTTCCAGCAGATAAGCAATGGCTTGTAGAACCTGCGATCATATATGTTGCGCGGTTTTTCAAAGACAACTCCTTTTTAACCTGCCACCAAGACATGGCAATTAGGAAGTTCCAGCTGACGTCTTCAGGACCCCAGCAAACTGGAATATTGAGGAACCACTTAGACTTCGTTAGGCATATAGAAATCTCAGAAAACGAAGACATCTTCGTAAGTACAAGTCAAGACGGGTCTGCTAGGATTTGGGACGTTTCCAGTGCAACTCCTATCTGGAACTTAGTGGGGCACAACCAAATAGCTTCTTGCGCTGCAATCACTAGTGACTCTAAAACCATTGTGACTTCTTCCTACGACCAGAGTCTCAAGATTTACCGTCTTTAACTAATTAAGCCCCTTTATAATGGACCTTAGTTACATTGCAAACAACGAGCCTAATTTGCTCGGAAAACTCGAAGAACTAGGCTGCGACATGGATACTTTGCTAACTATCTGCAAAGATATTTTTTCGATTTGTGATGACCTTTCTTACTCAAGTGACCAAACAGCAGAGTTTATATTCAGACTCAAAAATGCCTACAAAATGAAGCAAGGAACTCCAGTGGAAGACATGCAGCTTTACGAAAACAGCAGGCACTTCCCCAACAGACTCATGCTTGAAGACAGAATCCGCTCTGTGAACTACTTTTTCAAATTAGCTCCAGGCCAGGGCCAGATTGAAAAGTCCCAAGCTCTTTATAAGTGCGAAACTTGCAACCAAGAAACCCCTGTTAAAAGGTCAGATGTCAAAAACCACGTGCGGCTTAGCCACTGCAATTAATTGTATTAATTCGGTTTCTTATAAAAATGAACAAGTCCCAAAGCTCGTCGAACTTGCCTCCGCAAAAAGACTTAGCAATTAAACTTAAAAACAGACTGTACCAAAAAGGAATGAGCATTGAAACACTACCCTCACTAGAGCGCTCCAGACCAAACACCAGAAGCAACCAAGGGTCATCTGCTTTTTTATTTGATAACATTTCTCCTCCTCAAAGTGCCTCATCCCGGAACCGTCCTTCAAGTTCCCGGAATAGCATCACAGGGTTCGTAAACACCCCTGCTCTAAGGCCTTCTTCTGCTAGAAAAACACCTAGTGCTTCTATTATGTCTCGCTGTGCTACACAACCTCTAAGGCCAGGGTCTGCTTTTATGAAGTCACAGTTCTTAGCTTCCAACACTGACAAAGACGGACCCAACTCACAAAGAGCAGTGAAGTGGATAGACAAGTTTAAGGGCAAAACTACGCAGCCCGTTCGGCCAAGTGCATCTATGAAGAACTTTCCCTTCACAGAGACTCAAGAGGAAGAAGAACAACCCACTTTCACTGACTTAGACCACTTCATACAAAGTGCAATATCTAAAGAAACTCCTCCATTAGAGTTTCTGTACCTGAACCCAAGGCCTAACTCACACCCGTTTGACTTAGAAGTGGTGCCCGTCAAAAAAGTTTCTAAGAAAAGGTACTACACCATGTCTTCAAACGGAGTGTCTCTCTTCCTAAAAGGAACCCCAGTTGAGTTTACCAAGCTCAAAGACTGGCTGAAAGATAGAGAGTGCTTCCAGAAACTAGTTAAAATTAGCTTTTTCAATAAGTTCAGAGTGTGGAAGTCAGTCAACATGTGGAAGAAAAAAATCTACAGAAGAAGAAGACAAAAAAACCAAGCAAAACTCTCAGAAAAGTTGTTTTTTGTGGACAAAGTCTACTCAGACCTGCTGCTGAACCACAAAGTTCTGTGCAAAGAACTAGAAACTTGCAAGTTCATATCAATTCCCAACAACTATGAACTAGGGACTCTCCCGGAGTTCCTGAAGCAGCAGTACAAAGTAATTGAAGACTCAAACAAAGCCACCAAAGAAGTCTACCAAAAACTCAGAGAAAACATGAGGGAGTACTCTAGTCTCATCTTCGACAAGATAAGAGAACAAGTGATCATGGACATCGCTACTGAAAAGTCTTTTGGAAAAAGCTCCCAAAGAACCCTTCCTAAAAGAATTTCCCAAATCTACGAAAAAATGGGATTCCCTGAAAACATGACTTACAACCACAGGTGCACCCTCAGACACGAGTGCTCAAGGCTACTTAGGTTCAGTTACTTGCTTGACTTTATTACTTGTGAAAGTCTTAAAAACGTTTATCTTGCTTCTGTTAAAGAAGTTCTGCTTAAGCTTTACCACCAAGTTTCTTCAACTATTCAACTCAACCCTCCAAACGACGAGTCAGTGTTTAACACTTCTAGAATTCAGAAACGCAGAACAAAACCTTTGTTTAAGTTAGAACTAGTGCTTGATGACCACCCTGTTTCAGAAGAACTATTAGTTAAATGCGATGGGCTATCCCACCCCAACCTCCAGATGCAAGTAAGTGACCCAACCTGGACACCAAAAGCTAACTACATCAAAGACTTAAGCAAAGAATGGCTTTGTTTAATGCCTTCCAAACAGGACTTTCTAGAAGGTATTTTGGACCTAGTGAACTTAGGCCTCTCTAACCTCCAAGAGTTCGAAAGGTGGAGCAAGCACCCTGACTTAGAAGACTACGCTTCAGCACTTGAAGAGTGGGACGACAAAGTGGCGGAGCACTGGAAAGTTTCTGAATCTTTGAGCCTAGACTTAAAGCCCTGGCTGGAACAGAACCCCCTTTACACTAAGTTGGTTAAGAAGCTAGACACTATACTGCGCAAAGCTTTCAAGTACACAGAAGAGCACTTTGAGAAGTTTGAGGACTCTTTGCAAGAAAAGTGGAAAAACGAAGAAATCGACTTTGAAGTACTCAGCAGTGACTATTTGGAAAACCAAATAGAAGTTTGGGAAGCCTTGTTCAGACTGTTTAAGAACCAAAGACTGGCTATGTACGAAATGCCTACTAAGTTTGACAGTGGGCTTTTTATGGTAGACACCAAAGTAGTTAAGGAACAACTTATCAAGTCTCCCAAAGACTGCTATGAACTCTCAGAAAAGATCTTAGTGAACTACATTAGGAAACATACAGAGCAGCTTAGGAACTGGGTAATTAACTCTAGCAGGTCGATTGTATTCAAAGTTTCTGACGTAGAAAGTTTCGTTACACAGCGACTCAACTTAAACAAAATAAACCTTGAAATAGAAGAGAAACGCAAGTTCCTAGACACTTTGTCAATACTGTTTAGACTAGGCACTTCCCTCCAACTAGACCTAAGTAAGGACGACAACGCTACTTTTACCAACATTTACCAAAACATGAGTATCCTGACTAGCAAAATGATCCAAATAGAGTCCTCCACCGAAGAAAACATGAAAATCTTCAAAAAGAAACTCAGGGAACAAATTCCTGGTTTTTTCTCAGATTTAAACACCTTGTTTATAAAGGCTTTTAACGAAAAGTACCTGAAACTAGACCAGAACCCTCAAGAAGCTATAGAAGAACTTGAGTTGCTTGAAAAAACTGCTAGTGAGTTCAAAGCCCAAGGACTCAGTATCAACAAGTTCCAAGAAGTACTTGAAGAGCCTTTGACTTCTTTTGCCAAAACAGAAAAGTTACTTAAAGAAATCCAACTTAGAAAGCAACTTTGGCAAGGCTACAAAGACTGGACTAACTACATGGACAATTTGCTGTTCTCTAAACTGAGTGAACTAGACCTTAAAAGCTTGAGTTCTCAGGTGCAAGACTACACCAAGCTCTACAAAGCCAGTGAGAACTTTTTGCCAGCCAGCAATGTCACTCAGAAACTCAAGAGCATGGTAGACCAAGTCAAAGAAAGTATACCTATAATCAATTCTTTAAGAGCTCCCTTAGAAGAAAAGCACTGGGAACAGATTAAACACGCAGTTGGGTTTGACTTTGAGGTCACAGACAACTTTAGGTTCCTGGACCTCTTAAACGCAGCAGTTGGAAAACACTCAGAAAAGATACAAAGCATAGCTATTTCAGCACGCCAAGAAAAAGAACTTAAAAGCCAACTCAAAGCAATCCAAACTCTTTGGGAGGAAATGGAAATCCCTATCAAGTTTAACCGAGAAAAAGAAGTCCACTTGCTGGGGAACATGGAAGAACTCATGAGCACTCTGGACGAAAGCATAGCTAAACTCAGCCAAATTGAAGGAAACAGACATGTAGCTCCTCTTAGAGAAGAAGTCGAAACCTGGAAGGACTACCTCAACTGCATGCAGGATGCTTTTGAAGAGTGGTTTCAGTGCCAGAAAACCTGGTTGTATCTATACGCTGTGTTTTCTGCTCCCGACATCAAAAAGAAACTTCCAAAGGTAGCCAGCACTTTTGACTCTGTTGACAAGTTTTTCAAAAGCACTATGAAACGAGCTAGTACCAAAAACAACGCTTTGTACTTAACAGTAGTTGAAGGCAGACTTGTAGACCAGTTTAAGAAGCAAAACAAATTGCTTGACTCCATCCAGAAGCACCTTGACAACTACTTAGAACAAAAAAGAGCTGGCTTTCCTAGGTTTTACTTCATTTCAGACAACGAACTCATAGAAATCCTAGCTAAGTCCAGCAGTCCCCCAGCTGTGCAAGTACACGCACGTAAGTGCTTTGAAGCAGTCCACCAACTAGAGTTTGGATCAGACCCTAAATCAATGGACGTTCTTTCTATTGTTTCTCCAGAAGGAGAAAAACTGTCTTTCGAAGGCAAAGTAGTCAAAGCCCGAGGAAACGTTGAAGACTGGCTAAGAAACACCCAAAACGCAATGTACGAAACACTTTCTAGGGACTTCAAGTACTGCAGAGATACTATGCACGAGTCTTCTAAAGAAAACTGGTTACTTGGCGACCACATTGCTCAGGCTATTTATGTGGTGTCTCAAGCTGCTTGGAGCAGTGAAACCGAAGTGACTTTTCTGAAACTTGACGAAAAGCCTAATGCTCTGGCTGAGTGGTACAGAAAAGTAATTGAAAACTTAAAGTTTTTAATTGAACTGCTGAAGTCGCCAATTCCAAAAGTCAAAAGGGACATGATCATTACTTTGATCACTTCAGAAGTGCACAACCGAGATGTAATACACTTGCTTGTGGAAGAAGAGGTTTTGTTCTCTTCAGACTTTTTGTGGCAGCAACAACTAAGGTACTACTGGAATGAGGACTCAAATATCATCATTAGACAAATCAACGCTGTGCTGGATTACGGTTACGAGTACTTGGGAGTCATGCAACGGCTAGTAGTGACTCCTTTAACTGAAAGGTGCTGGATAACGATTACTTCAGCTATCAACTTAAAGTTAGGAGCGAATCCTTCTGGTCCAGCTGGGAGCGGCAAAACAGAGTCGACTAAAGACTTGGCTAAAGGCTTAGGACTATACTGCATTTCTTTTAACTGTTCTGAAATGGTGACTTTCGCTATGACTAGAAAACTGTTTGCAGGGTTAGCTCAGCAAGGAGCATGGAGTTGTTTGGACGAGTTCAACAGAATTGACATTGAAGTGCTGAGTGTGATAGCTCAGCAACTCCAAGTAGTAAGGCAAGGTTTGCTTCAGTCAGTGAGTTCTTTTGAGTTTGAAGGAAAAACTATTAAACTCAAGCAAGGCTTTGGAGTGTTTATAACTATGAATCCAGGCTACGCAGGAAGAACTGAACTTCCAGACAACTTAAAAGTCTTGTTCAGACCTGTTGCTATGATGGTTCCTGACTACTCTATGATTTGTGAAATCATTTTGTTTTCTATTGGGTTCAAAAAAGGAGACTTAATTAGCAAAAAGTTAGTGGAACTATACAAGTTAGCTTCTGACCAGTTGTCCAAACAAAGCCACTACGACTTTGGAATGCGTGCTTTGAAAACTGTTTTACTGCTGGCAGGCGAAGTAAGCAAAGCACAGCCAGACTTAGAAGAGGAACAGTTAATCATTAAGTCGGTGAAAGAGTCCAATCTTCCTAAGTTGGTAGGAAAAGACTTAGAGTTGTTTGAAGCCTTAGTTAAAGACTTGTTTCCTTGCACCACAGAACCTCCAAACATCTTAGAAGACTTAGAATCTCAAATTAAAGAGTCTATGGCCCAGTTTAATCTTCAGCCCCTTCCCAACTTACTCAAAAAGTGCCTAGAACTCTATCAAACCTTACAAGTGAGGTTCGGAGTTATGTTGATAGGTCCAACAAACTCAGGCAAGTCTACAAGCTTCAAGCTTCTGTCAAATGCACTAAGTAGCGAAAACATAAACTACTTCCAAATCAACCCTAAGTCAATCTCTCTATCTGAACTATACGGGCACATGAACGAACTGACTCAAGAGTGGAACGACGGGTTAGCTTCTATGATTATGAAGCAGGCCATTGAAGCACCTGAAAAGACTTGGCTGGTGTTTGATGGCCCTGTAAGCAGTGACTGGATAGAAAACATGAACACTGTTTTGGATGACAACAAAATGCTTTGTCTAGGCAACGGAGAAAGAATCAAGTTAAGAACTGACATGAGGATTCTTTTTGAGGTACTTGACTTAAAACAAGCAACCCCTGCAACAATCAGCAGATGCGGAGTGGTTTACTTTCCACAAGACTGCGTTACTTGGAAAGCCTATATGGAGTCTTGGCTCAGTGGAGTTGACGAAAGCTTCCACACTGCTTTGAAAGAACTGTTTGAGTTGTATTCACTCGTTTTAAAACAAGTTTCTAAGTTTAGAGAAGTAGTAACTACTTCCCAACTGCAAAAGTGCGTGAATACTTGTAGAATTCTAGAAAAGATGCTTAGTTGCCTTCCTCAAACTAAACGCAAGGTAAAGGACATAGCACCTTCTTTTGTGTTTGCAACAGTTTGGGGACTGGGAGGGGCTTTGGAGTCCTTTTTCCACGACTCTTTTTCAGGGGTAGTGAGGCACTTGTTCAACCAAACCACTTCTTTGCCCTTAGCAGATACTGTTTACGACTATTTCTTAGAGCACGAAAGTATCTTCAAACCCTGGTCCCAAGAAGTGCCTGAGTTTAAGTACGACCCTTTGCAGAGTTACTTCCAGTTAGTAGTTCCTACTTCCCACACCCAAAGGTTTACTTATCTACTAAGTAACCTCGAAAACACCCAAATGATGTTTACTGGAGAAACTGGAGTAGGAAAGTCCCTTATGATAACTACTTATTTAGCTCAGGAAAAACAAAAAGACTTAATAGAAACTGTCGAGTTAAACTTTTCAGCAAGAACTTCTAGTTTGGCAACTCAGCAAGCCATTGAAACTAAACTTGAGAGAAAAGCTGTAGGGGTTTACTCAGCCCCTGCTAGCAGGCAGTTAGTAGTTTTTGTAGACGACGTAAACATGCCAGCTTGCGAAGTTTACGGAGCCCAGCCCCCTGTAGAGTTACTTAGACAACTTATAGACGCAGGTGGGTTCTATGAAAGAAACAAGTACTTTTGGAAAAGCATTAGAAACTTTAACTTAGTGTGTGCTGCAGGCCCAGCTGGAGGCGGGAGGAACGAAATGACTCCTAGGTTTCTAAGGCACTTCCAAGTGCTTAATGTTACTGACCCTACCCAACAAACCCTCCACAAAATATTCAGTTCTATACTAGGAGGCTTCTTAGAAGGGTTTTCTGATAAGGTAAAGAAGTTAGTGGACCCAACTGTTTACTCAACAATTGAGATCTACCAAACAGTAACTAAAAACTTGAAGCCCACTCCTTCAAAGTTCCACTACGTGTACAACTTAAGAGACGTTTCAAAAGTGTTCCAAGGAATCATGATGGCCAGAGTAGTTTCTACCAAGGAACAGTTGTCGAAGCTGTGGCTCCACGAATGCTTAAGAGTGTTCCAGGACAGACTTGTGTGCCAGGAAGACAGAAACTGGCTGCAGGACTCTTTGATAGAAACTGGCAGAAACCACTTTGAAGTAGCTTGGAAAAAAGAAGACCTTGTTCCTGAAACTTTGGTGTTCAGTAACTTAACCAGTAACTACCAAGAAGTTAAGGACAAGGAAAGACTGCAACTGTTTTTGAAAAACAAAATAGACGAGTACAACATTAAACACAAACAAAAACTAGAAATAGCTATATTCGATCAAGTGCTTATTCACGTTTTAAGAATAACTAGAGTGCTTTCCCAGCCCAAAGGAAACTTAATGCTGATAGGCGTAGGAGGCAGTGGCAAGCAAAGTCTAACCAAACTTGCAGCTGCTATTTTAGACTGCTCAGTGTTTTCTATTTACTTGAAAAAAGACTATGGCCTAGAGTCTTTCCGAGAAGACTTAAAGCAGTTGCTCTGGAAGTCAGGAGTGGAAGGGGTGCCACAAGTGTTTGTGCTAAACGACAACACTATAGTTCAGGAGGCTTTTTTAGAAGACATCAATTCCTTACTTAACACTGGAGAAGTTTCTAACTTGTTCACTAGCGAAGAAACAGACCAAGTAGTTGAAGCACTAAGGGAAGAAGTAGTAGTTACTTTGAAACTCCCTGACTCTAAAGAAGTTATCCATGAAACCTTTATAAACAAAATCAAAGAAAACCTCCACTTAGTCATGTGCATGTCCCCTGCAGGAGACGCTCTTCGAGTGCGTTGCAGAATGTTTCCTTCACTAGTTAACTGCACGACTATTGACTGGTTCGACAAGTGGCCAGACACTGCTTTACTAGCAGTTGCCGAAAGCAAACTCAGCAGAATTCCACTTGAGAATCCTCAAGAAGCTATAGCCCAACTAGCAGTGGAGTTCCACTTGTCAGTACAAAGCACTTCAAACAAGTTCTTTGAAGAACTCAACAGAAAAACTTACTTCACTCCTAAAAACTACTTTGACTTGTTTAGTCTGTACTCAAAAAAGCTCCAAGAAACCAAAGAAAAGTTCTTTTTCCAAAAAGAAAAACTCAGCTCAGGAATTCAAAAACTCAACGAAACCAAAGAACTAGTTAACCAACTGCAGTCCAAAATCCAAGAAATGATGCCTGACTTAGAAATCCAAAAACAAAAGTCCGAAGAGTACTACGAAGAAGTCCAGAAACAAACACAAGCCACCCAAGAAATCGAAAGAGTAGTTGAACAAGAAGCTGAGTTTGTAAGACTCCAAGCCCAAGAATGCGAAGTCAAAGCCAAAGAAGCCGAAAAAGAACTTGAACTTACCAAACCAGCCTTAGAAGCTGCAGACTCTGCCGTCTCTGTTCTCGAAAAAAAGAAAAAAGACATAGCCGAGTTCAAAAACTACCTAAAACCCCCTGAAAACGTCAAGTTAGTTATGGAAGCTGTGTGTGTTTTACTTGGCGAAAAAACAGACTGGAACCACGCACTAGCAATCCTAGGCAACATGAACTTTATCCAGAGACTACTTAGCTACAACAAAGAAGAAATCACCCCTGCACTCATGGCTAAACTCCGCAAATACATCAACAGACCCAACTTCACTCCTGAGCAAGTGGGCAAGAGCTCTGACGCTGCCAAAAGTCTTTGTGTGTGGGTGATTTCTATGTACCAGTTTGCTGAAGTCTACCAACAAGTAAAACCTAAAAAAGAAAAAGTTCAGTTAATGCGCAACAGACTCCAAGAAGACACACAAAAACTCCAAGAAAAACAAGAAGAACTAGAACAGGTCCAAAACAACGTAGCCAAACTCAAAAAAGACTCTGAAGACACAGAAAACAAAGTAAACCAGTTGGAAGAAGAAATAAACTTAAGTCGAGAAAGGCTTAAAAGGGCTGAGTTGCTTCTTGACTTGTTGAGTGAAGAAGGCTTGAGGTGGAAAAGTACCCTTTCAGATATGGAACAAGTGGAAAGCTTTATAGAAGGAAACGTTTTTGTAGCTTGTGGGTTCTTGTGCTACTTAGGTCCTTTCACAGGGCACTACAGAAAAGAAACCCTTGGAAAATGGTTGCACAGTGCTTCTCAACTGGGTCTTAAGTACTCTAGTGAGTTTCAGTTGAAAGAAGTACTAACCACTCCTTCCAAAATCCGTGACTGGCAAATAAACGGACTGCCTCAAGACTTGTTTTCAACTGAAAACGCAATAATCACCCTTGAAAGCATAAAGACACCTTTACTAATTGACCCCCAGTCTCTAGGCAACAAATGGATCAAAAACTTAGAGTCCAGTGAAATCTCAGTGATCAAACTTAGCTTAATTCCTTCACAGAAAGAAACCACTAACTTACTAAGGACTTTGGAAGCCTGCATAGCTAACGGCAAACCTTTGCTTATTGAAAATGTTTCTGAAATGATTGACCCTTTGCTGGCACCTGTTATTTCACAGCAAACTTACACAAACGAGAACTCAGAAGTAGTTCTGAAACTAGGTGACTCTGAAGTTGCTTGGGACCCTGGCTTCAGAATGTACCTTACTACCAAATTAGCTAACCCTCACTACCTGCCTGAAACTGCTGTTAACTTAAGCATTGTGAACTTCACTGTGACCTTTTCGGGCTTAGAAGAACAAATGCTTGTGGACGTAGTTAAACTCCAGAGCCCAGAACTTGAAACTCAAAGAGACCAGTTAGTGCTAAACATTGCCCAGGACAAAAGCATGCTAGAGCAAACTCAGGACCATATTTTGGAACTCATGGCCGAAAGTTCAGGCTACGTTTTAGACAACTTAAGCCTTATTTCTGCCTTAGAAAAAAGCAAAGTCACTTACAACACCATTAATAAAAGAGTCAAAACTTCTTCAGAAGTCCAGAAACAAATAACCTACAGCAGACAAGTTTACCTAAAACTCGCCCACAGAGGAGCTGTTTTGTACTTTGTTGTGAATGACTTAAGCAGAATAGACCCTATGTACCAGTACTCCTTTTGGTACATAAAAAACTTGTTTGTTTCTGCCATAGAGCACTCAAGCCAAACTGAAATTCCTCAGTTAGTTGAAGTTGTTACAGACTCAGTTTACCAAAACGTGTGCAGAAGCTTGTTTGAAGTCCACAAACTGCTGTTTGGGTTTTTAATCACAATAGGAATCAAAAAGCACTCAGGAAGTTTAGAGGAAAAAACCTGGGAGTTCTTTATAAGGGGCCCAGGAGTGGTTGAAGACTTGCCTGAAAGCCCAGACTTTCTTTCTAGTAGTCAGTGGCAGTTTGCCTGGAGTGTAAGTAACTCACTGGCTGAACTCAAAGGTCTTTGTTCAGACATTGAGTCAAATCCTCAGTCTTGGGGTAATTACTTAGTTACTAGTGACCCCTTAAGCAACCCCACTACTTACATAAGCAACTTCAGCCCAGCATCTCTAAGCTACTTGCTGTTAGTCCGTGTTTTTAGGATTGACAAACTTAATGATTCAATAAGGGAGTTTATAGTTCAGAACCTAGGAAAGAAGTTCACTGAGTCGCCTCCAACTTCCATTGAAGAAGTGTTTGCAACCTCAAACAAAAACACTCCTGTAGTATTTGTGCTTTCCCAAGGAGCTGACCCTACCCAGGCACTTTACGAATACGTTTCAGAAAAAGAACAGAAGTTTGTAAACATAAGTCTTGGGCAAGGACAAGGACCCAAAGCCCAAGAAGCCATTGAAAAAGCAAAAAGCTCTGGAAGTTGGGTTTTGCTGCAGAACTGCCACTTAGCAGTTTCTTTTATGCAAACACTAGAAAACACAGTTGAAAGCATCACTGAAGATAGAACTACCCACAAAGACTTTAGACTTATTCTCACTTCAATGCCTAGCAAGGACTTTCCGTCTTTAGTTCTTCAAAACAGTGCAAAACTCACAACTGAACCCCCCAAAGGAATCAAAGCTGGACTGCAAAAACTCTACTGCAACTACCAAGAAGACTCAGGTTACTGGGGTCAGATGTTTTTTGCTCTAAGCTTCTTCCACACACTTGCAAGTGAAAGAAGGAAGTTTGGACATTTAGGGTTCAACAACTTCTACGAGTTCAACGAAACTGATCACGAAACTTCTTGTAAAGTGCTTAAACTGATGCTTGAAGAAAACGAAGACATTCCCTGGGAAGCTTTGATATTTATGACAGGACACATTAACTACGGAGGAAGAGTTACTGATGACTGGGACCGACTTTGCTTAGTTACTATGTTGAAAAGGTGCTACAGTCCTGACATCTTCGAAGAAGAGTGCTTTTTCACTGAAGACGGAACTTACAGAGTACCTCAAACTGACTTTGTGGAGTACTTAAACAGCTTGCCTCAAACAGACCCACCTGAAGTATTTGGACTCCACGAAAACGCAAACATTACTTGCCAAACCCAAGAAAGCCAAAGGACTCTAAAAGCTATTTTAGAAGTTCAGCCCAAACTAAGCAGTTCATCTGCCAAAAACTCAGACTCCATTGTTTTGGAGTTAACTAAGAGTTTGTTGCACAGGCTTCCAGAGAACCTAAACACCGACAGGGGACACCCAGAGTTGTTTGTGAAAGCAGAGTACGGGTTGATTCCTTCTTTATCAACAGTGTTGCTCCAAGAAGTAGACAAGTACAACATCTTATTGTCGCAAGTCAGAAACTCACTTAAGCTTTTAAGAAAAGCCATTAAAGGGCAAGTACTTATGTCAGACCAACTTGACAAAACTTACAACCAACTACTAAACTCAGAAGTTCCTTTGGTTTGGAAAAAGGTTGCTTACCCTTCGCTGAAGCCCCTTGGTTCCTGGATACAGAACCTCAAAGAAAGAGTTGAATTCATTAGCAACTGGCTTACAAAAGGGACACCCGAGGTTTACTGGTTGTCTGGGTTTTTCTTCCCTCACTCTTTCATAACTGGAGTTCTTCAAACCCACTCCCGCAAGTACAGAGTCCCAATAGATGACCTTAAATTCAAGTTTGAAGTTTTGGAGAACTACCAACAAAAGCATGACGGAGTGTGTGTGGAAGGGTTGTTTTTAGACGGCGCAAGGTGGGAGTCCAACCAACTAGCAGAGCTGCAGCCTGCACAGATCTACTGCAAAATGCCTCCAGTGCACTTCTTGCCTACAAAAGAAGAACTTGACAAAGAGTTTAACTACGAGTGCCCGGTTTACAGAACCTCTGAAAGGGCAGGGCAGCTTTCCTCAACTGGGCACTCTACAAACTTTATTCTAAGCATAGACTTAGACACTGAAGAGCCCCCTGAGCACTGGACACTAAGGGGCACTGCTCTTATTTGCGAGTTAAGTAATTAATTATAAAGATATGTCCCAAGACAGCAGATACGCTGAAGAAAGTGACTTGATTCTAGAAGAAAAAGAAGCTTTGGACTCGCTCTGCAACGAACTAGAACAGACTTACCAAGAGTTTGTTTCGGAAATAGAAGGTCTTTGGGAGTCTTCTAAAAACTCAATGGAACAAGCACTCCAAGAACTGGTTGAAAGTAGCTTTTCCCACCTAAGCGAACTTCAAAGTTCTCGTGAAAAAAACAAACAACTAGAAAAGCAGTTTTACGCTGTTCAAGAATTCATTGATAAAGTACAATCTTTAAACAATTAAATGCCGTTCCTTCTGTGGTTCCTTCGTTTTCCAGGCACAACAATATTGGAAGTGGTTTTAAAAGTCACTTCACTTTGCTGCTTAATGAGGTTTTGGACCTTTTTGATTTCTTCCTGCATTTGGAGTTTGCTTTGTTGGATCTTCTTTTTGTCTTCTTCTCCCAAACCTTCTTTTACACTGAAAAACATAGGTCCTAGTTCTGCTAACCAGTGAGGGTCTACAGCTGTCACGCACTGCATGTACTCTCTTGTAGTCATAGTGAGTTCGTGGTACACTATGTAGTCTGGAGAGTAACCCAAAGCAAACAGTGCACTCGAAGGGTGCAGCACACAAGGAATCCCTGTGCGCAAGTTCACGTACTCCCCTATGCCTTTGATCTTTGCAGAGTTGTGGAAGTACCCCGAAGTAATCACTTTCCTCACTACTTCCCAGTTGTTTCCACAAGAGGTTTCTTCTAACTTAAGAGTCCGCATAATGTCTTGGAGTTGGGTTCTGACTTCGCGCACCTTCCTCAAAGCTTTAATGTGGATAAAATGCTCCTCTGCCCAGTCACTGCGGTACCCGCTGTTTTTCCACTGGTTGTAAACGTTCAGCAAAGTGAGGTGGTCGCTTTCGGGGACAAAGAACTTTTCCCTAGAAGCGTCAGCTTCAGCTTCTCTTTCTTTAGGTCTATAAAACACACTTGGCACTGAAAGCATAGAAACCACAGTAAGGATCTCAGAAGAACACTTGTACCTAGGAGACTCCAGAAGCATTTTGGACAGAGGAGGGTCGAGAGGGAACTCCACCATCTTTTTGCCCAAGTCTGTGAGTTTCCCTAGGTTGTCCAGTGCGCCCAGTATCCACAACTGGTACATAGAGTTAAGTATGTTGTCTTGGGGTGGAGTGTCCATAAAGTCGAACTCCAACAAGTTATCTATATTGAGACTCTTCAGCAGCAAAACAACGTTTGCAAGGTTAGTCCTTTGTATTTCGGGAATGTTGTTTTCGAGCAAGTCTTCTCGGAAAATAGTATCCGTGTACAGTCTGTAGCAAGTCCCTGGACCCGTTCTTCCTGCCCTGCCTGAGCGCTGGTTGGCGTTAGCTTGTGACACTGGAGTTATTTGCAGGGCATCCATACCTATTTTGGGGTTGAACACTTTTAACTTGCAAAACCCAGAGTCTATAACGTACTTAACTCCGTCTACTGTCAACGAAGTTTCAGCAATGTTAGTAGCAACTACGCACTTCCTGAGTTCGCTTTTTTCAAAGATTTTGGCTTGGTTCTCAGAGGGGAGTTGTGAATAAATAGGAAGGACACTCATTTTGGGCACATTAGAAGCTAGTTCTTGCATTCTTTCGTTGAGCAGAACACACGTAGCCATAATGTCTTCTTGCCCTGTCATAAACACCAGTATGTCCCCTGGTGGTTGCTGCAGGTGGATTGAAAGAGCTTGCTTAACTGCAGAGTCTACATAGTCTTCTATAGGAGTTTTGCTGAACACTACGTCTACAGGAAAGGTCCTGCCTGGAATGGTGAATATCGGAGAGTTGCCAAAGAACTCCGAAAACCTTTCAGCGTTCATAGTGGCAGAAGTCACAATGAGTTTTAAGTCCCTTCTGCGCGCAATGACTTTTTTAAGTATTCCAAAAAGAACGTCTGTGTGAAGCGACCTTTCGTGTGCTTCGTCCATAATAACAGCTGAATATTGCTCTAGTTCGGGGTCGTTCAGTGACTCCCTCAGCAAAACTCCGTCTGTCATGTACTTGATTCTGGTTGAGGAACTAGTGCAGTCTTCAAAACGAATAGCGTAGCCTACTTCTTCCCCTAGTTTAACTTGCATCTCTTCACTTACTCTTTTGGCGACTGACACTGCAGCTACCCTTCTAGGTTGGGTGCAGCCTATCTGTCCGAACTCAGAGTAGCCTTCTTCTTGCAAGTACTGAGTAAGTTGGGTGGTTTTTCCAGAACCTGTTTCTCCCACTATAACTATTATTTTGTTTTCACGAATGATGTTGAGTAACTCGTCCCTAACTGAGTAAATGGGCAAGTACTCTCTTTGCTGTTTAATACTTTTGCTGCGTGCAAAGTCACTTACTGACTCCATCTTGCCCAGAGCTTTTGCGTACTGGGAGTCAGCTTTGTAGTCAACCTGGCCTGACTCGCTGAACTTAGTGTTGTCTGGTTCTTCTTGTTTCTTCAGTCCCAGAATGCTTCCCAAAGTAGTTTTTGAAAGGTCCCAGAACTTATCTCTCATTTTGGACCTTTCGTTTCGTTCCCTAACTGCTTTGACTATGTTGGAGCCTTTCCTAGCTAGCATAGCTATGTCTGAGTTGGGGTTCTTGACTACTTCTACAGTTTCCATTTGAGTAGTGAACACAACTCTACCTTCTAAAAAAGGAGGCTTTATGTTGTGGACCATCAGCACTACTCTGCTGGTGTCTTCTTCGTCTAGTTCTATATCGTCTTGGTTAGCTCTCATGGTACCTGCGTTCACCATTCGGTTGATTTCCCACCTTTCGTTGTCTTTATTGCGCTGCATTCTGCGGAGTCCAGGAAGGTTAGTTCTGTGCTTTTTAGTGTAAAAGTCGTCGTGGTAAGTGAAGTTGTCTTCGTCTTTCATTAAGTACCCAGCTTCATCCGCGTCGTACCACTCCATGTGCTGTATTTGGCGGCTTTGCCACTCTAAAGCTCTGTACTGGGGACCAAAGTCTTTTTGAGAGGTTGTTTTGGTTTGGGATTTAATGTTGCCATTTCCTTTGAAGAAAAGAGGAGTTGAACTCCTCCTGGAGGAACTTCTGTGTGTACTGCGGGACCTTTTATGCTTTCTGTTGGGTTTGGGAAATTCCATTTATTAACTAACTAATGGAGACTCAATGGGTTTGGATTGACTTAGAACTAACAGGACTTGACTTAGCTAAAGACGTAATTATAGAAATATCTGTTTTTGTGACTGACAAACAACTAGAGAACTTAATAGAAGGCCCTAGTTTGGTTGTGCAGGCAGAACAACGCCTTTTAGAAGGAATGACTGAGGTAGTCAAAAACATGCACGAGTCTTCAGGCCTCACTCAAGCAGTGCAGCAAAGCCAAACTACTTTAGCTGAAGCAGAAACCCAAGTTCTCGAGTTCTTAGAGTCCAAAGGAGTTAAGGAAGGAGTACTTGCTGGCAACAGCATCCACATGGACAGGCTGTTTCTTCTGAAAGACATGCCTAGACTGTTTGAGTCAGTTTTGCATCCTTATAAGATAATGGACGTAAGCACCTTTAAAGAACTCTTCAAAGCTTGGAAATCCCCCACTGCAGAGCCCCCCAAAGCTTCGGGTCACAGAAGCCGAGATGACATTTTGGGCAGTATACAAGAATTTCGGTTTTACAAATCACTAATTGGATAAATATGGACAAGGGTTTAGTTTGTCTAATTGCTTTTGTGTGCTTTTGTGTCTTGGTGTTTTCAAACTCATCTCATTACTTGAGGAAGCTTAGGTGGAACTTTCCAATCAAGTATAGTAGTAAATCCAATGACATCATAACTATCACGCCCCAAGACTGCCTTTACTTTGAAGACCAGAATTCAAAACAAAAACTCGACTCGCTTGAGTATTTGACTGGAGGTTCTTCCGCCTTTCACTACAAAAACAACTCAGAGTTTTTCGGTAGTCACAAACTCCACTGGAACTTCCACATCGACGACACCAATTCACTTAATAAGAAACCCTACAAGTGTCTTCCAAAGTCTTTTGGGTACAGCATAGAAAAAGGCAACCAAGTGTTTCCTCCCCACGAGTATCCTTCATGCAACACTCAAAACCTTGTAGGACCAAATATCAAGTGGGACTACCAAACCAACCTATTTGAAATGGAGTGCCCTAAAGGCAAGCAAGGAAAGTACTTGCTAGAACCTAAAGGTTTAGAAAGGAGTATAAAGCTCCAACCTAACATGGCTCAGCACTGGAAAGTCCAGGAGTACACTGCCCCTGTGAAACTAACTACAGAGGAGTACGTGTACGCAAGTTGCGGAGAAGAAAACTTCAACAAAGCCATTTATGTTCCAAGGTTCAACCAGACCCTTTACAACGAAACTCTCACTAAGATGCAAAGCCTAAACAAAGGAACTACTCCAAAACCCCAAATAGTGTTTTTTTTAACAGTAGACAGTTACTCCAGAAGGCACTTTTACAGAAAAATGCCCCAGTCAGTGGAGTTTTTGTCTTCACTCAAAAACTCTTCTTACTCAGTGTTTGACTTCAAGATCCACAACGTCATAGGTTCTAATTCAATCAAAAACATGTTTCCAGTGTTTTCTGACTTGCCAACTATAGAAAGAAAAGACTCCCCAGAAAAGGACCTTGCAGGGAAAAAGTCTATCTGGAAACTATTTAAAAACAGAGGCTACGTCACTTTGTTTGGGCTTGAAAACTGCGACTATTACTTTCCTGGTGCTATAGGCCAGGAAATTGATGTGGACCACACTGTGAGGAGTTTTTACTGTGCTTCAAACGACTTTTTGGACATCCGCACTGACAAAGAGTTTTTGTTAACTCAAAGGTGTGTGGGTGACTACATGTCCCACTACTACTTACTTAACTACACTTATGCTTTTTCAGAACTCTACAAAGGACTCAACCAGTGGATTTACCTGCACATCAACTCGGCCCACGAAGGAACTGGACTGCACGCTGCCACTTTGGACTCAGACTTAACTTGGTTCCTGGGAACATACTTAAAAGCCTTTGAAAAGACGCACGACGTAGCTATTTTCTTGCAGGCAGACCACGGAATGCGTTACGGCAACTGGTTCAAAGAAATAGACGCATACGTAGAAAACAAACTCCCTGTTTTCTTTTTAATAGCTAACAACGAGTTACTTGACAAAATAGAGTACTCTTATGACACTTTGCAGCACAACACCAACTTGCTGAACACTAAAGTGGACTTGAGGAAGTCTGCTTTGTACCTTTCAGAACTTCCTTATGGACAGGAGTACAAAGTCAACAAAGACCCATACCATCATAGTTATTTCAACCTCTTTAAAGAAAAGATTCTTTACAATAGAACCTGCGAGTCTGCCCGTATACCCGGCCCTTATTGTTCTTGTCTTGAGATGCTTGAAATACCTAAAAAGCACTACACAGACAAAACTACTAGTTACGGAGAAATACTTTTTGAAGCTGCACAAGCTTCAGTTTACAAAGTCAACAGTGAAGCCTACACTCCCAAGTCCTTTTACCCAGGAGTAATTTGCCAGCACCTTAGTTTCGACAAAATAGTTAAAGCTTATGTCACTAAGATTTCTAATGTAGAAGAACAGTTTTTAGTCCAGTTCAAAGTTAAAGAAAGCCCTAAAGCTGTGTTTGAAGCACTAGTAGTAGTAGGAACCGACGAAAGAAGCTACTTGCTAGACAACGTCCAGAAAGAAAACCCTAGGGACCCCTTGGTTTACAGAAACTTCAAAAGCATGATGAGGGTTTTAGGAGTCAACAGAAAAGACTCATACGGAGGAACTTGTGAAAAAGTCGCTAGGAACCTAGAAATTAGTGGAGAGTACTGTATATGCAAAGACATTGACTACCTTCGCGAAAACTACCCTTCAGCAGTTCCTTCTAATCTTTAGTTAACTATAAATTAGCTGCAAGGACAGATAGGCCTTATTTGGGCAGCAGAAACATCGCATTGTGTGTTTTGGCTTAGATAAAGCTTCGTTTCACCAAGTCCTAACAAGTTACCTTGGCTTACTTGGCTTACTTGTAAACTTCTGAAAGTGAAACTAGAGTTCCCTGAGTTTAGCAAGTACGAGTTTTCACTCAGCCAGGGTTCACTTAAAGTTTCAAAATCATTCAGTAATTGCAAGCCCCACTCTTCACAAACTTGGTTACTTCTGCCACATACCTTGTCACAGGTTTCCCCTTTTTGTCCAACTTCAATTCTGACTTTGGCCTTGAGTTGAGTGTAAGCTGTTTGAAGTGCTGGTTTTTCAGAGGTAATGTTGAATTCTTGGGGGGTTTTGCATATGCACTTGGGAGCTTGGGCGTTTTGGGACTTGGCAAGTACTTCGCAGAGTCCTTTGTAGGTATCAACTCTAACTATTTCTCTTAGTTGGATTTTCATTTTATGGGTGGCTGTGTCAGATATAAACTCAACTCTTTGTATAGGGTTTTCTCCGTCGTTTTCAGGTTTTTGCCACTTTTTAAACTCTTTTTCGGCTTCTGCCATGAACCCAAAGAACTCAAACACAGCATTAGGGTTTTCGTGGATAGATACTCTTACTTTGAGGTTTCTGTTTTGGAACTCGTCGTGTTTGAGTTGCTGTTCTTTTACAGTGAGTATTTCTTTCAAAGACACTTCTTGGCAGAAGTCCTGTGCTTTGTCTAAAGCAATTCTTCTGTTTATGGACTTTATTCCTAGTTCTGCCAAAACGTGCACTGCGTCAATTTTAACAGCTTCTGTGATTGGAACAATTTTGTACTCCATGCAAGTGCACAAGTAGGATAATATGTCTAGTTGGTCGCAGGTGCGGTCGTCAGGCGAGTACTCTAGAAACATACTGTGGGCGTGAGCAGTGGTAAGGGATTTTTTCCAGTCATTATAAACTGGAGAAAAAGCATTTAAGTTTCCGTAGGGCAATAAAGCAAGGTGCTTCAAAGACAAGTACCAGTCAAGTCTGCCATTGAGTCTTTTCGAGTTGTGTTTAAGAATAGAGTCAGTTTCGGGCCCCATCCTTCTAATAAGGTCTTGGTTTGCAAACACAAAGTGGAAAGCTAACTGGTTTTCAACGTAGCCTTCAATAGTTTGGTCCCACTCTTTGGTATGTTTTCCGTGGTCGGAAACTATCATCAAAACTAAGTCTTCGTTGTTTTCTTTGTGCATCCTAAACATGCTTTCTATAAACTCCTTAACGTCAGGATCAGCCGTTTTAATAACAGTTCCTGTGTCCTCATGGCCAGGTGACAAGTGAACATACCCGAACTTATTCAAGCCTTTGTAGTTTTGAGTGAACTGCTTCAAGTAGTCCAGCATGTACCAGTGGGAGTCGTATCTTCCCAAGCACCTTTGCTTTTCAGTGTTGTCTTTCACTCCAAAAACCTTTTCTGCTCCTTTCCAAAAGTTAGTGGCCACGTGGTCTGCTTTTATCTTCCTGCCTGTAGCTTTAACTAAGTAGTCCCACGTAGTGTCATACCCAAAAGCAGTTACAAACCCCATTTTCTCGTAAAACTTCCACATAGAGCGTTCTTGGATCTTTTCGAATTCAGGATTTGACCTGGAGTTTTTGTAGTTCAGACCTTTGGTTAGTTTTTGGTGTTCTGATAAACTGTGTCCAAAGAAAAGAGGAACCATGTTTGGAAGAGTATTTTCTCCGTGGACGTTAGTAATCACAAAGTCGTACCCAACGTAGTCTTTGCTGTGCTCTCCGTCTATTAACTTTTCGTTTAAGCTCTGAACAGTTGAAGGAAAGTTCCTGTAAAAGTGCAAGCGTGACACTGAGTCAAAAACAACTAAGAAAACTGAAAGGGGCTTTGGTTGAGTTTGAAGGTTTTCAGACAGCTGCTTAGTAATTTTTCTGGCTCTTTGGGCTGCTTCTTCTTTTCTTTTGTTGATTAAAAAAGTTTGTTTTCTGTTGCCGCACTTTCCGTAAAAGAACTCGGCTGACCCTGTGTCTATTGGTTGTTTGTAGGGGATCCAGTTAATCTTGTAACTCACAGCACCTAATTCCTCTTGTCCAGGAACTGTTCCTAACACATAATCTTTGCTGCCTTGGCAGTTGTTAATTTCTAAATTGTTGTCAGTGTAAAACAGAAACTGTTCATTGTTTGCTTTGCAATTCCCAAACTTTTTGTTAGGGTCGAAAAAGCGACGGGCTTGCTCATCACTGTAACCAAAGGAGTAAGGAATGCAACTTACAGTTTGGTTTGAAGGAAGGAAAGGATACTTCTCAAATGCCAGGGTTGTTAAAATTGAGTTTCCGTGGCCCTCCGGAGAAGAGACCTGACTCACTAACCCAGGCCCTTGGTCTAGAGTGGCGTTTTTTGTTTCAGAGAAACTTTGGTTACTTGAAGTATGGGACTCTATGTTTCCGTGGTCCCCTGGAGAAGAGACCTGGCTCACTAACTCGGGCTCTTGGTCTAGAGTGGAGAAACTTTGGTTATTTGAAGTATGGGACTCTATATCTCTCATTAAATCATGGGAACTAACTCGGGCTTTTTTCTCGTCAGGAAGGAAGATAGCAATGTTTACTAAAAACAGCAAAATAGCCAATACCATCAACAAAGCCTTGCTTTTTTGAGCCAAGCCTCGCAAGTTGTTGAACATTTATAGTTTATAAGTAACCTTAGCATAAATTAAAATGGACGACGAATACAGAGACATAGACACTTTTTCACACGGAGGAGGGACGGTTTATTCTATTTGGAACTACATCCAGCACTGGCTTTTGCGACCTATTTTTAGAGGAATTCTATTTGGTTTTGGGCACTTTACTGCGGTTATGATTATAGGTCCGTACCTTAAGGAATTATTTTTAACTAAAGAATGATTGTTTATTTAAGCTAAGTCAGTGTACTTTTTTACCGGTTTGGAGTTAAGGGGCAATTTAGTTGTGTGGGTGTCTTTTCTGAGGAATCCATCAGTTACCCAAAACATGAACGCGTTGAGAATTACAGGAATAACTATCATAACGCACAAAAGCTCTACCTTCGGGTAGGGGTCCAAAGGACTTAGGACAAAGTCCCCCACTGCTTGTATTTGTCTCTTAAGAACTACCATTGTCCCCACCAAAATTATCTTGGCTACAAGAACTACCAACACCCACCAAAAAACTTGGTAGAAGTACCTCAGCCAACAAGGAGGGTCTCCGTAGTCCCCGGTGAAGAACCTTAATTCTTTGTGGGGCTCTAAGGTTTTTTGAAGCCCCTTTAAAAGCACAAAGCTCAAACAAGTGCCCAGCAAAGCATCAGTAAACATGCTCAGAAAGTACCAAGTGCAGGGTTTAGCTTCGTCCCCAGCAAAAAAGTAAGCTAAAAGCAAGTTAAGGAAGTGAGTTATTCCAGTGCTGATGGCTTGTTTAGAAGTGTCCATGAACCAAACTTCCCAAGTTCTTTTTTGGAAGTCTAAGTACTTCTTAATTAACAAACTTGAAAAAGATATTATTCCCAAAAGCACTTGGACAAACCAACCGAAGTCACTGAACAGTTCGCACTGAGGGTAAAGCTTCATTGCCAACTGGCTCTCCATATGGTAAATGGAAACTAAACGGAAAACTAAAATAGTAGTCACGCTAGGCAGAAACTCAACTAGCAAAGAAATGCTAGTGCAACTAATTCGTTCTGGAATGGATATTGCTCGGATAAGTAACAGGTTTCTAACAATCGACAGAAAAGAAGTTCTTAAAAACCTAAAAGAAGCTGTTGAACTCACAGGTGTCCAGGTAGGAGTCATGCTGGGCCTCCGGGAAAGCGACATGAGGCTTTATAGTTTTGACACTGACTCAGTTCTTAAATTGAAAGAAGGAGACTTGGTTAAAGTAGTAACTAGTTCTGACTTAAACTTAGAGGGAAACGTCATTCGGTGCAACAACAAAGAATTCCCTGACCTTGTGAAACCCGGCGACAAACTCCTAATTGACTTTGGAAAAGTTGAATTCAGTGTAGTTAGCGTTGAGTCAATTACACACAGTATGTCCAAAACGATAATTGACCTCCAAGCACTAAACACTACTCTTTGGAACTTCAATCGCCAACTGAACTGCCGTCAAGAACTAAGCTTTGAAGTGCCTAGAATTCCAAAGTCCAACTCTTACAATGGAATTCAAAGGCCCAAAAGAAAACACCCTAAGTCGCCTAAGTTCCCCAAAGTAGTTTTGTGCCGAGTAGAAACTGACTGCTTGTTCACAGCACACAAACCTGTGCACATTTGTCCAGTTAACTCAAAAGAAACCCCTATAAGTTACGCTACGGACATAGAAGACATCAAAGCCATTGAGTGGGCTGCCCAAAACAGCATTGACTTTGTAGTTTACAAACAAGTGCGAGACGCAGAGGACCTTTCTACGCTCCTCAACTTCTACCTTCCTCAAACCAAGCGTTTTGTAGGAATTCAAAACAAGAACTCAGTTGATATCATGGAAGAAATCATCACTGAAGGCGATGGAGTAGTTGTGGGGAGAGGAATGCTGGCTTTAGAAACTTCTCTGCCTCAAGTGTTCAGGATACAAAAAATCATTGTTAAAAGGTGCAATGAACTAGCTAAACCCGTAGTTATTTCCACACAACTACTCGAAAGCATGGTAAGTAACTCACGGCCTAGTCGTTCAGAAGTAACTGACATAACTAACGCTGTTTTAGATGGGTGCGATGCCCTTATACTTACCGGCGAAACTGCTTATGGAAAGAATCCAGTAAGGGCTTTAGAAGCCTGCTCTAAAATCTGTGTTGAAGCTGAAAGGTACTTAGACTACCAAAACCACTTAGACTACATACTCCGGACCTTAGGAAACAATATTTCAGTAGCTGAAAACATTTGTTACTGCGCTGTCCGAAGTGTCTTATCGCTAAAAGCAGCCTTGGTAGTGTGCACTACTGAAAGCGGCAAAACAGCACAGATAATATCCAGGTTCTTGCCACCCTGTCCTATACTTGCTCTCACGAACTCACAAAGAGTTTTAAGACAACTAAAAATCGTAAGGGGAGTTTTCCCATCGTTTTTAGAGAACCCAAGCGAAGTCTTACAAAGAACCTTTGAGGTTGCTGAAGAGTTTGCTGTAAGTGGGGACATTTTGGTGTTTGTGGGAGGAAGCCACAATGAGTTTTGTGAAGGCAAAACTTGCTCTTTCAAAATACTCTGCATGCCTTAATTGTAAAATAATGTTGCCAGGCATCTTGTTAATGGGACCTCCTGGGTCGGGCAAAACAACTTTTGCAGGGGCTTTTTCAGAAACTTTGACTAAACTCGAGAAACCCCATGCTGTGCTGAACCTTGACCCTGCAAACGGGTCCTCTCAAGCCCAAGTGGACATTAAAGAACTTATATCTGTGAGTGATGTTATGGAAGCTATGAGTCTAGGTCCCAACGGGTCACTGCTGTACTGTGTAGACTTTATTAACACAAACTTTGACTGGCTGAAAAGCAGAATCCAGCAAGCAGGCGAAGTGCTTTGGATAATTGACTGTCCTGGGCAAGTTGAGCTTTTCACGCAGTCTGACTGCTTTAAACAAATACTTAAAAAACTAGAAAAGGAGTGTAAAATAGAACTCATGAGTCTGAACTTACTAGACTCCAACATAACAGCTCAGCCTTCAACCTTTATATCAGGGTGCTTGCTGTCGTTGTCCATGATGACTAACTTAGAACTTCCTCACTTAAACGTTCTTTCTAAAATCGACACTTTGGGCAATTTCTACTCTTCTCTTAAGTACCCCTTGGACTTCTACACCCATTTAGGCGACCTGCAAAGTCTTGTGGGTTCGGAGAAGTTCAACCCCAAACTAGCCAAACTCTCCCGAAAGATTGCAGAAGTGGTGGATGATTTTGGATTGCTGAACTTCCACCCCCTCTCTGTGAATGACCAAGAAACTATGTTGTTTTTAATTAAGCAGATAGAAAGGACCATAGGCATAGGAGTTGCTTACATAGAGTCTCTGGACGAAGCCTTGCTGGCTGAAAGAATAGGATCATTAGAAGAAAAGTACACTTAAGTTATCCCAGAAGATTTTATGGGCAGTTTCTTCAGTGAAGTGTTCTATAGTTAAGTCTGACTTAAAAACTTTTTCTTCGAGTCCAGTTAAGTCAAAATTGTCGACTAGCATTTTGTCTAAGTCCCAAAGTAAGCTTCCACCAAGCTTCTCCAATACTTCAGTCAGCTTAGCCATTATAGAAAGAAACACCTCGCACCAAGGCCCTTTTATGTAGTTCATGTTTTGGTTGACTACAGCTGGAGTTGTAAACAATGCTTCGTCAATACCTTCTAACAAGTCTTCAGGACTTTCAGAAAACTTTTTGTGGAAGAATTTGTAAGTTTTAGCTGAGTACTTGTACAGCATAGCACTTACTTCTTTTCCTGAGGTTTTTTGGGGGTTTAAGTGCGGAAGTTGCTTAAGAAGTAGTTTTTTTAAAATGGGCTGAAGTTTATTGTAGTTAGTTTTGGACTCTAGGTACTGTTTGTAGTTGGGCAGAAGTTCAGAAGGAGGAACGTTGCTAAAGTACAGTTGGTCAAGGGTACTCAGAAGATGTTTGGTGATGGAGTTGAGAAAAGGCACCCAGACCAAAGCACCGTTGTAGTCCCTGGACATCAGATTTTCTTTGAGTTCAACTGGAGCGTTTTCAAAGTTAAGTTCGTAAATTGTTAGTATTTCAGAAAGACTGAGGAATCTTAAGTTACTCCAGTAAGGACCGTTTGAGTTTTTAATGGCTTCGCAAAGTTCACTCCAAATTAAGTCGCAAAATAACTCGTAGTCTTTTGAAGTCAATTCGTTAAGCTTGATAACTTTGAAGCTCTGGTTAGGGTCAGAAAACTTTAAGTCAACTGGCTCATTTCCAAACACCAAACACACAACTAACTTACACTTTTCAATGGGTTTGTGGTAGTTCCCAACAAGCATTACTAAGTCAGAACCCATTGAGTCTTTAGTTGTGTAGAAGAATCCAAACTCCTCAAGTCCAACTAAAGCTTCATCTGCAAACTTAACTATTGATTCTTCTCCAAACAAAGCAAACTTGAAGCACTTGACCTCGTTTGTTTGAAGGAGTTCCACTATTTCATTAGAGGAAACTTTTGGAAGAGGTCTTTCTTGAGTTTTAGGTCTTTTTAGTTGTTGGAAGCGTTGTAGTGCCAAGTTGTCACTGGTGCTTAAGTTTGAAAACTGGGAGTAGAATGATTTTTCTTGTTGGTCAGTTAGGTTGCTGTATTGTTTTTTAAACTTGCTGAGCAGAACGTACTTTTTCCAGCGAATGAGGATAAGGAGTTGTCTAGGTGCTCTCATTACTAGTTTCTTGGTGGCTCTGTACTTTTTGATGTACAGCTTGGCTTTTTTTCTGTGTTCTTGAGTGCTAAACAGTGACATAAAGTCTTGGTCGTGTTCGGGTACAGCTAATTTGGGTTTAGGCTCGTGAGGTTTAGAAGGCTTGTAGGTTTCTTTAGGGGTTTCTTTAGGTGTAGTTTCTTTAGGCGTAGTTTCTTTAGGCGTAGTTTCTTTAGAAGTTGGAGTTTTTTGAGGAACTGAAGGCTTTTGGGAAGTTAGAGTGTTTATTGTTTCTTTTGCAAGCGGTTTTAAGCTCTCTTGAATGCAGGATTCAACTATTTCTTCTACAGAGGACTCAATGATGATTTTTTCTACTGCAAAAGAAGTCTTCTGAACAGCTTCAGGTTCTTTTCTTTTTTCAGGCAAAGTTTTAGGCTTTCCCTTAAATGTTTCTTTTCCTTCAACTACTTGTTTTCTGGCCACTTGCCTTTTGCTTTGCACTTTGTTTGGAGCATTCATAGGTTTGTACTTAGTTTTTGTGATTTCGGACTGCTTTAAAGATACTTCTCCGCTTTGGTTGTAAATAACTTTTCTGAAACTGAGGTACTCAAGGACGTCTTGGTTAGTGTCAAACCATAAGTGCTGAAGCATTTCGTTGATAGTCAAGTCTTTTTGGGACTTTTTGAGTGAGTCAAGTGCTTTTATTCTAAGAGTGTCCACTGCAGTGTACATAGCACAACTCAGCAAGTAAGGAGAGTCCTCACAGATCTTGTAAAACTTCACGTAGTCGCCTGAGTAAACTTTGGAAACTGCCTCAATAGCAACTTTCATGTAAGAAGAGTGCAGCACTTCAGTTTCCAAACCTTTGAGTCCCATAATAACGTCCAAGTGATGCGACTTGCAAGATAAAATAATATAGTAAGCCCTAAACTCTGGCTCGTTAGGGTTGTCCAAGCCTCTGGATTTTCTTTCCCTATAAGCTCTTATAAGCAGTTCCAGTATGTCTCTGATTCTGTCTTCGTTCAACTTAGGGTCGAAGTCAGGCGACTCGTACCCCTCTGAAGCTGACAACAGAAAGAACCTAGCAATTCTTTCGTGGTCGTAAACATACTGGTCGTTAGGGTCGCTTTCGTACCTTTTATAGTCCTTTGCAACAGCTCTGAGTCTGTTGCTCAAGAAACTGTAAATTTCTTTGAATTCGTGTTTGCTCTGGCCAGTTGGCAAGGTGTAGTTCTTAGGGTTGTCTGTAGTGTCTATGTCTAAAATCTCCTCAAAAAGGTAGTTTAGACACTGAGTTAAGTACTGGGGACTCCTTTCGAAGTCTACTTGGTCAGCGTTGGATCTAAGGTACTCCTTTACAGCCCATGGAAAGTACACCTGGGGTTCTTCTTGAGTTAAGTCAGTGCCTGGTTTCATCTCGAAAATGCTTAAGTTGTGTGACCTTTCTCTCCTGGAAGCTTCTTCTTTACTGCAAAGAATCTCTGCAGAGTCAGTTTGGGGTTCCACTCGTCTAACTGCTTTTTGGCGGGGCAGTGGAGCTGGTTGTTGGGACTGCTTTTGAACAGGCACTCGATTTGGTTGTTGGGGTTGCCTAGACTTTTTAAGGTTTCTCAGTGACTCAAGGGCTTTTTTGCGGATTTCCTGCTCTTCTTTAAGCATTGACTCTTGGTAGCTCTTAAGTCCTTTAGAGTGTGCTTTTTCCGCAAAAGAACTTTTTGGAGTGTCTTCAGGTTGACTTGAAAAACCTTGTTGTGAAGACTGAAATGAGTCGGGGTGCTTAAAGCCCCGACCAGTTACACTTGAGGGAGGATTAAAGCCCCAGTGAATCCCTGGCCTTCGCCTAGCGCCTCTTCCTCTACTACTGTTAAACCCTGGGGGCCCAGAAACATTCATTTATCTCTTACAAACTAAGCATAAGCATTCGGGCAGTCCCTAGCAAAGTGGCCTGGTTGGCTGCAGCGGTAGCACTTGTCCAATCGTGCAGAACCACAGTTCCTTGAAATATGTCCTGACTGGCCGCAGTTATAGCAGATGTTGTCTTCTTTGGCTTTGCATTCTGTTGAGATGTGCCCGACTTCTCCGCACTTGTAGCACCTTTGAGAGCGTCCCCTATTGGGACCATTCCTTCTGTCGCGTTGATTACACTCCCTTTGCATATGATCAGTCGATCCGCAGACGTGGCACATCGCTCGTTCTACGCAGTCTTTTTGGATGTGTCCTCCTTTTCCGCAGTTGTAGCAAACTTCTTCTTGACTTGTGCATTCACGAGCTAAGTGCCCCACCTGATTACACCTATAGCATTGCATTTTTATGAGCAATTAATGGACCTGTAGCTTTTGGGATATTATTCTGGTTATTTAAAGTTTAAGTAAACTATAATAACTGCTAAGAAAAGAACTGCAAGTGGCCAGATCCAAGAATTCTTTGGAGTGTATTTGACTCCTCTTACATGCCATTTGTCCGTTTCAGTGATTTTAGCCATTAAGCTCTTTCCGATAAGAGACTCCTCACGTGGCAGTACAACCTTTACGTATTCTTTAGTGTGTCCAACCATTTCGTTGCGGTCTTTTCCTTCTTTGAAGTCCCTTAAGTAAACCCTCACTACTTTTCCGAGTAAGTGGTCAAAGCACTTGTAAGAGTGGAAAAGTTTAGTCATTTCGGTAGAGCGTCTTTTAACTTCTTTGGTCGGAACAAGTTTCATTGAGGCTGCTGCAGTGCCTGGCCTAGGGTAGAACTGCGAAATGTATACACTAGGGAACCTGTACTTCTCTACTAGTTTTAAAGTGTCTTCAAACTGCTCGCTGGTTTCAGTTGGGAACCCACATATGATGTCTGTAGCTAGGTAGGTGTCTGGAACTATGCTTCGGATAGTGTCTACTACTTTGGAAAACTCCTCTACGGTGTACTCTCTGTTCATGTGGTGCAGAACGTCATTATTTCCAGCCTGCACAGGAATGTGCAGGAAAGAGTAAACTCGGGGGTGCTTAAGAACTTGCCCAATAGCTTCTAGTTTTTCAAGTATGAAAGGAGGGTTAGTCATTCCCACCCTTAACATGCAGTCGTCAGGCAGGATGTTTGCTATGCTTTCTAGAAGCCCAGGAAAGTCTGCCCCAATGTCTTTTCCGTAAGCCCCTGAGTCTTCACTGGTCAGCCAAATATCTTTAACTCCCTCGCTAAGAGCTTCTTTGACTCTGTTCAGAATTACTTCAGGTGGGTAACTCCCAAGGTGTCCCCTTGCGTGCTTGGTTTTGCAGTAAGTGCATGACCCTAAGCACCCTGTTGATATTGGAATGATTTCAACTAAGGGGTTCCTGCGAATTTTGGGAAGTGAAAGTGAAGGAAGTTCTTTTTTCCCAAGTAGTCTTACAGAGCCTCCTGCCAAGGTCTGTTCAACTACTTCAACAATTCTGTCGATCTGGGTGACTCCTAAAACACTTATCCCGTCAAGCCAGTTAAGGTCCCTGTCTGCTTGAGGCACGCAGCCTGAAACTACTATAGGAATCCCGCGGCTTTGGGCTTTTTTGACGTAGGTCATAACAGTGTCTTGTGAAGGGTTCTTGACTGTGCAGGAGTTAATGAGCCACAGGTCAGCTTCTTCTGAGTCTGTGAGTTTGTAGCCGTACTCTTTAAGTTGGCCCATCATTGCTTCTCCGTCAGACATGTTGTGGGAACACCCCATTGACTTTACAAAGATTGTTTGTGTGCCTGGAATGTTTCCAACAACTTCAGGTCTTTTTGCGTCTTCTCTGAACTTGGCGATTGGGTCTGGTTGTTTGCACAGACAAGCTTCACAGTTTTCGATGTCAATCATATTAATTGTAAATCACAAAGTCCACCTATATAGTTAAATGGGTCGTATGCACTCTAGAGGTAAAGGTATAGCAGCCTCTGCTTTGCCCTTTAAAAGAACTCCTCCTTCCTGGCTCAAAGTGAGTGCTACAGACCTCAACGAGCAAATAGTTAGACTTGCGCGCAAAGGACTTTACCCCTCACAAATAGGTGTGGTGCTCAGGGACTCAGCAGGGATTCCCCAAGTTAAGTCGGTAACTGGGGCCAAAATCCTGCGCATTCTGAAGAAGAACGGACTTGCTCCTGAGATTCCAGAGGACCTCTACAACCTCATTAAGAAAGCAGTCACTGTGAGGAAGCACTTGGAAAAATTCAGAAAGGACAAAGACAGCAAGTTCAGACTCATTTTGATTGAAAGCAGAATCCACAGACTCGCTAGGTACTACAAACGCACCAAGAAACTCCCGGCTAACTGGAGGTACAATTCCCAAACAGCTCCTTCGCTAGTCAGCTAATTTAATACAATCTAAAATGTTAGGAGTTCCTTTTTTGGACGAAAGCGAGGAAGCAGAGTTAGCTTCTGAAATCCGAAAAGAAAAAGCCTTTCTTAGTAAAAAACTAGAGGAAATCCAATTCTTCCAGTCTCCTCCACAAGAAACTTACGGTTTAAAACGCGAACTAAACAGCTTACTGCACCACAATAAAACTAAGCTGGAAAAGCTAGAAGAACTGAAGCGAGTGTGCAAGTCTTTAACTTCCAAAAAGAAAAACTACTCTGCAGCCAACGAGTCAGTTTTCAAAAAAAGGAATGAAGAAGTGACCTCTGAACTCCAAGAAATCCAAGAAAAACTAACTCAAGCCCAAATCGAAACTGAAAACCTCCAAGCAATGAAGAAAAAAACCAAAGAAACCCTTGAAATCTACAAAGAAAGAACTAACAAACTTGAAAACACCCACCAAAAAATCCTTAAAAAGCACAGAAGTGCTGCAAGGGAAAAAAACTCAGCTCTAAATAGCGAAACCTTAGCTAACAACAAACTAGTTAAGTTCAAAGAAGACTCTTCACAAGCAATCAAAAAACTCAGCAACAGACTCAACCACATGCAAGGACTCAAAAAACAACTCCAGCACAAAACTGAAAACTTGTTTGAAAGAGTAGGCCAAATCTCGCTTTCAGCCAGAAAACAAAAACTAGAAAACTCCAAAAAGCTTGAAACAGCCAAGCATGAAAAAGACAAATCCTTGCTCCAGAAACAAGAAGCACAAGAAACTCAACAGAAACTAGAAAAGTACAAGGAAGGCTTTAGTGCTTTGTTTGAAAAGTCAGGAGTTTCCGAGTCTTTCGAAGAAGCGAACTTAGCTAAAGTCATAGCAACTTACAAAGACTTAGTTACCTATGACCGGAGTTTATCTAATAAGTACATCTACTTATCTACTACTCAGCACCACAAGCTAGGAGAGTACCAAAAAGCTCTGCAGGAGCTAAAAAAGATCCTTTCGAATTACAACTTAGTACCTGATAAGCCTAGCAAACCTATTCTGGAGCTTGAAAGGGATATTTCTAGTTTAAAGCCCAACTTTAAAGCAAGCAACACAGAAAACTTGGCAGTAACTTTTTACTCTGACTTGGTAAATCTAGTTGGCAAAGTCATTATGCAGTTTGAAACCCTAAAAAACAACTCAGTATCAGTTCAACTCAGCAACTGCATAAACGAATTGCAAGAGACTCTTCACAAAAAAGCCGTTTCCCAGCCAAGTCAAAACCAAAAAACTATGTTCAACACTGAGTTTGTGTCAAAAACTCCTGAAAAAGACCCTAAGTTTTCACTAGGGTGCCAAGAGGTCTTTTCAAACTACTTTCAGAACCAAGTTGACTCTGAAACTTTCAACTCTATTCTTTCTGAGTCACAACTAAGTTACTTTTTTATTCCAGTAGAAACCATAAAAACTTACCTAGAGTCCACTCCAGAACCACTCAAAAGTGTTTCTTCTCTTTTCAATTTAGGGCACTGTGCTTTAAAGTCTAGTTTGAAAGAGATTTGTATATCTCTGGGGTTTTCCCTTTCTAGTATTTCTCGAGAGAACTCAAACCTTCAACAAAAGTCTCTATCTTCAGCTTCGGTGTCCTACCGAAGGCCTACTTGGCACTTCAGAAACCCAACTCAAGTTACTCAGAGATACCAGCTCAAAGACTTAGACCTTAGAAAGGTTTTGCCTACACTCTACCCTAAAAACTCAGATAGACCTAAAACTGTACGCACACGCAGAACTCTTTCCCAAAGAGCAAACGAAGTCAAAGAAAACTTTCAAGAAAGAACCAAAACCTCCAGAGAGGTAGAAAGTGCCAACTCGAAAAGAGGTAGTTCAACTAATAGGGGATCCTCTAGGACCTGCAGTACTTCAGACAGCTACCCTCGGTCTCGGAGGTCCACCCAGCAGTCTATAGCTGTGAAAATCTATAAACAACAACTAACTGACAGAAGAGTCAGGGCTTCTATGGAAAGTTAATAAGTATAAAAATGTTGCAAAAGTATTCAATCACCCAAGAAACTATTAACTCCAGAAAGGAAAAAGCCCAGAAGTTCCTTGAACAAGGCAAAGTAGAAAAAGCTATTTTAGAATACAACAGAATTATTTTCCTAGATCCCGAGTGTGCTGAGTTCTACAAAGAAAGGGCGCAGTTATACATTAAGATCTCAGACATTGGATCCGCCATAGCTAACCTGCGCAAGTCGCTTAAACTAACACCCAACCCAGAAACAGAGCACTTACTTAGTCAGCTTTTCTTTGTGAAAGGAATGATTTACATCAACGAAGGAAAAGTTCCACTTGCAATGGACTTCATTGAACAAAACACTCAAAGGGACGAACAGTACCACTACTTGAAGGCATTTGGCTTTATAGGAGTTAACGAAAAAGTCCAAGCACTTAGAGAAATCGAAACTTGCATTAAACTAAACCCTTTAAACTGTGCAGAAGCACTAGTGCTCAAAGGCAAACTGCTCTGGAGTTTAGGACGCGTAGAAGAGGGTAACAATGCCTTTTGGGAAGCTTACGACTACAAACCCCAACACAAAGACGTTCAGGAGTTCGTTAAAATCATGAAGCCCAAAGCCTTTAAGTGGCACGAAAAAGCTGTTAAAGCTATTTTTGAAGAAGACTACAAAAGCGCCATCCACTTAATCAACAAAGGCCTCCAGTACTACAAAGACTCGCCTCAGCTTCTGTTGCTCAGTGCCATAGTTAACAGGAAAACCGAAAACTTCGAAGGAGCCTTAGACGACTTAGAAAGAGCTAGTAAACACATGAATGCCGAAAAAGTAGCTGAGCAAGTTAGTTTGCAAATTGCTTACACTTACAATGATATAGGCAAAAGTCTCTTCCAAGAAGGCAGGTACGAAGAAGCCATAGCTCCTTTCAACGAAGCTCTTAACTTCAAAGACAACGACTCTGGAATCTATATCAACCGTGGTGACTGCTACCGCAAAAAAGGCATGATTGAACTTGCTATGTCTGACTACCAACGTGCAACTAAACTCGGAGCTAAGACTAGTGACCTGAATCCTAGAATCGCCACTCTTTACTGTGCAATTGGAATTGGCTTGTTCAACATGACTGACTATAACGGGGCCAACTTCGAGTTTTCAAGAGCTATTCACTACAACGAAAAAGAACCTGAGTTTTATGTCTTCAGAGCTAAAAACCAACTTGCTAGATCTAGGGTTTCCCAAGCCGTCTCTGACTTAGAAAAAGCTTTGGAACTCAGCCCAGACCACAGAGAAGCCAACTCTTTATTGGCAAGTTTGAAACCAAACTCAGTTCCTGTAGCTGTACCTAATCGTATTAAAGTTCTTATGCAAAAAACTAAAAAGTAAGTTAGCCTAAATTAAGACAACAAATGCCAAGTCCAGTAGTTGAGTCAGAAGTGTCTTCTTCTAGGGCATTGTAAGACCACAAATGACTGTTCCAGTCAGTCCAGCCCATAGCTCTTGCCACTGCGTAAGCTCCTGAGTGCAGTTCTATTGAGTAACACAAGTGGTGAGTTTCTGTGCAAGACTCAAAGGCTTCTTCTAGGTTGCAGTTCACACACCCTAGTTTTACGTAATAAGGCTCTATGGCTCCCAAAGCACCAAAAGCCTCAGCTTCAATGCGCTCTTCACTAAGTTCTTTGTTGAAGTATCTTACTTGGTCTAAGTAAAGTGGAACTTCGCAGTCTTCGAGAGTCCAAGGTGTGTTTCCTAGGTAAAGGGGGCTTTCGTTTAAAACAGTTTGTCCTTCGGTAGAATTCACAGCGTCTTTGATTCCGTTTACATAAACCTTCAAACGACTTTGGGTCCTGACAACAGCTACATGAGTCCACCGGTAGTAAGGAATCCGGGCATTGGACTCTACGTACTCTCCTTGAGGGTACTCTACTTGTTCCGAAGTGCTTACGTAAGCTTTGAGTTGTCTAGTTTCTCTATTCAAGAAAACAGCAGGTGTTCTTTGGTAAAGCATGTCTTCTTCTGTGTCAGTTCCTTTCTGCAGAATAGGGCACCACTTAAGTCCTTCTTCTGTTGACTGTTGGGGCAAAAACATCCAAAAAGTTATTGAGAAAAGCTTTTCGTTCAGTTCGAAGGCGTTAGGTATTTCTATGTAGTCCCCTGAAAAGTAAGCACTTGCAACTTTACTCAAAAAAGTAGGTCCAGGTGTAACTGAGTTCTTCCCGTGGTTTTGGTTGGACGAGTAGTCTAGTGAAGAGTCGTCGTCAAAAGTCCAGTAGCCTTTGTTGCTGGACTCTGTAGAGTAAGGCACCAAAACTGTTTCTCCTTCAAACAAACAAATTCCTGCTTCAAAACTTATGTCACACAACTCAGACCCACTTGCCAAACCTAATATGATTACAATTAACATTTCCGTTTTTATACACTAATTAAATAACTGAGTTACTTAAAGTACCGAGTTGGAACAAAAGGCATTTTGGTGACAGGAGCACTGTGCTCTTTACCTCTTTGTTTGGCACTAAGTTTAGTTCCTGCTTTGTTGAGCCCTGTTTTTACATAAGCCATGCCAATAGGCTTTTTAAGTATGGGGCTGAAGGTTCCAGAGGTTACTTTGCCCACAACTTCTCCTTCGTGCAGAAGCTCAGTGTCTTCTCTAGCAGATGGGCCTCCTTCTATCACAAACCCGCACCTTTTTCTGCTCACTCCGTTTTTGATTTCTTCAACTACTCTCTCGGCCCCTAAGAAACCTCCTGAACGTTTGGACTTAGGAATAGTCCAAAGCAAAGTAGCTTCTACGGGAGAAATGTCTTCTTCTAACTCGTGGCCGTACAAACAAAGCCCAGCTTCCAGTCTAAGTGAGTCCCTTGCCCCTAGTCCGCACGGCATGATGTTTTCTCCTCCTGCTTGCAAAAGCATGTCAGCTAGTGCTACTGCTTTGTCGTAGTCAACTCCTACCTCAAAACCGTCTTCTCCAGTGTAGCCGCACCTTGTTACAAGGACTTCTGCGTTGTTTAAGCCCTGCACCTGAGTGTACTTGCCTTGCATGAACTTGAGTTTGCTCAGGTCTTCTTGTTTAAGGACTTTTTGAAGGATCTCAGCAGCTTTGGGTCCTTGAATGGCAAGTAGTCCGTGGTCTTCCCAGCAAGTGACTTCTACTTCTTTGCCCTGTCTTCTGAACTCTTGCTGGTAAAGGTGCATGTGCTGCATGTCTTTTTCCTTACAGGCTCCATTAACTACCATAGAAATGTGATCTTCGAACCTGGTAATCACAGTGTCGTCTTTAATACCTCCTTTTTCGTTCATGAGCAGTGAAAGCACAGCGTTGGAGTGGTCTACTTGGTTGAGGTCAGCTACAGTTAAGTAGTTGATGAACTCAATTCTGTCTTTTCCGTAAACCTTGACCTGTCCCATATGACTTACATCAAAAAGACCTGCGGAGTTCCTGACATGCAAGTGTTCTTTGAGAATTCCGCCTGTGCGTTCTTTGTATTCCACAGGCATTGAGTACCCTGCGAAGGGGACCATCTTTCCTTTGAGTTCGTTCAGGTGGAAGTCATGCAAAGCTGTTTTCTTGAGTTTGGAAGTAAAAGTTCTGAACAGCCTTGACATTTTATGGTGGATTTTGTGGGGGTTTGTTTGGAAGATGGAGTGCTTTTCGAAAGTAACAGAGTCCAAGTAGTCCAAGAAAAAACTTTGTTTGAAGCTGAAGTCGACTACTTGGGAAGTCTTGAAGAACTCAGAATCTTAGAAGGCTGCACTATTGGAATAGGCTTGGGCATGGAAGCGCTTCTTGGCCTTTTCCAAAGCACACTCAGTGGATTAATGCCTTTGAAGTGTACTTTTTTAAAGAAAGGAAGACTTTGTGGATTTAAAGCAGGTAAAACTTTTGAAGCTAAAAGTTTAACTGATATAACCGACTCGTTTAGTCAAAAGACTAATGCAATCTGCAGTGTTTTACTAGAACCTATTCAGAACTACTTTGTGACCTCTGTGGAAAGATACCAGTTTATTCCTTTCAGTCCCAAAATTAACTCAAGAATTCAAGACCTGCCCTTATTTTCAAGTGACTGCAAAATCAGCATACTCGGAAGCATCACTCCCCAAAACGTCCTTCAAGCAATCCACTTCATAGGCAAGTGCAACAACTCACTTAGACACTACGCAACACCTTCTAAGTACGAAAAACTCCTTAAAGAGTACAAGTGCCAACTGAACCAACTAAGCGAAATTACGCTTTCAGACCGCTCAGAAGTATCTCAGATATCCAGAGAAAACCAAGAACTAGAAGCCCTTTACTACCAAGTTTCTTCTACCTTAGAACAAGACTTGTGTAAATTAAATGGAACCCCCTAAAGTTTACTACAACAAAAAAGAGTTCCTTGAAACTCATACAGGCAACAAAGTAAGCCGCAGAAGTTTAGTGAGGGGAAGCCACAACATCCACTTGAATGGAAAGTGCATAATCTCCCCGAAAGTAGTAGTTAGAGGCGACCTTGCTCCAGTTAAGATCGGCAAGTTCACAATAGTGAAAGAAGAAGTAGTGCTGAGGCCCTCTTACAAACGAGCTAAAGGCCAACTTAAGTACATTTCCATGCATATTGGAGACAACGTGTTTATCGACGAAGGCACTATTGTGTGTGCAAGGAGGATAGGAAACAACGTGTACATAGGAAAGAACTGCATAATCTCGCATAGAGTAGAACTGAAGGACAACTGCAGAATAGAAGACAACACTGTGATTCCTGCAGACACAGAAGTGCCTCCTTTGACTTGTTACTCAGGCAAGCCTGGACAGTACAAGTGCGACATGCCCGAGAGTACTATTTTTATGCACTCTGAACTCACTAACACTTACTACAATAACTTTTTGCCCCTTTAATTATCTTCTTTTTTGGCTTCTGGTTCTTCGTCGTATATTTCTTTGCCCTGGATGATGCTTTTAATGCGAGCAATCCTTCTAAACTTTCCGCATCCATAAAGTTTGTACTGGATAACTATGAGTCCAGCCAAAATAAGCACTAGTCCTGAAAACATCATAACCAAGGAAAGTGTTTGCAAGTCAGTGCTTAAGTTAACAACTGCCCACACCATCAACCAGAGTGGGAACAAAAACCCTCCAGCTTTCCACAAGTTATAGGACTTCACTAAGCAAGGTTGGTTCTTTAAAGCCACTACAAACAAAACCAAGCACACCCAAAAGGTTGCTCCCAGTTGGAACTTAATGTAAGTTTCTTTTGCAAAAAATGCAGCAAAGCCTGCAATAATCAGTTTTCCCTGAGACTCCAACACTAAGTAAGTAGAGTCAAACTTAATATCCAAGGCTTTGTTTTGGTACTGCATGTTGGGGTAGAGCAAAGTAGCCCCTGGGTAGTACATAACTATTGCCAGTATTGCTAAACTAGCGTAGAGTGCGTGGTCTGATCCAAAACACTCCATGTCTTGTTTGCGCATCACAAACCACTTAGGGTCAGAGTTTTCGTCATACTCACAAGAAAACACTCCTAACAACCCTGACATAATAGTAAGGTATAAAGTTTTACTCAGAAAGTTGATGGTTTTCTCCATAAAGAACTGAAGACTCGGAAAAGTAGCTTTGGTCCCGTCTTTGTTCATTCCTAGTCGCCCTTGCTTAATCAGCTTTACTGCAGGGAACAGCATTAAAAAGTAAACCACACACAAAGAAAACAACACCCAAAAAGTAGCTTCCCAGTAACTAGTTTCTGCCAACACAACATTACTGGTTTCAGAAATACCATTGGTTTCGAAACTCCACTTGACCTCCTCTGCAAAGCCTATAGCACAAAAAGAAACAACTTCAAACCCATGAGATACTACTTGTATGATGTTGGTTAAGTTGACCTGCATAGTAGTAGGTTGGCCTTCGTTTATAACTTTTTTTGCTTCTTCAAGTAACAGTTTGAAGTTGGAGGTGATTATTTCACAGATCTCAGGCCACTCTGGGGATTCTCTTCTCTCTACTAGTTCTTGTTCTGGTTCCTCGTTTTCTTTTTCAAAGAACTTGTTTTCTTCGTAAGAAATAGGTGAGCAGCAAACCAGCATACTTCTGAAAATACCTCTAAACACTTTAAGGATCCCTAGTGGTATCAAAGCCAAGCATTTAAGGAACTTGTTAAGGCAACTTTGGGACTTTCCTTTAGGCTCTTCTTTAATTGTTTTGAATTTTTTAGACTTGTAAAACAAAGTGTCAGACCTAGAAAAACTGTTTTTTTGGTCTAATGATCTAGGACTTTCTTGGTTTTTTTGAGTATTTTGACTCTCTTCTGGAAGTATTTCTTTTTTAGGTGAGATTTCTTTAACAACCATTGACCCCACAGTTCCTATCACTTGAGGGTTCACTGGGCCTAGTCTTTTAGAAAGGTAGGGTAAGTTGGCAACCAAGTTAGGGTAAATAAACTCCTCAAACATCTTGGACTCAGCTTTAGCTAGAGGCAGCTCAGGGTACACAGACCTTGCAATTGACCTCAGCAGGTCTTCAAAGAACTCTTTAAACCTTATTTTTTGGTGGACCTTTTTGACTCGGCTTGTAGTGAACCTTCGAGTGAGTTTTACGTACAAAAGGTCGCAACTTACATTTGAAAACTTCTGACTAAGTCCACTTAGCCTTGTGAACTGCCTTAAGTCGTGCAGAGTCATCCAGGGCCCATTGTCGTCTAAGATAAGTCCGTTTGCAAACCTTTTGAAAACAACTTTGTACCATTCTTTTCTGGTGTCATCTTGGTTCATGAGTATTTGGAAGTGTTCTTGTTGGGTAATTTGTTGCTTTTCATCTTCCTTCAGTTTTTTGACTTCTATTTTTTCGTTTTCAATGGAAGGTTCTTCGGGGTCAGCGTTCATCATTTTGTAAACTGCGTTGTTGAGTTCCAGTTCTTTTCTGTGTTCTTCTTGTTCGATGTTTTTCCTGAAAGCGTTGACCCACTTGTTGCTGTCTTCTTCTGTAACTAGTTGGTTTTCAGCTTTAGACTGGGCCTCTATTCCTTCTAGTTCTTCTGGTTCTAGACTTTCTGAGACTTGGAGTTTGTTTTCTTTTTCTTTGTTTGAGCAAATTCTGAGTATCATCTTCCAGCAAGAAACTTCTTTGGTTTTGGTTTCTTGTTCTTCTTCAGTCACTTCTAAGTCCGAAACTTTAAGTTTGCGTTTTTGGATTTCTTTCACTGTAAGAATTTCTTTGCTAAACCTTAGGTCAGGTTCTTCGTTGCCCAATTTCCAGTAAAATATTGAAGTCCCGTCTTTTAGCACCAGTGCTACTTCTTCTCCTATTTTGTAGAACTGGTCAAAAATTGCTCTTAGAATCCCTTGGCTTGACTTCACCCCTTCTGCTATCAAAAGCTTTTGGACTCTTAAAACGCAGTACTTAGCTATCTTTTCGTAACGCATCCTTTTAAACAAGTAGTTAAAGGTAATGCTTACTGCACTCACTCCCCCCATACAAGTAAGGCACAACAAACCTATGGCTAGAGAAGACACAAAGTTGTAGTCAGACTCGTCTTCACTGTAGGTCAAAAGAATAGGAATGAAGCAGGCCAAGGGCATCAGCACTACACACCAGCAACACACAACTGTGAAGGAAATAGCACTCTGTCCAAACTGTCTAAGCATGCCTTTCAGTTCCAGAAGCACAATTCCAACTACTGCTACAAGTGCAAACCCCACTGCTATAGTTATAACTCCTCCCAAAACTGTATCCGAAGACTCAAACCCTGCCAGAACTGGAACTAAAAAAATAACTCCAAGCACGATTCCAAAAGCTAAAACTGCTTTTTGGTACCTTTTTTTCTTTTTGATCATTTTGAGTTGCAGTGCATTGGGTTCAGGCGTTTCGTTCGTAATGATTTGTGCTAGGGTGACTTCTTCGCCTCCTACTTCTTGCACATGGAGTTTGAGTCTGTGGACTAATATAGTAACTATAATACTAAGACCCAAAATTGCGAAACACCCCAACATGACTCCTGCTGACCAGTTCTGGTTTGCTTCTTGCCTTGCCCTTATCATCCACCCCACCACTCCAAAGCACCCAAAAAACACACAGGTGTACAGGAACTGGGATATGTCAAAAGTGTTCAGTGCTTTAAAGTACATTTTCAAAAGTTTCATTTCTCCCGAAAACTTCTTTAAATAGTCAACTAGCCAAAACACAACTAGGATAAACAGTCCTCCAAACACCAACAACCCAAAAATAGCCCAAAAGGTTTGGTCTTTCATTGTGCCGATTTCGTAAAAAGGCAACATAAACGCAAAAGGAGTTACGAAAAGCATACACAGAAGCCCAGAAACTAACTGGTAACCTCTTTTGTTGTGGTGGAACAGCATAGCCATCGAAAGCCAGTAAACAAAAGAACCTGGGTAACCTATTCCTAGTATGAAGCCTAGAAGTTCAGTAGATTCATTAGAGTAGAGTAAGTAAGCTATAGGCATCAAAAACACCATAGGAACTATTCCTCCAAGCACTGTGCCACACCCAAACTTGTCGTTCTTCTTCAGTTTAGAAGCGCTGAAAATCACTCCTCCGAACAAAAACATGGGAGCTGTTGGAATGTAAAACACTACCATCCAAAGCACCTCAACACCGTAGTCGCCGTTCATGTACTCTTCCAGTACCACAATCAGTCCTATTTCGCAGCATACAAGACAGGTAGCCAAAGCTACTGAAGAAAACAAGTGACTGTATTCCTGGAATTTGTTCCAGCAATTAGAGCTTTGGCTGCCCATTATTTGGGGGTTCTTTCTGAGCACTACTTGCATGGACAAGTTAGGCACACTGCTCATGATTTCAGCTTCGCGTATTTTCCACTGTGGAGGGAACTTTCTGAAGTAGGTGTTGTGGATGAAAACCCAAATCAGCAAAAGAAAGAGTAGGTAAGGAGCAGCTAAAATAGATATAAGTCCCTTGATCCAGTCGTCACTTAGTTCCTCCTCCATAAGTAAGGTGTAAACAACAGCAGGAACTATTATTCCAAGCAGCAACACGTAGAGTCCAGTTGAAATTATTCCTGAAATAAGTTTTCCGTTGTAATTCTGGATGCTTTGCCTTATTCCGCGTAAACCTGCAAAAACAGAAATCAGTCCAGAAATGCACCCCAGAACTCCCATAGATACTAAGTCGTAGTGCTCTTCAAGTATCATGGCCCCCAAAGTCACTAAGGGAGCTAACCAACCACACAAAAACAAAATGAAACTCCTAACTAATGTTAACCGCATCTTCATAAAAACAACTCCATAAAGAGCTGCCAAGGGGTAGGCTGCACAAACAAGCACTGCAAGTGGGTACCTCTGAGTGTCTTCGTAAACGTTTTTCTCAGAAGTAGTAGAAGCGATCAAAGGAGTTACTACGACAGCTGTAAGAAAGTAAACAAAAGCCTCCACTTTTTCAACACGCGTCCAGGGGAACCCGAACTCCTTTCTGAAAAAAGCTTTTGCTCCAGAAGTTTCTTCAACAGGGACTGCGAAGTAGTCGTTCAAAGGTCTGTCAGACTCATTTTCTTTAGACTCTTGACTCATATTATAAGATTCATGGAAGCTGAACTCAGCAAAGTTAAACTAGAAAAAGCAGCCCTTAAAAAGGCTGTGCTTAAAGAACGCCAAGAAAAAACCTTCCTAACGAAAAGACTAGAAGAACTCGAAATCAAAAACAAACGCAAAAGCGAAGAAATAGACGCTTTGCACTTCAGCAACTTGCAGCTAATAAAGAAGTGTGAGAACTTGCAAACAGAACTCCAAGAAAAAAACAGCTCTTGGGGGTTTGGCTGGTGGAAAACTTCTTACACAGTTAAACTAGAAGACGCCCAAGCCCAAATCAAGGTTCTTCAGGAAGAACTTCAGAGTAAAATACAAGAAAACGAACATGTCCATGTTAAAAACTTTGAAATCAAACAAAAGTACAAAAGCCAAAAAGCTGACTTAAGAGAACAACTTAACTCAAGGAACCAAATGCTCAGGGATGCCAACTCCCAGATAGAAGAGCTTTCGGGCAACCTGGACTACTTAAAAACCCAAATGTACGAAACCCTGAAAGAAAACCAAAACTTCAAAAAGGCACTTGAAGAAAAACACACACAACTCCAACAAAGCATAAAAACTACACAGAGCCAAAAAGAAAACTTCCAAAGCCAAATTAAGCTTTTGAAACAAAAAATTAAAAGGTCAATCTCGCTAGACAGTCAAGGCTACGAGTACCTAGACTCGTACAACTACCCCCAGTTTAGCATCACAGACACCACTGAAAAAAACTTATGCTTAAAAAAGTCTCAAAGCTTCTTAAACAAAGCACTTTCTGCCGCTTTGGAGCTACTGGAAAAGTACTCAGTGAGACTAAGTTACTTGTTTGAGGAAACTAGCTCTGAGTTCCAGCATATTGTTAAGGAAATCAACAACAAAACTCCTGTGGTTTCTAAAAACTTAAAGTCTTTAGTTGAGTCTTTGGAAACATTCAGACTTAAAGATTTGCTGAGCAACTTCAATGAGTTCATGGTGAGCTTAAAAAGCTACTTGCACTTTGTAATGATTCAGCTTTCAAATGAAGCTGATTACATAGAAAACAAAAGTGAAGTCCAAAACTTAAACAACTCACTGTGCGAAGCTTACAAAAACCTGTATGACTTTTTGAGTCCACTGCTGAACTACTCAAGTGTGCAGCTATTGTACCCTGAATGTGAACCTGTTAAAGAGTTTACAGAGTTGTTTCTGAATAAGTTTTCAGAGTTATCTAAACTCTGGGCCAAAAGACTCTCGCTGGACTTGCACCTTCACTACACTCTGCAAGTTAAGTCTACCAAAACCCTAAACGAAGAACTCCAAAACTGCTTCTCTTGCTTAGAAGCCGAGTTTATAAATATTTATTCTGTCTTTTCCAAAACCCAGAACTCTCTTTACTACAACCTGTCTCCTTTTTACCAAAGTTCTTGTGAGTACCTTCAAAGCTTAAGAAACACACATTACGAACCAGGAATCAACTACTATACTAGCTTAAGTAACTCCAAGCAACTCAAAGAATCTGAGCAAAGACTAGATGAGCAAAGACTTGAAATACTCGGACTCAAAAAAGAACTTAAGGAGTCCTTTGAAGAAGCCAAGCACTGCAGAGAAAAGGTTGTTGCTCTGGAAAACGAAATGGCTGCAATAGAACACAACATCGGCCTCAAAGAAGACACTCAAGGCAGACAACTTGTAGAAGACCCGGAGTCCCTGTCCGAAAACGTAAGCAACGGAGTCCAGAGACTAGCTGTTAGACTCACAGACAGCCAAGGCCAACCTGTGCCTGTATCTGAACTCCAAATCCAAAATGACGTGTACAACAAGCTCAGAAGCTCTGCACTTGCCAAAATAAACCAACTTTCAGAACAGTTGAAGCAGTAGTTAGGAGTCTCACAATTGATTAGTTATAATTTAAGACCTCTCTCCCCTAATTCTTCTAGCAAGCTGCATGTCTCTGGGCATGATGGTGACTCGCTTGGCGTGGATAGCGCACAAGTTAGTGTCCTCGAAGAGTCCTACGAGGTAAGCTTCAGCTGCTTCTTGGAGAGCAAGTACAGCAGAGCTTTGGAACCTCAAGTCAGTTTTGAATTCCTGAGCGATTTCCCTAACGAGTCTTTGGAAAGGCAACTTCCTGACTAGGAGTTCAGTGGACTTTTGGTACTTGCGGATTTCACGAAGGGCTACAGTTCCAGGGCGGAACCTGTGGGGCTTTTTAAGTCCGCCAGTGGTTCCTGTGACTTTTTTGGCAGCTTTAGTGGCAAGGTGTTTCTTGGGGGTTTTTCCAGCAGGAGTTTTGCGAGCGGTGAGTTTTGTTCTGGCCATTTATTATTTGAATCCCCCACGCTCTTATTTATACCATTTTAGTATCTGTTTTGTTTTGAATCCTTTTTCTGATTGGAAGGTTTGCTTTAAAATGAGGATTTAACAAACAGCCAATGATATTGCAGATTAGGGTAAAAAGGGATAAGTGGGTAATATAAAAGGCATGCAAACATATTTAAACATTTATAATGGTAGTTCGCGGAAAAGGCGGTAAAGGACTAGGAAAAGTTGGAGCTAAGAAACGTCACCCCAGGAGGGTAATTAGAGAAAACATCCAAGGAATCACCAAGCCTGCTATTAGGAGGCTTGCAAGGAGAGGAGGCGTCAAAAGAATCAGTGGCCTCATCTACGACGAAACCAGGAACGTCTTGAAGGTGTTCTTGGAAGGCATCGTCAGAGACGCTGTAACCTACACTGAGCATGCCAGGAGGAAGACTGTCACTGCCTTAGATGTAGTTTACGCTCTTAAAAGACACGGAAGAACTCTTTACGGATTTGGAGGCTAATCTAACTTAATTTGTCAATTAGTTTAATTTGAGTAAAATCTAGAATGTAAATATAAATGGGAAACATTTGTTCGAACTCTGTTGGATCAGTAGTGGAACCATGCTATAATAAACTATTAGAACTTAACATAAAAGAAAAGGACTGGAAGGGCCAAAAAAAAGTAGTCGAAACCCTTAACCTGCATCTAAGTCCTCCAGTGCTCCAGGACACTTTGTTGACTGTTGATTCCAATTTGTCAGTGAAAATCACCGGATGCTTGTTCCAAGGAAAAGACCCCAAAGAAGAGTTTATCAAACCGTGTCAGGACAACTTTGCTATTGTTCAGAGAGGCCCTCACATTTTAAGCCTTGTCTTTGACGGGCATGGGCGGGAAGGTCAGCAAGTAGCAGACTTCTGCAAAACTTTCATGACTTCATATTTTGAAAAAAACCACATGTTTTTCGGAATCAAACCCGAACTAACTATCAAACAGATGTTTGAATCTTGTTACAAAAAACTATCTACCTCAGAAATAGACTGCACTCTGTCAGGAACTACAGCTGTAGCTGTGTACTTAAAGGAAAACCAAATCATTGTGGGGAACGTTGGCGACTCCAGAGCAGTGCTTGGCACTCTGCCTAATAAAAAGGTCATCCACCGTCCTTACAAACCCCAACCTTACAAAAGGTACATTCCTTTAACTAAGGTTCTGTCTGCAGTTGCCCTTACTACTGACCACAAACCTAACTTTCCAGAGGAAAACCGTCGCATTGCAAAGTGCGGAGGCATAGTAGCTAAGTGTGTGAGCGAAGAAGGCAGTGAGGAAGGCCCTTACAGAGTTTGGGCCAAAGGCAAGAACTACCCTGGTTTAGCTATGTCACGCTCAATAGGCGACACTGTGGCTTTTGACATAGGAGTTGTGCCTGAGCCTGTAGTTAGCCAGAAGCAACTCCGCCCAGGCACAGACCAGTTTATAGTAGTTGCCTCTGACGGAGTTTGGGACGTGATGAGCAACTTCGAAGTGGTGAACTTTGTAGAGAAGTTCAGAAAAGCTTGCAAAAAAGAAGGAGGAAACAGCTACCCTGCGAAGCCAGAGAACTCAAGTATAGCTCGGCTTTTGTGTGAAGAAGCTAGATACCGCTGGATGAGAATTGTGGAGGAAGAAGACGGACTCATTGACGACATAAGTGCGGTTGTTATTGAAATTGACTATACATTGCATTTAAACTCAGCACATTTATAATAAATTCAGAACTCTAAGAGTGTTTGATTATATAAATAATTATGATTTCAAAATTATAATATGAATAAAGCTTCAAGTGAGTCCAGCGAAGAGTACTCAAGCGACTTTGAAGAAGAAACCTTTGAGGAGCCCATTACTGTGCCTCCTTCTCAGGACTTAAGCGTTATAATGACTTTTGAGCCTGTAAGTCACTTACTCAACCCAACTCTAAATGTCTCATCTGGAAAAAAGCCCAAAAAACCCAAAATCCAAGACAAACCTGTTACTTTTCATAAGAAAATTAAGTCTTCAGGGTACGGTTCAAAAGCCAAAAGGCCTAAGAAACCTAAGTTTTTCAAACAAGAAGGTTCTTACCCAGCAACAAGCAACCCGCCCAATAAAATCCAAGAAGAACACTTGTTTCCTAAAGAGTCGCCTTTGCACAGCGCGGGCATTTTCAACATTAAGTACAACCGAGACTCTACTCGGCTAGCAACATGCGGTGGGGACTCAACAGCTTTTATAGTGAAACTGCCAGTGGCAAAGTACAGAGGCGACAGAATTCCTTTAGTAGGCCACGAAGGAGGAATCTCAGTGGTTTCTTGGAACTCCTCCTGTAGGTTCTTACTTACTTCTTCTTTAGACAGGTCTATGAAGTTGTGGGACTTAGGAAGTTCTAAGCCTGGAGAGTGTTTACTCACAATTGAAGGTGAGTTTACAGACTCGAAGTTCTACTATCTCGATAGGTTTTTAACTGCAAGTCAGGGGGACTGTGTGAGTTTTTACCGCTTCAAACTCAGGGACCCCCACCTTAAAGACGACGTCAAAAGACTCCAGTCTAAGTGTTCTTTTAAAGAAGTTTTTAGAGTCCCCCACCCCTCTGCGCAGGCAGTTGCAAAATTTGACGTCCACAACTTGTTTCACTCACATGTCATGCTTTTGGGAGGGACCAATAAAACAGTTTCTGTTTGGGACGTCGACAAAAATCACGAAGTCCTTGCAATTGAAACTCCTCATAGGAAGTTTATGCACACCCTTAAGTTTTTTAAGGGAAGCGACTACACTGAAATCTGTTCTGATGCACAAAACTTGTTTATTACAGCAGCAGCAGACAGTACAATGCTTCTCTACGACATCAGAAACGGAAGTCCTGTAATGGGGTTTGAAGGCCATACAAATTCTGCTTTGGAACTTGGAGGGGACATAAGCCCTTGCAGAAACTACATTGCTGGCGGCTCTGAAGACAGGTCAGCTTACGTCTGGGACGTTAGAACAGGCAATGTTTTAGAAAGGTTAAAAGGGTTCAGAGAAGCCACTACGGATTTAGCATGGAGCCCTCTTTACCCCCAACTCTGTGTTGCAAGCAACGACGGCCAAGTAAAGTTTTATAGGAGTTAAATTAAATATAATAATGCTCATCAGAAAAATGTAAAGCTAAGAGAGTGGCTTTGGTTATAAATGGAAAATTTGGAAGGGAATTTCGAGAGATTCCAGAATTCATTGAATAAGTTTTCATCTGTAGAAGCCGCCAGAAGAGTACTACAAGAAATGATCCTATTGGAAAAGTAACTTATAAAAAGGCAATATCAAGAGTTCCAAGGAACCCTGATTTTTGAGAATGAACTCAGAGGAAGACTTACTTGTCCTGAGTGGAGGAGAATCATGACCCCTTACTTGAAGAAGTGCCCAGGGTGCTAAGCCTTTTAAGTTCAGTAATATATGAAGGCTTGTAATTGGTTTACCGACCAGAGCCAAACGGATAATCCTATAAATGGGAAACTTTCTTGAAAGCCTAAACGAAAAAGAAACCTTTGAAGCAATATACGAAGATTTACAGAGAATGGAGTTCCCAACAATCCCCCAAGCACTCTCCACTGTAAACAAAAGAATAAACGAAGCACTAGAGTATCCTAAACAAGAACTGGATATTCTAGACTCAAAAGAGGACTCCCAAGTAATGGAATCAACTAAATAATTTAACTTACTTAGAACATAGCGCTCCAGTATGGAAGTACCCACAAGAAACCTTTCTTACACCTTCTAAGTCGATTTTGACTGGTTTAGTGATATCCCTGTCTCCGTAGTCTTGCCCGATTTGCAAGTAAAAGTTAAAGCCCCACATAAACAAGTTTCCTTTACTAGACACAGCTGCAGCATGCCTAGACCCTGCACTTACTTGAGTTACTTCTTCAGTTAAGTCCACCTTCACAGGTTTCGTTTTGTTAGAGGTGTCTCCTAAACCTAGTCTTCCATTGTCTCCTTTTCCAAAACTCCACACAAACCCTTTTTGATCCACCACTACTGTAAACGAGTCTCCACAACTGACCATTTCAGCAGGGTTCTGGTGGTCAAAAATGTCTAGCTTGTAAGCTTCAAGGTAGCCACTGCAAGAGCACCCTAGTTGTCCGTCGGTTCCTAGTCCTCCCATAACTACACTTCCGTCTTCACACAAAGCTCCTGAGTGGTTCACTCCCAAGCTAAGGGTTTTGACTCTTTCGTGGAGTTGGATTTTCACAGGGTAATCTTGAGGCTCTCCAGAGGTCATAAAGCACCTAGCGTCAGGGTTGCAGCCCCACATGTACAAACTACCTTCTCCAACACACCCTGAGTGGGAGTGCCCACAAGCAATGCTAGAGACACTCACTTCCCTCAAAGCAGAAATTTCTCTAGGAAAGTGGGAGTCTTTAGAGTCTCCGTGGCCTAACTGTCCGTCTTGGCCGTATCCCCAGGAAAAAACCCTTCCAGAACTAGTGAGTGCCATTGTATGCTGCCACCCACAACTTACTTGTGTAATATGAAAGGAAGATAACTTTTCCACAACTAGAGGCACAAAACTAGTTTGGTTCTTTCCGTGACCTAGTTGCCCAAAAAGTCCCCTTCCCCAAGTAAGGAGCTGGCCTTGCAAAGTGATGCAAGCAGAGTGATGGTACCCACTCTCTACAGCAACGCAAGACTCCTCAGCAATTCTAGCGGGGACTCCTACATTCTCCTCGTCACCTAAGCCGCACCTGCCGTCTTTGCCAGACCCCCAAAAGTAAGGCTCGCCCTCAACAACTTCTTCAATAAGCCCAATTTTGATTTCTTGCATTTTGTCTTCTGAAGACAAGTACTCGTCAAGAACCTTAAGGATTCCTACATAGGCTTCTTCTAGTTCTTGGATCACATAGTCGTACTGGGTTTTAAGTTTGTTAAGAGCTTTGGAGTGCTGGACTCTTAAGTTGTCCACAGTAGTTGCGTCCAGTTCAGGACTGGAGACTTTTTCTTTGTAATAAGACTCTAAGTTTGCTCTGCCTTCTTCAAAGCGCTGGTTAATTAAGTTAGCAAAGCGTTCGTACTGGCTTTTGAGTTTCTGAATGATCATGTCAGACACCTCTGAAGTAGCTGAAGAAGAAGTAAGGAGTTCTTCTAGCACAGAACTGAACTCAGGCTGAATGTCTGAAAAGTAGTCTTCTGGGAACTCTTGGGTTTTCGAAGGAAGAGTGTCTTTAAGTGCCTGAGAAATAAAGTTAGCGTACGTGTCCTGTAAAGCCAGCAAGTCTTTTTTGTAATTTTCAGCTATTTGCAAAGTGGTTTGGTGCCAGTACTTGCTGTCACTGAGTTCTTGAGAAAGTTCAGTGTTGATGGTTTGAAGCATGTCACTGATGAAGTCGGTTTCTTTGCTGTCTTGGGAGTTACTGGCCTTTTCAAGTTCTTTTTGGGTTTCTTCAAGTGCTTTTTTGTGGTTATTTAATTCTTGTTCGAGTTTGGCCTTTTGTTGTTGTTCATTTCTTAGGTTTTGAAGGACTTGCTTATACTTCTGTTCTAGTTCCTTTGAAGGGCCTTTTGAAGGTTCACTTTTTTCAAGTTGATTAGTGAGTTCTCTGTTTTGCTGTTCAACTTTGTTCAAAGCAAAGTTGGCCTTGTCTAGTTGGGACTTGAGTTTAGCAATTTCTTGTTTAAACTGTTCAGCTTCAAATAGTCCGTCTGAGTACTCGTTCACAAAAGCTGTGTTTTGCACAGACTTAGCTCTTGTGGCAAACCTAAGTGTAGACAAAGTTTGGTGGAAGTTCATTGCAGCAGGTGACACTGTGCATATTATAGCAGCTAAGGAATTGCCGCCTAAAGCGTCTCCTAGAATCCTTGTGAGTTTTGAGTCTCTGTAAGGAATGTGCTTCTTTTTGCCCTCTGCAAGTTTGTTGATTACGTTAGCTAACACAAACAGTGACTTGTTGATATGTCCAGTTTCGCCCATCATTTCGTTGCCTCTGACTTCGAATTCGTTAAGTCTTTCACTGCCAGCTAGGTCTACTAAGTTCATGCAGCCAAACAAAGACTTGCCTGTCTGGTTTTTGGACTCAACAAAGATTTTAAAGATAGTATGAGACCTACTTGAGTGGTCGTGGATGCTGGTTTCTCTGTACATTCTGTGCTCCTCTCCGTAGTTCATAACCATTATGACTTGTTCGAAGTTCCAAACTTGGTGCGAAGACAAGTCCCTTATAGAAACTCCTTCCCTGTCTTCTTTGATCTTTAGGTTCACTGAACCTGGTTCCAGCAGGTCGTTGATCTGCTCATTGTAAATTTCTAAGTAAGAAACCCAAACATTGTACTTCCCGCTTTCAGCCTGACTAACTGCATTGAAAACGTCTTTGATGGCACAAGGCAAAATACCAGGCAGTTCAGGGATTCCCAACATAGTGTAGGTTTTGCCAGAGGTAGTTTGCCCGTACATTAAAACTGCGCCGTTAAAGCCTTTCATGACCGACCCGATGATGGGACTGCACATGACCTGGTAAACGTCCTGGGAAGTGTTGTGGGGAGCAAACACGTTGTCGAAGTGAAAGGTTTGTGGGCCTAAAGTGTCTGCGTAGCGTCTCCTGACGTCCCTTTCTTTAAGGGAACTTAGTGAAAGGTTGGACATATCCAAAGGAGTTAAGCTGTAAGGGCTGGAAGTTGAAGTAATTGAGTTTTTTTGAGTGCTAACTGTCCAGACTTCTTCATCCTCATAAGGCTTTAAGATTGGCCGCATTCTGACACAAACTTTGATGGATTCCTTATGTGATTTCATTTTATAAGAGATCCTGGGCTGATCTTTGTTTCCATTTTGTTTAAAGCGTTAAGAAACTAAGTGGAACAAAGCTAGCTCAAGAGCTTTGATATAAAGTCATTATAATAGAACATTTATAAAAATAACATGGAACCTATATTCAACTCAAGTATTCTTTTCAGAATTCCAAGCACAACCATAATTGGTGCCTCAAATCCCCATACAAACTTGCCAAGCACTTTCAAGTACTCTCACGGTACAGGAAAGAACCCTCTCTAGCAGTTTTTGTTAAGCCTTAAAACCAACTAAGAAAGTGCAGTTGTGAACTCTGAGGCTTTGAGGAGCTCCATTTACTAAATAATCATATGGCATGTATGTTGAATGAAGAACACAACTCTCTTCAAAGCTCACAAACAAGAAGCCAAGAAGATACCTCCCAAGAAGGAAAGCCTTACCTGACGTCGGCCTTCCCGAATCAAGGCAGTCCTGCTCCTTCAACTAAAGCTTCTCCGACTCGTTTTGCCCAAAAACGACAGCGGAAGTCTGCCCAGCAGCTTGCTATTCTTCAATATGAACTTGCTAACACTACTAACTGGAGCAAGTCCAAGCTCAAAGAAATTGCCTTCCGCACAGGACTCACCCAAGCTCAAGTTTATAAGTGGATTTGGGACAAAACTAAAAAGGCTTCTGATAACACTTGCAACAAAAACTTCGGTCGTGGCGAGTTAATGACGACTGAAAGTTTAGAAATCAATTCACTAGACTCATCACTCCTAAACCTCAGCAAGAGCTATAAGTCTTCAATGGCCAGCTACAAGCTCAGGGTACTTTTTTGCAATGAAACTATTTAATCGCTTCTATACTTAACGTTAACGATTTTGTAAAAAAGTGTTTGTGCGTTCCATATTTGTGGGCCTAGTTGTTTAGTTGTCTGCTGAAATGGAGTTAACCCTAGCCAATAGTAATGCTAGTAAACCCTAACTATGAATTAATTCATTTTTAGTGACTGAAGTAGTTATACACTTTACAAAGTAACTGAGTAAAGTGTTAAATAGCCATTTGACTGAAAACAACTAATCCGCAATAGTCTAGTCTGGTTAGGATATTCGGCTCTCACCCGAAAGACCCGGGTTCGAGTCCCGGTTGCGGAATTTTTTTTAGTTAATAATTGTTGAATTTACAAATGGACGTGTTCGCAAGTCTTTTTAATCGTCACTGCAAGTGTGCAAACTGCAGCAAGTCCTTCAAGCTGTACTCCAAAAGAAGAAAGTGTATTTTTTGCAGTAAGTTTTAAGCAGAACTGCTTTACTGCAAAGACTGCAGCACAAAGCAAGACCATCCAGAACTTGGGTTTTTCAGACCGAAACGGATTTGCAACAACTGCTTGGAAGGCAACCCCCCTTTGGACGAAACGGGCTACCAACTTTCATCCAGTTCAGACAATGACCCTTCACAAAACAGTTTTGAAGAATCAAAGTCTGACGAACTCATCGAAAACATTGCTTCTGCTGCCGGGATACCAGACGAAGAGATCAGAGAAAACAAAGAAAGCATTGTTGAAGTGGTGAACTTCATTATGGACGGAATGAACAACATGCCTTCCCAAACAAGCGTAATCTTTACTTAGTTCGATGAAACACTACAAAGCAGAATCAGGATTCTGCAAAGCAACCCTTTAGAAGTGTACAAAATTATGAGCAAAATTGGAGAAGGAGGCTCTGGAAGTGTGTTTGTGGTCAATAGGATTTCTGACGGTGCCTTTTATGCTTTGAAGAAAATCAGACCTAGAAACGAAAACGAAAAAACCTTGATTATAAACGAAATTGCTTTGACTATGCTTAGCGAAAACAAAAACGTTCTCAGTTACTACGAAAGTTACGACTACAACGGGTTCATTTACATTGTTGTTGAACTTATGAAAGGAAACTTAACTGACTTAATCATGGACAAAGCAGGAAAAATCCCAGAATTTCTTATGGCTTATGTGTTCAGAGAAGTGATTTCCGGACTCAAGTACATGCACGACCAGTACAGAATTCACAGGGACGTGAAAAGTGACAATATACTCATTAACCTTGAAGGAGAAGTTAAGTTAGGCGACTTTGGCTACGCAGCCCAACTGACTACTGACCACAAAAAAAGAACCACAGTAGTAGGGACTCCAAGCTGGATGGCCCCTGAACTAGTTACAGGTTCTGAGTACGACGTTAAGGTCGACATCTGGAGTTTAGGAATAGTGGGTTTGGAGTTAGCAGAGGGAGAGCCTCCTTACCTGCGGGAGAACCCTATGAAAGCGCTATATTTAATTTCAACAGGGCCTTCTCCAACGCTCAAAGAAAAAGAAAAATTCAGTCCAGAGTTCATTAACTTCATAGAGTCCTGTTTAAACAGAGATCCAAGAATCAGACCAACTTGTGAAGAGTTACTAGGACACCCCTTTATCATGACCGTTCCTGCAGACGCTGAGATCCACTTTGCTGAATACTTAAGAGACTGGTGCAACTTAAAACCTTAAATAACTCTTAAACTCCTGGTGACTTCTGAAAGAGTTTCTTTGCAAATAGGACACTTAGGCACTCTTGAGTGCAAAAGCCAGTTATCTATGCACTCTAAGTGAAACAAATGCCTGCAAAAGAGTTTCCTAACTTTGCAAGTTTCTTGGAAACTAATTAACAATTACTCTTCAAAACAAATACAGCAAGTACTTTCTCCCACTTCAAGTAAGTGTTTTTGGAAGTGCTTTGCAGGAAACAGTCTGTCAACCTGGGATGACTGGAGAAAGGAGTCTTCAGGAATAACTCTGTAGTTGCGTATTCTGGGGGGTTCAGGAGTTTCTAAGTTTGCTGTCAAGTGGTAGTATAATTTGCGTCCTAACCCTGCACAACAAATAAGCACCATTGTAATGAAAAAGGTCAGAATTATCACATACAAAAACTCAATAGGGTCTTTATACTCTTCAACTCTGCAGTTGCAGTTCCAAGCCAAGTATATTTCTGAGTAGTTTTTTCCAGTCCCTGTAGTGTAGAACACTTCAAAGTAGTTACCCTCTATCATCTTAGAAGACTTTAAATTAGTTTCGGGAACTATCAAGTACTCACTTGCAAGTGGGTTTTCTGCATAGTTGCTTTCAAACAGGTAGGAAAAAACTTCTAGAGTTCCAAAGTTCTAAATAACTATTACAGAATTACTGAACTCCACTGAAACGTTTAAAAAGTCGCCTTGCTCCAGTATGTTTCTTAAGTCCAAAACCCAACCACAAACTTTCTGTGACTTAACAGACTCAAGTTTAAAAGACCCTGATTTTCCGTTAAATAAAGACTCTTTTCCACAAGTTACTTTTCGTAAGTCGCACTTTTGTGCTGATGTAAAATTTCTAGAACTTTCAATGCTGCAGTTTCCACAATTATTGTTGCAATTTGCATCCCCAAGTTCACACCACTTATCCGAAAAAGTATTCCAGACCCAAGCATTAGACACCTTGCTGCAGGCAACACAGGCTTCACTGCAGCCTTTAGAACTGCTAAAAAGCAGAAATAAAATTACCACCATAATTCTTATATTACTACTTTAGAACCCCGCCAAAAGACAGAGTCCTTCTTCTTTCTAGCTTGTACTCCCTGGCTTCTTTCAAGCTTTGAAGTGTTTCTTCACTGCAGTCACTTCTTTTTCCAAGCAGTTCTATGAATTCGTTCAACTGGTCTGGAGTGCACATTTTCTGTTTCTGCAAGATGAGTGGGTAAAGCTTCTTTTCAAACAACTCCTTAGCTTCTAAGTCCTCATGCACACACCCCTTTACAACATTCAGTAGGTCTCTCCCGTTTAGGTAGTTCACGTGGATGTTGATTTTGCTCAAAAGTTCTTGGTAGAACTCCTGTGTTCCTTTGCCCACAAACGAACTAAAGCAGTAAGCTATGCCTATAGGCTCCATGGAGGGCATTGTCCTGACAATATGCTTTTCCAAAAGCTGCCAAAGTTGAGGGTCTGATATCCCTAGTCTTGAGCAGGCCAAGGCCAAAGAAGTAAGAACTTTCATAGGGTACTGGGGGATTCTTTTTTTAGCGGTCTCAATTGCTATAGACACAGTGGGGTGGACATTCCAGTCTATATTTTCAGGAGCTCCTTTGCGCACTCCTAGTTGTAAAAGTGCATTGCTGAGTTCAGTAGCTCTGAGTTCCTGCGAGTCTTTAAGTGCAAAAAGAATTTCGTTGCCTGTGTACTTTTTGAAGTCAATAAAATCGTGTCTAGGAGGCAAAGGAATAGGTTTTTTAAGGTTCAGTTGTGGGTTGTACCTGAGTTTTTTGGAGTGCTTATGTGGTTTCCAGTGTGCAAATTGCCTTAATAAAACACTCAGCATAAATGGATTTACAACAGCTCGAGAAGTACTTAGAAAAGGACATAAAGGTAATGCTAAGGAACTACTCAGGTTTCAGGGCTATGTCTTCCAAGTGGATTTACATGAAACGGCCTATCAAACCTATTAACCAAGAAAACTACACTTTGGAGGAGTCTAGCTTCCAGAAACTGGCAGTTCTTCATAGGAAGAACGCCAAGTGCTTAGAAATCTTTTCTTACACCACCCTTTTGAAAAGAGTTGCCATGAAGAGGAAAATCCAGTTGTTCGAAGCTATTTACGAGTTCTGGCAACTAATCAACCCCTACCGCTTGGCTGGGATTTCTAAAGAAGTTTATTCAGCTATATTTGAGTTTATTTACTACGACTTTGTAGGAGGAGTGACCCGGGACTATGCCAAACAGTCTGTTTTCATGGATGCCAGTGCTGACTTCGGTAAAAAAGAACACCTGAATTTTAGTGATTTCTACGATGCACTTTTTGAGTGGGTTGACTGCTACTCTAGTAGTTCCTTAATGAGTGAGTATGTACGGGCTGTAAAAACCATCCACGGGTTGTTTGAAAACAAAAGGTGTTTCAAGTCCCTGAAGTTGTTTTCTAAGCTTCATTTAGACGAAAACTCCAAACCTCACTACGAACCCTGGATGCTGGAGCACATAAGTCAACTAAATTCAGGACACAGAAAGTTCTCTCTGAAAAAGACACCTCCATTGATTCTGAAGAACCGGAGCCCAAAAAAGGTTGCTAACTCCCTGCCTTCTTCCAAAACTAAGAAGAGTCTCAGAGATGAAGGAAGCGACATTAAGAAAAAGATCCAGAAGATACTCAACTACAGACCCGTCACCTCTACTAACTTCTACAAGTCAGCTTCTCAGATGTTTTCAAAAGAACTTTCAGAAGAGCCCAAACCTAAAGCTCCAAGAACAAACATGTACATTGCTAACCACTTAGAAAAGATCAGTCCCATTTCTGTGTACAAAAGTCCTAAACTCAAAAAAAGCAAAGTTTTAGAAGAAGTTATTGAAACTCGCAGGGGCTACTACTCCCAATTTAGTAAACCAGTTAACTTATATCAGACTTACTAGCTTTTATGTAACTCCTGATTTTGTTTTTCCTCCACCCAGTTATTAACTCTATGAGTCTTGTGATGTTTTTTTCAGAAGACCTAACTCTGGTGCAGAGTGTTTTCACTAAGTGCAAAGAGTCCAGTTCTACAGTGTCTTTTTGGTTTTGACTGTAATGAGGAGCTACTACAACTGTGAGTTCTCCAAAAACTTTGCCTTTTGACTTAATTTCATCCTGCAAGTCCTTTATAACGTTTGTAACCATTCCTCTGTAGCAAACTTCGTGCATTTTCGTGAGTTCCCGAGCAACCATTACTTGGTGGAACTCCCCAAACACTTGTTCTATTTCTAAAAGAGTGTCAATTACTCTGTGGGAACTTTCAAATATCACAGAGGTGCAGTTGCTTTCTTTCATTTTTTCTAGTTTTTCAAGTTTTTCAGAACGGGTTTTCGACAAAAAACCTTGGAAGTAAAAGTTCTGTGTTGGAAAGCCTGAACAAACCAAAGCAGTAATTACAGCTGAGGGTCCTGGAAGGGACTCTACTGAAACTCCTGCTCTGATGCACTCCTTCACTAAGTAGTACCCAGGGTCTGATATCAGGGGAGTTCCTGCGTCTGAAACCAAAGCTACTGTGAGTCCCGACTTCATAGCTTTGATTAACTTCTCAGTTCTTCCTTCTTGGTTGTAAGAGTTAAAACTGATCATGATCCCTCTGCCTTTGTCTTCTTTGGTCTTCTTTACTGTTTGGTAAGTGTGCTCTATGAAGTCCCCACTTAAAGAAAAAGTGTACTCGTCCTTTTCTTGACCAGGAATGTTTTTGGGAGGAAACTCCACTTCAGTGGGGTCGTTCAAGTTGTACTGACTAAGCAAGTTCAATAAGAGTCCTGTGACTCTTGTGTCTTCACAGGCCAGAATGTCAGCGGTTTTAAGGGTGTGGTACTGTCTAAGGGTGATGTCTCTAAGGTTGCCTATGGGAGTTGGGCACACTGTAAGCATTCCACGCATGGGCAGTTCAGGAACTACGTCAATTACATCTTCGTAGCCGTGGAAGAAGTCTTTGTGTTGCATGTGTTCTGAGGGTTCTTCTTCAAAGCCTTTTTTGTAAGACTCGTAAAGGTTCCTTTTGCGGAAATTGCGGCCTCTGAGAAAAGGTGCAGCCAATTTAAACATCCTCATTATTGTTTAGGTTTTTGATACATTTTAAAACGTGCTTGCCGAACTTGACTTGGTTTAGGTAGTCTGAAATATCCAGAACCTTTTCCACAAACCTTCTTTGGGTTGCTCCAGTTGTGATTTCTAAAGCTCTCTGCAGCACGAAGTTAGCAAACCGGTCTGTAGCGATTTCTTTAATGTTGCTTTCGTCAAAAAGCATTTCTAAAATCTGGGTTTTGAACTCTTCAGGCGCGCAGTGAAGGCACTTTTCAACTACGTTGCTTGAAAACTTATGTTTGCAAAGTTCTTTTAAGTTTGCAATAACTATTCTGGAGATGTGCCTTTTTTCGTCTTCGTTGCCTTTTTCCAAAAGGTGCTGGATTACGTAGTTTCCGTAGGGTTCGCTGCTGAGTTCGAGGGCTTTTTCTAGTAGTTCTTCTACCATTTCTTGGATGTCTTCTCTGGAGCAGTGTTCTATCATTCTTTGCACTACTCTGCACCCGTACATGTGGACTCCCCAGTACACTCCGTCCTTCTTGATCGTCTCTACTATGAACTTAGCTTGCTCTTTACAGGTTTCAATACACTTTTGAATTACGTGGTTTCCGTTTTGATCGTCTACGCACTTTTCTACATGGCCTCTGAGCTCCCTGACTAGGAGTTTTTTCTGGTTAAATTCAATCACTTCCAAGGCGCGCTGCACTACTCGGCACCCGTACATGTTAAGTGAGAGTTCTAGCATTTTGCCTATCAGTTGGTTTGCAAGCGCCCACCTTTGTTCCGAGGTGCCGTGTTCAAAGAGTTTCTGCACGACGTAATTCCCGAAAGCATCGGGCATCAGATCATGTATTTCCCTCAGGACTTCATCAAAAACCATCTGTTTTTCTTCGGAGCTAGCTAGTTCTAGTTTCTGCTGGATTACTCGTGAGCCATTTTGGTCGCGGGAGATCTCAGCAATTTTGCCTTGCATTTGGCTGATTTCCAAACGCTTAGATAGTACTGGCGAGGTGGAAGGAACGAACTCAGGAGCATCCACACTCAGTCTAGCAGGCCTCTTCTCTAGGAACTTTGGGTCATCTGTTCTGAGTTGCTCTTCATAGTCCTCAGCAAGAATGTTCCCTATAAGTTGCCTTTCACTCATAATTATTACTTAAACTGCTGAAAGAATTCCTGCCAGTTCTCCATACGAGTGTAAGAAGTAGCTTCGTGAGCCCAAACTCCGTTGAAGAAGAATCTAGGAGTTCCAGTGTTGAGTTTAGAAGTTGCGTACTTCCAGCTTTTTCTGACATCCATGTTGATTTCAGGGTCTTCGAGGGCGTCAAAAATTTCTGAGTAACTGACTCCTGTGGCTTGGGCTGCGTACTGGGCAACATGGGTTTGCACAGTGCTCCAGGTCCACTGCATGGCAGTGTCTAGGAATTCCTTCTGGTGGTTGAACATGTAAGCCATGAAGTTTAGGAACCTTTGAGGGTAGTACTTCTGGATATACCTGCCTGCAATTGAGACTTCGAAGGAGTAGGTGTGGTAGGGGAGTGGGAAGATGTGGAAGTTGATTTGCAGCCAGTCTGAATTGTTGTTCCAGTAGCTCATAAGGCCTGGGTAGGAGTTTTTCGAGTCGATGCAAAGGTGGTCATAAAACACATCAATGGTGTAGTTTGAAACGGCAGGCCCAATGGTGTACCCGTCTTTCGGAACAGTCAGTGGAACTAACTGGATAGAAGCAGCCATGCTCAAAAGGCAAACACCTACTAGTATTTTCATAATTATTTCACCATATTCACTTATACAATCTAACTCTGAATTTATTAACTCTAGATATGGAACAAGAAAATCTGCGTTGTGAACTAGAAACCTTAAAGTCCGAACTTAATCCTATCATGGAATTTTTCAAAGAGCTTAAAGACGTTAGTTCTGGGAAAAACTTTCAAAGTCCCTTTGTTTCAGCTATTAAACAGCAATTAAAGTCTGAGATTTACCGGGAGTTGTTTCCTAGTCAGCAAAAAACAGACCAGCATCTTAAAGGTTTGGACTCCCAAATCAAGCAAGTCCAGTCAATGACTAGAGAAGACTTCTTCCAGCTAGAAGAAAAAATCAATATTCTAAACACCCAAATTTTTAAGAACTCAGACTTACTTACTCAAGCCAACCAAGACTACAAAAACACCCTACAACTCATTCAGTCGTTTAAAAAGTCTTTGGAAGAAAAGGCTTCTGGAAAAGAAGTAAGCTACCTAAAAGACTTAATGACTAAAGTCACCTTTAAAGATGAAACCACAGCTATCCAAAGTCAGATCCAAGATAGTGTAAAACTTGAAACCTTCACTCAACTTGAAAAAGAAGTTGAGCACCTTAAAAAAGATTGCGTGTTCAAAAAACCCTTTACTGAAGAACTTGAAACCATGAAAAAAGAACTTTGGAAGAACATAGACAGAACTTACTGCAAAAAAGAAATAATTTCTGACGTAGTTGCTAGGTTCAAAAAACTTAACAGTGAAACTGTTGACAAGTTCGAAGAAATTGTTGCAAAACTGAAAAAGACCAAACACAAACTTAAGTCTCAAGCAGCACAAATATGGAAGAAGATCCAAAGCAAGCCCTGGTCTAAAGAGATCTCAGACACTTGCACTCAACTGGAGTCCAAAATAAACTCCTCTGAAAAAACCACTAATGACAAACTCGAAGAGTTCAGTCAGATCATTGAAAACTCCAAAGAAAAAATCAATGTTTTCGATAAAGTAATCCAAAGGTTTGATGAAGTCTTACTGGAAAAAGCTGCCAAAGACGATTTAGGGGTTGTACTGACTAAACTCCAAACTTGTTCTTCAAAGTCTGAACTGTACTCAGAAATAGACCCAATTAACTACGAGTTAATAGGCATGAAAGAAAGCATTTCAAGTCTCCAAAAAGAAAAAGAAACTATTTTCTCTTCGTTGTCCCAACTTAATAAGAACCTTGAAAGTGTTAAGTTTGCCAACTTAGAGTTAATGAAAATCGAAGATTTCTTCCAAGAAGTTAGAGACCAAATTTCATCTAAAGCTGACAAAACCCAAATCTACGACACTTACGGCAAGTACGCTTCAAAGAATGAAGTTGAAGACTTAAAAAGAAACAACGACTTGCTTAAGAAGCAACTTGAGTCAGCTACTGTGTTGAGTTACAGTTTGTGCAGAACACTAGTGGAGTCAGGCGAAGTAAGCACTGTTAGGAAACAAAGGGAAGAACTTTATAAAAGTATGATGCGCTTAGCTAACTGGGTTGCTGATCCCAAAAAATCCTATGAAATCAAAACTAGCCCTTTGATATCTCCTCGGACCAGGAGAATCAAGGGCTCTCTTGACTATGAGTCTTCTAAAAACTTACAGGTTAACTTGTCGTATGATTTACCTCCTTTAAAAACTTATAGATAAATTAAGGTATTATTTTTTTTCCCTAAGGTAACTCTCAGCTTGATATAAATCGCCCTTTCTTGATGCATTTGAAAGTTGTTGAAGGTCTGCATTGGGGTGTTTAGCTATAAGAGTATCGAGCAATACTCTTTCTTGTTCCGCTAGTTTACTTTTCAGAGTTTGAATCATTTGATTATAAGTTCCCAGAGATGGTGGATTGATTGGTGGAATATGATCTCCTAAATTTGGTGGATTGAAGTCAGCAGAACTTATAAAAGAAGACATAGGCACACTGCTAGTTCCCCTAAGACTAGGGTACACAGAGGACTGGTCAGGTTCTTCTTCATCCTCAGAGTCATCAAGTTCAGCAGTAAAGGGGTTGCTCACTATTTTATCTTTATAAACCACATGGAAAACAGAGTCACTTATTTCTTTGGCAGTCATTCCTCTAAGTAAGCATTTGGTAGTAGAATTGTATTCGAATCCATAGGTGTCGACCATAAACCTGTCCTCCTTCATGCTGCTGATTACTTCCATGGCGTCAAACTTCATGTTGGAGTTGTTTTTAATAACTAGTTCATACTTATCAGCTCCGTCAGCATCATCAAGTGCAACAATGTTTTTAATCTGAAGGGGCACTACGTGGTAAGCATTGGAAACAACCAGCCCTTCGCACTTGGCAACTAAATGGGTTCTGAAAAACTCTTTATTGTATTCAAAAGGCAAAACTTTCTTTACAATCACTTGAGGTTCAATTATCTGGAACTCACAAACAGTTTTTCCGGTCTCCAAATGCACTATGTCCACGTTGTAGAAGTAGTAATCTTTACTCTTGTTTTCCACCCGAATTTCGAACTTCAATTCGTGTTCTCTGTTGAGCACAGTTTTAACATCTAGAATCTCAAGTTTGTCCGTTTCCATGTCAAAGGACTTTGGAATGAACTTGGCTTTTTCAGTTATCTCTGCAATGCCTTTAACTAACCCTTCAGAAAGGCCAGTTAGTTTTTCAAGTTCAATGTCCATGCTGGAGTCTGGGGAGTTTCCTCCGCCTCTGAGTTTTTCAAGTTGTTCTAGCAAAAAGTCACTCATTTCGGATTCTCGGTTCAAGGTGCTTTCAAGGTAGGCTTGAATTTGGAAAACTATTTCTTGTTTTAGCGACCCTAAGTAAGAGTTGTTTTGGGAACCTAAAACTTCCTTAACTGGGGGGAACTCAATGTTGCTGAACTCGGGTAACTCACAGTCCCCTTTTCCTAGGATCCAAAAGTTGCCCAGAACTTTTTTTTGCTTTTCAAAGCCATTTAATACCTTCTGCAAGGCAGGAATAAGTTCTTGGGAAACAAATAAGAAATTCGAGGCTTCTCCTTCGATTAATGCACTCGCGTTTATTTTCTCAAACTCCAAAGTAACTTCATCGGCAACTTTTTCAAGGTTTGAAGAGTCTTCTAGTTTTCTGAGTTCTTCTGAAGCACTTAAGTTAGTCACTACCGATATTTGGGTGTTCAACTGCTTGGCCAAAGGAATGGCCATCTGGACACAGTCTAACTCAGCTCCAGAGAAGACCCCGAACTCCTCCTTTGAGAGCCGAGCCAAAGCGCTTGCCAAGCTTAGGGACTTAGATCTCTGGTCTTGAGTCAGATCAGAATTCTTAACTTCAGAAATTCCAATGACGTACAGTGATCCTGGCATATTTATTATGGTATCTACTTTTTCCCAGCAATAGCTTAGATAACGCTTAGTACTTCTTTCTGTCTTTGCACTTAAATATGAACCAGTACAAAACTCCTAAGTAGGCTGTTCCCACAAAAAGGCCTTGAGAAATTATTTGTAAAAGGGGAAAGCGGGCTTCTAAGTTGTAGAGAGTATACAGAAAAGCTTGAGTAGAAAAACTGCATACTTGCACCAGGTAAGAAACCTTGAGTAGATCTTCTTCGGAGTTGCTGTAGAGTTCTAGTTTGAAAAGTCCTAAACTCGAGGACCCCAAAGTTAACATTAAACCTAAAAGAACAGGAAACAAGTAAGGCAGAAAAGTCAAAACTTCACTAAGCTGAGTCAGCAATTGGCTGGACTTTGTGGCAGCTTGGAACCCACAACTCCACTTGCAGTCAGACACCAAAAACCTTTCCACAAGGATTCCAGCAAGGAAACTAAGCATCACAAAACACAAAGACATAAACAAAGCACCTGAAGCACCAAACACAAACTGGGCTTGGCAGGTGTTGACTGACTTAGAGTTGTACTTCTGGATTTCGAGAGCTGTGTCTTCTTGTTCTTGTCTGAGGACTTTAATTTTGTTTTCAATGCTTTTAGGCACTTTAAGGCCTCTGTAAGTGTACTGGTAGTAAAAAGAGTCTAAACTAGCACTTATGGCTGAGTAAGAAGACTCCAAGCTAGCCCTAGCCAGTATGTGGGAGTATATAGGGTACATGAAAGACTGAGGAATTTGTGAGTACCCTATTCCACCTAGCACAGGCAAAACCACTAAGGAAACGGCATACAGCACTCCAGTTGCTACGCTAAGTAAGTCATTTAGGGTGTTAGCCAGAGCGTAGTTGCACAAGACAATCCCTAAGCCTGCACAAACCTGAACTGATAAGCATACAAAAAACTCCAACCAGCCTTTTCCAAATGTATAAATCAAGGGTAAAACTACCAATAAGCAAACTAGATTAAATAAACTAGTAACTTTTTCATCTATAATTGCTTGAGGGACTTTAAAAGTCTCCAAAAAGTAAATCCCTAAAGAAAGCACTACAAAAACCACACTTTTGAACTTGACTTCTTGGGGTTTAGTCAAGCTAACCAAGCCAAAAACACTGCTTGCAGTAAGTGCACAAGCTATTGCTACTTCCATTTTATTCGTTTTAGAGTTTAAATGGTAAAAACTGAGAACGCCCAGTTCCTTGCAAAAGGAAAAGCCAACTTCCCAGTTGGCAAGTTCTATGAGTTTTGGAACCAAAAAACAGACTTTGCATGTTACATTCAGTCTCTAGTAGAGTACATCATAGAACTGGAAAAAAAGCGCAGCATCACAGGAGTTTCTTTGGAACAAACCCTAGCAACCCTTTACATGGTGGCTGTGTGCGGGTTTTACTCAGAAGAAGAGCCTTTTCTAGCAGAAGTCTCAGAAGTCCGGCACAAGTTCGAAACCCACAGAAACTCCCACAGGTCCCTTAACAAAGCTCTGGACGAGGTTGTAAATGTTGCTTTGAACTTGCACACTCAACCCGAAGAAGTTATGGAACTCGTAGTTAGGCACTCCACAACCTTTCCTGAACCCGTGAGGAAGTTCACTGACATCAAGTACAAAACTTACTTTGGAGAGGAGCACTGCGTCACCCATTACAGTGACTTGTTTGTGAAGCTAGGTTTGGGAAGTATTTACCTTTCGCAAAATCCCAGGTTTAGCATTCTTGACTGTGGCGAGTTTTCAGTGACCTACAGGTTCATCCACAAGTTCCTGCACACGAGCAGTGTTATGTCGAGTAGTGTTTTGGAAGCGTTCATCAAAAGAATCCAGCAAATAGTTAATCAAGTAAGACTAGGCAACTCCAGACAAGCCGAAGGTTGTTTGTTGTCTGTGCTTCATTTGCTTGAACAGTTAGTGGCTAGGTATCCCATTATAGAGAGCTCAGAAGTAATGAACTTGATTACCGAAGTTGACGTTGTGCGGAGGTGGCCAATTCCTTACGGAAGCACTGCACACAGACTCTTGAAGGTTTTGGTAGAAGAAATGAAGCTAAAAGGCAACTGTTTGAGAAACAAAATAAGGGACGAGTACCCTATGGTAGATGCCTTTTTTCCCCTGAGTAAAGAAGAAGCAACAGAAAAGTCTGGGTTCATGAAGGCCCACGCCTTTTTGTTCCTCGACAGCCGAGACAGTCCAGAAACTGGGTTGTTCCACAAGATCTTAGCTGTAAACCAAAACAAAAAGGAAGAGTTCTTCCAAAACACCCTACAGAATGTTGACTCTCTAGAAGACCTAGACAGACTAGCCTTGCACGCACACATCTTAAGAGTCTCTATGATACTGTTTGTGCTTAAGCCCTACAATAACTTGCTGCTTACAGATGTTTCTTTTGTGGCAGGACTTAGCCCTGAACAAGTTTATATGCTTTATAACAGAATGCTTGAAATCCTGAATACACTTGCTGGAGTTGAAACTGAAAAAGCTGAAAAACTCCAACAGGAGTATTTTTTTGACTTTATGGTGGAAATAAGTAAGCTCCCTAGTGATGAGTACAACCAGTTAACAAGGGTGATCTTTAAACACCTGTGTGACTACAACTGCTACACTCCACAAATTCCTAGACAGGACTTGGCCTTGATTGACTTGAGTTCTGGCTCGGACTTTAGTTACGACCTTAACCAAGCTTTAGAGCCCCAAGAAAGAAACATGGACCCTTTACTTAGGCTCCTTCTGAGAAACATCAACGAAAACTCTCCTTTCTATGCTTCGCCCTTAAAGCTTTTGGTTTCGGGTCCAGACAGTATTTTTCAGAGGTTTTTAGGAAGTTACTACAAAATAGTAAAAACACACCCAAGTCTCATTAGAGACGCCGACTTGAGACTGTACTTGGTTCCTACTTATTCTTTGCGCAACAGTTTGATTGAATACTTAGCAAGTATAGATCAGTGGTACATGAGACATGTTTACGTGCCCTTTGCTCACAGGCCTTGGGTGCCCAGAATGGACTCTTCAGTTGACATTAAAAACAGGAAAAAAGACCCATTTGCTAGAGAATTTGTAAGAAAGTCTATTGCAAGCATTGACTCCGAAGCAATCACTTCCAACTTCCTTCCAATTACTGAGTCTGAAATCCTACTCCAAGACTACCTTTTGGGAGCTTCACAAGTGCTTCCTGTAACAGTCTACCAAATTAAAGCTTGGACAACCAAGCCCCTTTCAGAGGAGCCAGACACTGTTATACCCTTTTGCTTGTACCTAGAAATGGGCATTAAGGCTAAGGCAGCACAGCTGCAGCGAGAACAAGAAAGTTTCCAAGGAAAGTCCTACCAAGAAATACTTGAAAGTAAGTCTTTCAGTTACATTCCACAACAAGTGTGCATGAAAACAATACAAATGGACCCCTTTGGAATAGAGTACTCTTTTTCAGAAACAGCAACTAAACTCATCCACAGCTTGTGCATTTCAAACGTGCCCCGGGAAACAGACACCACCACTCCTTCCATTCCTTCTTCAGAGTGGCTTGAACTCTCCTACATAGAGCCCGAAGCTGCTGTTCAGCAACAAGCTTACTTCAAAAAGATCCACAAAACCAGAGAAAACTTAGCTAACATCAACGTTGCAATCTCTTCTCTGTACTCTTCTCTGCACGTAAGCCAAATCCGCATAAACTTTGAACAAAACGCTAAAGAGCACATAGTAGTTGATGGAGTGCTACAAGGTCCCTTCAATACAATAGAAATCCAGCCCTTAACTTTAGACGACGGTTCTTTAGTTAGCTTGCCTGTAATGCTTTTCTTAGAACCAGAGTTGTAATTTATTGCTTAATTTCATGTTTAATATTTTAAATAATGCAAGACTCCTTTGAAACTTTCTGCGAGCACAAACCGCTTCCCTTGATCACCTACAACGGGCTAACTCGGTCTTTTGAGCTCAATGAAGAAGCACTTGAATTCTTAAGAAGTCTCAAAGCCCCAATAGCTGTGATTTCAGTTGCTGGCTTGTATCGAACTGGAAAATCGTACCTACTTAACAGGGTGCTTTTAAACCGCAAAGAAGGCTTTAACGTGGGCTCCACTGTAAATGCTTGCACTAAAGGTCTTTGGATCTGGGGTGCCCCAATACAAGGGAAAACTAAGAATGGCCAGCCTTGCAATGTTTTGATTGTAGACTCAGAAGGAATAGGCTCTTTGGAAGAAGACTCCAACCACGACTCAAGGGTGTTTTCTTTAGCAGTGCTGTTGAGTTCTTATTTCATTTACAACTCAGTGGGCGCCATTGACGAAAACGCCATTCATAACTTAAGCCTTGTGGTGAACATTACCAAGCACATACACCTAAGGGCTTCAGAAACCACTGAAGAAGACTCTAGTGAGTTCTCTGCTTACTTTCCAGGTTTCTTGTGGGTAGTGCGTGATTTTACACTTAGACTGACTGACCAAGAAGGAAGACCCTTTACTTCTAAGCAGTACCTTGAAAGGGCTTTGCAACCCCAAAAGGGGTTTAGTGACTCTGTAGAAGAAAAAAACAGAATAAGGAGAGTGCTTACGGGTTTCTTTAAAGACAGGGACTGCTGCACCCTAGTAAGGCCCACTGCTTCGGAAAAAGACTTGCAGAGACTTTCAAGCATAGACATGCAAGACCTTCGGTCTGAGTTCGTGGAGCAAGTAGTTGAGTTGCGCAGAAAAGTTATTGAGAACGCACGTGTTAAAACTCTTAACGGAACGGAGTTGTCTGGGGAAATGCTGGCTAACTTACTGGTTTCTTACATAAGTGCTATGAACTCTGGAGTTGTTCCAACTATTGAAAATGCTTGGTCTTACATATGCAAGAACCAAAACTCCATGGCCTTTGAAGAGTCCAAACAAGTGTACAGCAGAATCCTCAAAAGCGTCAGAAAACTGCCTGTGAAACCTGAAGACCTCAAAATGGTCCACAAAGAAGCCAAAACCACTGCACTAGAACACCTAGACAAAAAAGCTGTAGGTGAAGAAAAGTTGCAACTAACAAGCGAACTTACTAAGTTCATTGCTGAAAGCTACGAAGCGGGTGAAAATTGAAAACGAGTCAGCTTGCAAAAAGGAGTGTTTAAACTACTTGAAAGAAAACTTCAGCAGTATACAAGAAAAAGTCAGTTCAGGAACAGTTAACTCCTTGCCCGAATTCGAGCGTCTGCTCCAGGAGTTTTCAAACAACTACTTAAAAGCCACTGCTGACGGTCCAGGAAAAAAACAATTCCTTTCAGAGTTTTGCAGAGAAAGAATAACTGAGTTCTCACACCAAACCTTAAAAACACTCCAGTCTGAACTCGAAGTCCAAGTGTCTTCTAGCGACTGCAAAATCCAGCACCTCCAAAAAGAACTTACTCAAGCCAAAAACAACCTTTACATTCAAGCTTCTGAAAAAAGCAAACTAGAATCTGACTTGGAGTCCCTGAAAGTAGAAACTCAGTCAAAAGAAGACTCACTAGCCCAAGAAGTGTCTTTGCTCAAAAGCCAAAAAGAAAACTTAGAAAAGCAAGTTAAAAACTCCTCCCACACCCACAAAGCCACTTCAGAAGAAATCAAACAACTAAAGCAAACCAACGAAAACTTAGAAGAAAAACTCAAAGAATTTAAGCGAGACGCTTTGCAGCAACAAAACGACTTGGAACAGCAAATAGCTCTTCTCAAACAACAAGTAGCTTTTACAGAAAACTCACTTGAAGACTTTAAAACCCGAGAAAAACACTCTAACGAAAAAATAAAACAACTCAAGTCAGAACAGTCCAACTCCATCAAGTCCACTCAGTCCAAACACGAAGAACAGCTTAACTCGCTAACTGCACAGCTAGAAAAAACTCAGCAAGACCTCCACAACTGCGAAAGCCAACTAGAAGAAAAAGAAAACCTCTACGACCAACTCTCAGCAGACTTCAAAGAACTGCAACTCCAAAAGTTTCGGGAACAAAGTGAACTTGAGTTAACACTGGAATCACTTAAAAAGCAACTTTCAGAAAAGGACAAAGAACACAAATCACAAATTGAAGAAATAGAAGAAGAACACCTTAACTCCACTGCTAGACTTAGAGCCAGACTCAACGAAACCGAAAAAAAACTTAGAAGTAGCGAAGATTTGCTTAGGAACGACATAGCAGTTTGGGCCCAAGACAACGCTATTCTAGTGCAGAAAATAGAGTTTCTAGAACAAGAAATCGAAGACCTTAAGTACAGAAGAGCTGAAGAAAAACGCCAGTACGAGTCTACTATAGCAACTCTTGAGAACTTAAAGTCTTCAAACTCAGACGCAGAAGAGCAACTCCAGAAGTTCAAAACTGAACACTCAGAAGAAATCTCCAGAATCAAACAAGAATTTGAGAGTCAAAAGAAGCAACTCAACTCCAGAATAGAAGAACTTCTGGAAAACCACAGCGAAATCGAAACTAAACTCAAAATAGAAAGGAACGACTGGCGCTTAGAAAAACAAAAGTACCACGAACGCATAGAAGAACTTGAAAAGTACAAAGAAAACCAGTCTTCAAAAGAACCTCGAGAAGACCCTAGAGTTAAACGCGTCCCTGTACTAGAACGCGAAATTGAGAACTTAAAAGAGTCACACAAAGAAGAAGTCGAAAACATGAAAGTGCAGCATGAAGAAGCTTTTATGAAACTAAAAACTTTTTACGAGCAAGAAAAAGAACGGTTTGAAGCTAGAGTGCTTAAAGAAAAACAAAGAGCTGAAAAAAACTCAGAAATAGTAGCTGAAGAGTACGAAGAAAGACTCAAGCAAGAGTCACGCATGCATGATGACGAGATTTCCAACCTTCAAGAAGAGTTTAAAGAACTAGAAGACTACTACGAGTTACAAATTTCAGAATACAAAGACAAACTTAGCTTAGCTGCAAACAGGTCAGAGTCGTTAGAAAACTACATTGTCAACTTAAAAGAACAACTTAACTCAGCTTACTCAAGTCACTCGTCAAAAATAGAAGTTGAACAAGACAAGTTCAACAAACAAAGGTTCAACTTACTTGAAAGAGTTGAAAAGCTTTCAAACGAACTCTCAGAAAAAGAAAAAACCATTGTGAGTCTAAAACACTCCAAAGAAAACGCTGAAAAACTTGCCAACGACCGCCTTAAAATTTGGGAGAACTTAAACGAAAAGTACTACAAAGAAAAAGGAGAGTTACTTGAGAAGTTAACTAAACTCAACGAAATGTACGACGAAGTCAATGTAGAACTTACAAAGGTTTCTAACAAAGCCAAGACTGACAACGCTTTGGCTGAGAACGAAATCAACCAGTTAAACAAACGAATCCAAGAACTCGAAGAAGTACTTGAACAAAGCGACAAAAAGTACTCTGCAACTATTTCCCAAATCAAGCAAGAGTCCCAGTCCCAAAGCTTAGAACACCTACAAAGTCTTTACCAAGAAAAAGAGAACTTGCAGTTCAAAGTAGACGAAAAAAAGAAACAACTCAAAGACTTAAGAAAAACCACTTCTCAAGAAATCAGTGAACTCGAACGCGAAAAAGCTGTGTTGGAAGAAAAACTTAACTTTGCTGAAAAAAAACAACAAGAAATCGAAAACTACTACCAAAGACAACTCCAGAAGTACCAAAACCAACCCACTGCAAAAAAAGCTCCTGACTTCACCAAAAAAGAAGAAGAGTACCAAATCCAAATACTCAAACTCGAAAAAGAAATTTCAGCACTCCACAACGCAGCTGAAAGAGACAAAGCTTTGTGGGAAAACAAGTTCAACTTTTTAAAGGAGCAAAGAGACTGTGCTAAAAGCGAACTTGTCTCAGCTCAAGAAAAGTTCAGCCAAGTCATTAACCAACTCCAGAAAAAAGGCAACTCAGACAAAGAAAAACTCCAAAGCGACAGTAAGTCCTTAGTTTCTTCTTTAGAAGCCAAGTACAACGCACAAGTTTCAGATATGCAAACCAGACACCAAAACGCACTTAATGAACTCCGAGAAAGACACAAACAAGAAGAAAGGAAACTCCACCAGAAGTACGAAGACCTGGAAAACGAAAAGTTAACACTCCAAGACACCATTACACTACTTGAAAAAAGAATCAAAAACTGGGAAGAAAACGAAAAAAAGATAAGACAAGACTTAGAAACCGAAAAACAAGACAAAGAAAGAAGACTCAACAACTTGCTTGAAAAGTTCTCTAAAGAAAGAGAAACCTGGAAAATCAAGATCTCTGAGTGCGAAAAGAAACTTAAAGAAGCTGAAGCTCTTAAGTCCCAAATGTTCATTCAGCACGAAAAAGAAAGAGCTAAGTGGGCTCTAGAAAAAGACAACATAACTTCCCAAAACTCAGAAACCAGAAAACAACTCTCTGACTTACTCAAGCGCCAAGAAAACCTTAAAAGGGAAAACCAAAAACTAAAAGCTCCCAAGACTCTAAGTTCTTCGTGCTCCTACGAAGAGTTCTCTAAGATGAGGCCCCAGTCAGGACGGTCGACTCCTACTAACTCTACTGTGGACTTTTCACCACGTTTAATTTCCAAACGCTTTATGAGTCCCAGGTCTAATTCTAGTAACCAAAAGTAACTAGTAAATATGAACCAGCTCTGCACTAAACTCTTTGGATGTGAGTTACTAGAACGCAAAGTAACCTTTGAAGTAACTTACAGCTTAGTTTCACAAAACTGCAAAGAGTTTCCGAAGGACTTAGTTTACGAAATATTTCATTACAAACACTCTAGTAAGTCACTTAGGGTGTCTGAGTTTTTGAGGAGTTACTTAGAGTACTACCAAGATTTGTGTAAGGAACTGGACTGTTTGTGCACTAGAATGGCAGAAGAAGAAAACCAAACACAAAACGTTACAGAGTTCCTTGAAGAAGCCAAAAGAACTCAGGAAATCAACCAGTACGGGATTATGAAAGGAAGCACTCTACACTTTACTTTGTTGGAAGCAAAAATTAGCTTTAAAGTAGACTTTTACTTACTATCAAAGATAGAAAACAAAACACTTAAGTCAACACAAGGAAAAGAAGGACTGTACCAAGCACAGGAATCCTTTAGCCTAGAAATAGAGCATGGCTTAGAAGAACTAGTCATTTGGGCCATGCAGTCTTCTGCAAGTGGACTAGACGATAGGTTCATCGGACAAGTTAGAATCCCTGTAAAGTGCGCTGAAGACCAAATCCCAAAAGAGTTCCAACTGTACATTTACGACCACCAAAAATCTAACCAAGGCACTTTGACTCTTAGCATTCACTGGATTTGGAATGTTTCCAAGTACCTAGAAGTTTTCTATGAAAACTTAAAAGCCCAAAGAGAACACAACCAAGCAACTCTCAAAAAGACAAACAACAAAGTAGAATTTTTATCTAGCTTGCAGAGTTAATTAACTAGCAACTTTTTGAGTAGCTAAGTGTAACTCGTCAATGTGTTTGTAAAGTAGGATTTCTTTGCCTAGGTAAGTCACTAACACCCGAGTTCCCAGAGTTTCATAGATCCCAAAGCGTCTTAAAGCTAAAAAAGAAAACAAAAACCCATAAGAAGCTCCTCTGAACTCAATCCACCTTTTGCAGTCACTCACAAAAGCCAAAAACCAAGCTTCTTTTCTTTGTGCTTCTTCACTCTTTCTGTAGTGCCTGCTGCTAAGCCTTGCCAGCACCCTTTCCACTTGCTTTTTCTTCTCGAAGTAACTTATTTCTTCCATAGAATTACATTCTAATTTAAAAGAAATAGTTTAAATGGCGGCTTTTTCAGAAGCAGGCTGGCAAGAAGTCAGCATATGCAACGGAGGCATTGAACTCCAAAACCCTAACGGACCTAGGTACGCCGTTCCTATTCCAGCTCCTATTTCTGAAGTCTTAACTTTGCCAGATGGAATTTTACTTAAGTGCAGAGCTGAACAGCGCTTCCACCACTACCAAGTAGTAGAAGCAGCTCCAAAAGCAGCCCCTAAGTACACTTATCTTGCAATAGTTAAGCATCCCTACAGCGACATTTACCCTCTTGCGCCAAACTGGGTTAACTCCCATGTGGACATAAAGTACTCCAGTGCAACTTGGCCTCTTCTTCTGGGGTGGGAACCCAACGGGGAGCTTAACTTGTACTTGCTGAGAGTAGACACTTCTGTGACTGCTAAGGAAAAAGAAACCCTAGAGAGCTTAGACCCCAACCTTAGAGACGACTCTTTTGGAAAGCATGTAAGTAAAGACAGTTTGGTGTTTACTGAGTACCTTTGTTCAATAGGGAACTTTTCTTTCATCCAAAAAATAGAGTTGGGTGTAGGAAGCAACCCTTTGGAAATTGTAGTTTATATCAAGGAGTTCCAAACTGTTAAAGTTTACGTGCTGAGTTTGCAGGACGACAAAGTATTTGGAACTACCCAAGAAGTTGGTTTAGTTCAAAGTGTCAGGGACTTTATTTTGGTGGACAGAAAATACAGGTTTAAATTTGGACTTAAAGAACACACTGGCTGTGAAACTCTTAGATACTTTAAAGACCTAGCCAACGAAACCTGCACCTACACTTACTTTTTGAGAAATGACAACTTGCTTTTACTTTACGATGGAGCTCAGTCTTTACTAGAGATTCCACTGCAGTCCATACTAGTTTCTCCTCCAGCATTCATATCGCACTTAAAGTCTCCACTAGTTTTAGTAAGTAACCAGTGCGAGTACCCTGTTAACACCTGCGTTGAAATCCAAGACCCTTTGGTGCTTCAGTGCATGTCTGCTCTTTACTCAATTTTGCCAAGTAGCCTTTTTTCAGCTTTGCAAGCTGACATCTTAAGAAAGTACTTGGAAGCTAGGGTTAGGTCTTATGAAGACCAAGTTCCTGAAAAGGCCAAGGAAAATTCTACTCAGTGGGGAATTTTCTGCAACTTGATTCTGAACTTGCTGAAAGAAAGCAAGTCAAAAAAAGACTTTAAAAAATCTAAAGTGGCTTACAGTGACGAAGGAAGTTTAGACTCAGGAAGTGCTTGGGAAGTGATGTTGGCTTCAAAGTTCCACACTAGCAATGCCAGTCACTTTTCGCTTATTTTTGGAAGTGAGCCTCCTCCTCAAGGAACCAAACACACTGAAGTTTCTACAAACTTCAAAACTTCGCCTTCCAAGTTCACACGCAACGTATTTGAGATTCTTCAAAGTTTGCATTTGTTGTACGAAAACCTCAAACTCAACTTACTAGAGCACTGCTACTTGTATGATTTAGCAACACTTTTATCCTCCATAGCTAAACTTCTGGGCAAGTTTGGAACTCACTACTTAGAGTACTACCAACAAGACTTTAGTGAAATAAATCCTAACTACAGCGGAGAAACCCTAGAAAGTTACATAGAAGAAAACCTACAACCCCAAACACTGGAAGTGCCTAGCATCCACAACTGGGTCTTCAGCGTAATAAGAGAAGAAAACCCCCCGTTCATGCCAATTATGTTTGAAACCACACGGAAAATCTGCAGAATTTACGAGTGCTTATCGCAAAGCGAGCAAAGCTCAGGTTTTTCAGAACTAGTTAGGAGTCCAGATGCAATTCAACTTGAAGAAGACCAAAGTTTGCAAGACTACCCCATAATGACCTACGGACTCAAACAGCCAAGCACTTCCAAAGTAACCTTCAAAGCCAAAACAGCTTTTGAAGAAATCATAAAAGTCCTTGTAGAAGAAAAATTCACTCCTGAGGAACTCAAACAGATTCCCCATATTTTTTCCATTCCGATTTTTGCTGCCATAAACCACATAAAGCACAACCCCCCCTTTGAGTCCATAGAATGGCCTAAAGAAGCCCTTGACTTAATAGGTAGAGTTGACATTTACCTCAACTACAAAGACTCAGTTTCTAAAACTGAAAGCAATCAACTAGACCAGCAGTACGAACAAATTCTTAAACTAGAACTCAACAGAGAAAACACCTCTGAAAGCATTTCAGAGCACATTTGCAGTTCTGACTTCAGAATGGAAGAAATCGAAGCAATGCTGGACGTAACTAAAAGTTTGAAAATGCGCATGCCTGACCACTCTATGTCTGAAGAGCAGTTTGAAGCCGAAAAGCACAATATTTTGTTTAGGATCTGCTTGCGAAGGGCTTCTACCTGCATAGGCTACGGAGCTTTGAGTTTAGGAACTTCAAAGGCAAGTCCTACTTCAGCTTCACAAATTCCACCTATTAACTTTTCAGCTTTGCTTCCGCCTAACTACGACTCCAGAATGACCATGTCAGGTCAAGAACTAGAAACTCGTGAAAAAGACTTTATGGTTTGGCCTAAGTTCCACATTGGAGTGGCGACCGGACTTAAAATGCTTTCAGAGAACCCTTCAGACTACGTTAAAAACAGACAGTGGATCAGTTACCAAAGAGGAGAAGAAGACTCAAGTGAGCACGCTGGGTTTATTTTTGCTTTAGGACTCTTAGGACAGTTAGAGGCGCTTCATGACTTAGACATTTACAGGTACTTAAGAGCTGAGCAAGAAACTATCATCATTGCTATTTACCTAGGAACAGCTCTTTCAGCAATAGGGTCTATGGACGACAAGATTATGCGGATTCTAAGGATTTCTATTGCTTTCTTGATTCCTCCTTTTGTGGACATAGACATGAAACTTACACAGGAGTCAGCGTCTATGCTAGGCTTTGGACTGCTTTACAAGGGTTCAGGCAACAGACAAGTTTCTGAAATGCTACTTGTACAGTTAGGGAGGAAGCCTTTGTCCAACAAAGACATTGAACGCGAAGGAATGTGCCTTGCAGCAGGAGTGGCTTTGGGACTTGTCAATTTGGCTTCGGCAAACATGACTCCTGGACTTGAAGACCTCAGAATAGACGAAAGACTCATTAACATGTTTGAAGGAGGTCGTAGAATGGCCCCGCCTAAACTTTTGCAAAGCGGAGGCTTGATAAACGAGTCTAAGTGCAGTGTAACTAACGAAGGAGACTTTGTAATGACTAGTGTAACTGCTCCAGGGGCTCTTTTAGCCTATGCTTTAATTCACCTGAGAACCAACGATGCTTTAATTGCTTCTAAAATCCAAATTCCAAGTGCTTTTTATGCTTTGGAGTGGGCGATTCCAGAGCACTTAATGCTGAAAGTCCTTGCAAAGAACCTAATAATGTTTGACACCATAGAGTGCTCTGAAGACTGGGTTTACTCGCAAATTCCTTCAGTGATCGGGTTTTGTTTTGAAAACACTATTGAAAAAGTAGTTTCTGAATTCCAGTCTATTGAAGAAATTGACTTTAGTGTGCTAGCAAACTCTTACGTGTACATCATAGGAGGTGCACTGCTTTCACTAGGGTTTAAGTTTTTAGGGACTGCAAACCAAGAAGTAGCTTCCATCATTATTTCACAAACTAACAAAATCAAAGACTTCAAGATCCAAGTTTTAGGAGGACCCATTGAAGTCAGCAACTCCAACAAAAACTCTATTGAAAAACAAACCCAAATGACAGTAATTTGTGCAGGGGCCTTGGCTTTAGGGCTAGTGATGGCAGGCACCTCAGACATCAATTCTTTGAGGCACCTTAAAACTATGAGGAAAAGAGTTGAGAATGACTACGGCTACAACCTTGCTGTGCACATGGCTATTGGGTTTTTGTCTTTGGGAAAGTCCCAGTACTCCTTTGGAAACTCTGACTTTGAAATAGCAGCCCTTTTGCTAGCTATTTACCCCAAGTTCCCTTCAAGTCCTTCTGACAACAGGTACCACCTACAAGCTTTTAGGCATCTTTACGTGTTGGCTGCACAAAAAAGACTACTGGTAGCTAGAGACGCTGAGTCTAAGCAACTAGTGAATGCCTCTGTAACAGTGAACTACTCCGACATAGGAAGAGTCAAACTTACAACTCCTGTGCTGCTGAGGCCCTTTTCTTCGTGCCAAGGCATTGAAGTGACTGACCCTGAGTATTACTACCTAAACATAGACTTACACCAGTTGAAGAGCCTAGAACTCTACCTCAAAAAGAAAGAAACACAAGAAGAATCCAACTTGCCTGAAACCAGAGCTCCTACCAAAAGCGAACTGGAAACATGGATGGGAGGGTCGGCAAGTCCCCAGCAGTTCAGAATGACCCAAAAATGCATAGAAGACTATGAGTCTAGAGAAATAACTAGTGTCCCTAAGTCGTCAGAGTTCTGCTTGGCAGAAAGGCCTTCAGAGTTACTGGCACTTTTAAGTTTTTACTCTTTCTAACCTAAACTATGAATCACAAATAAAGATGTTCAGGACTTTACTCAGGAGGTTCTCCTACAAGTTGCCGGGCAAAGTCACAACTGTTGGAGAAGTTGGAGAAGCAGCAGAAGCTCCTAAGGGCTACGTGCGGCCTATAGAAACTTACAAGCCCAGCCAACAAATAGAATTCAATAAAAAAGGCGAAACACTGGTGTACACCTGCAATGTAATGGACCACATCCCAGTTTTCTTCCCTATGCCATATTCCTTAGGAACTTTGTTTTCTATAACAGCTAGTGCGTATGCCTTCAAAACCGGCATTCTTGGGTTGTACAACTTTGGACTGATTCCTCTTTTCTTCTTAGCTAGTGTTCCTCACCTGAGATACCTCTACAATACCCAGTACTACCCAATGAACATTTGGTACGTGAGAGGAGGACTCTGGAAGTTTGAAGTAGGAGGGTTTTACAATTGCCATGGCTATGTCTACACTGAGCCTAACAACATAACCTTGCTCACAGAAAACTCGGTTCCAGAGCCCTTTGGAGGTAAGTTTGCAAAAATCCTTGACGAAGAAGGCAAGCTGAAAAGATCACTCAACTTCGAACTTGACGTGTGGCAGGACTTCCACGAAACAGTTAGAGACCAAAGATTCAGGATCCTATACCAAGGAGAAGTCCTGAACCCAGAGTTGTTCCAAGCCATGGCGCAGAAATACATCATCGACGACTCTGACCATGTCATTAACAACGACCCAGAAAACTCGCCTGTCTCCCAAAAATGCAAGGGAGAATAAACTAAGTTAAAGGGCTCTTTCTAGTAGCTCAACATTAAAGCATTAAAATTATTGTTGAAGCCATTTACCTGGTGAATAAATATGAAGCTAAGCGTGGTGGTTGTTCTAGCCCTAGTGAGTGTAAGCTTTGGAAAAGGTATCACCTTTACTGAATTCTTTAGACTCCAAGCCAATGAAACCAATGCAGTCGACTTTTACAAGGGACTCAACTTTGGCCTCCAAAAAGATGAATCCAACCCTGACAAGTGTTACCAACGCACTAAAATCCTAGTCAACGACTTTGAAGCCGTTTGGAATGATGTAGCTGCTATTGCCAACGGAAGCCAATCTGCTAAGCAACAACTTTACACCGACGCTGAAAAATACAGTGCTGACTTTGTAAGCAGCGAAAGTGTGTGCAACTGGATGGGATTCGTGGATGCACTTAACAAGGTCCTCAACGGTGGCCTGACTGACTTAATATGGAGGTACATCGACAACTCTTCAAAGATCGGCTCAGAAATCGACACTATCAAGAGTTGCAGCAATAACTACTTCAACTGTGGAAAAGCTGTGGGAGAACTCGTCAAGTTCCTGCTTGACTGGAGCATCTAATAACTAACTCTTAAACCCTAAAGTGTCATTATATTACTATCGAAGACTCAACATTGTCTCTTCGAAGTTTTTTAATGCGTCTTGCCTCTGCTAAACTGGTGAGCTTGATTTTGGGTTGGAAAGAGTTGATGGAGCTCCCTGTAGTTTTGCTTCGCAGGAGAGTATTGTTTTTTCTAGGAAGTGTAGCAAGTTGTTCGTGGAGAAGTTTAGCTCTCAATGTTGTTTGATCGCAGTGGTCGGGCTTTTTTTGAATGGCGTTGAGTATAGACTGGGCTGGAACTTTAGGTATTCCTTTATCAAGCAGGTCTTGCAAAGGCATGCTTTCTAGATCCTCGTAGCTTATTTTGAGTTTCATGAATCGGTGTGTGAGAGCTTGCAAGTTTAGTGACTTCAGTAAGTTTGAAAGTTTGGGCGAGGTGAACTGCCTTGGAGTCGGCAAGTTACTTTCGAAGTTTTCAGGGGAGTTGCTGGAAGCTATAAAGCTGTACGAAAAAGTCCTTCTAAATGACGTCGAGTCCTTATCATGGTTTTGGAGCAATGACATATTTATATAGTCCTTGTAACTACTGCACAAGTTAGTATTTTGAATTTGCTTTATAAGAATTTTTTGCAGAAGTTCATTTTTACCAGTCAAATTAAGTTATTAAGTTTCTTCCTCAACCCTTGAAATAGTGAACTTGTCGTCAGAAGATACACTCAAAATAAAAGGCCCTTTAATTCCGTTTTCGTAAGTAGCAGGCATAAGTGTATACCCTGACTCAGAAGGACTTTCATCCTCTATAACTTCAGTAATTTCGTTTATTGGCATGAAAGTAGGGTCTCTGAGCAACTTGCTTTTAATAGGTCTAGTTAGTAACTCGTCAAACACGTACAAGCCCATCATGCACCCTACAGTGTTTCTGGCGATCCTGCTGCTCCAAAGCTTCTCAGGGCGGCTTAAGGTAACTTTGACCCTTATGTAGCCTTGACTTTCGAACTTAAGTAGGTATTTGGGGTTGCTAGCCCAAGTGGATTTTTCAATTTGGGTTACAAAGGGTTTTTCGTAAAGGTGACTTCCACCAGCAGTTTCATTGCTCCACTCTCCAGAAATGACAACGTTCTGGGAGTCTTCTAGTTTTTCTAGAGTGACTTCGTAGTTACTGAATATAGTTAGGGAGTAGTTGGCTTGGATGTTTTCCTGAGAAAGCGAAGGAACTATTAGGAAAGGTCCATGGTTGGGCTCAAGTTCCAAAAACAAGCAGGAGTAGTCTTCAAACTGGTAGTAACTTTCCACGTACCACTCGTTACTTAGGATTTGGAGTTTCCTTTCTTTTTCGTACTTAGGAACCTCTTGTAAGGGGTTTAAGTTCTTTTTAGTGTTTGTTTGGGCAATCTTTTTTGAACCAGGCTTTTGAGGAGCTTGGCAAACCACTATTCCAACGTTGTGTCCTCTGGCTTGTCTTAGTCTGCCTGTTTTCCTAACTATTATCTTTAAAAGAGTGGTTTTGTAAATCTGCAAGAAGTACTGAGGGTTAGTGCACCAAAGAGGGTTTTCACGTCCTTTAACAGCTTTGCGTCCCCCTGCAGTTTTTTCGTTCCATTCTCCTTTTTTCTGGATTTCTAATGTTTCTGAAAGTTCCCACAAGTCAATAGGTTGCGAAGTAAAGATCCTTAGCCAAAAGGCCCTGCCTTTGTTCTTTTTGCTTGTTTCTGCTTCGAGCTTTTTGCCCTCAAGTTCCAGGTTGGGAATAATTACGTAGTTAACTTGTTTTTTGCCTTCAGAGGGTTCAAGCACTATGTCTCGGGTTATTTCTCTTTGCCCGAACCTTTGGAGTCCGTCGGCAGCCTCAGCTATAACTTCGTCTTTGTCTTTTTCCCAGATTCTGTTTCTTTTGTCGTTGGTTTTCACTACCAAGAAGTTGCAGGGCATGTAGGGCTTTCCTGATAGTTTGTGGTCTTCTTGCATCAAGCTTATGAACACTTGGGTTTTCTTGTAAACAGTAATTCTGTACTGGGGGTTGTTGAACCACTTGTCGTCTGAGTCCAGTTTGATGTTTTGGGAGGTTTCTTCGTCCCTGTCTATTTGGGAGGGAGCAGGTCCCCCTGCAGTTTTGCCTTCCCACTTTCCGTCAATAGAGTACTTTTGCCACTTCTCTGAAAAAATCCTTCCTACATAAAGTTTGTTGTAGTGCTTCAACCAGTCTTCGTAAGTCATCCACCAAGTTCCGTCTCTGCCAAATTCGTAATTCAACTCGTCTTTGAGTCCTCTGTGCTTATCCCACTCCTCATCTTCGTCTGCAAACGCACCTTTCCACTCTCCTTCTCCCCAAGGGTTCCTGATACGAACTAACTTGAGTCCTTTGATCTCCCTAACATCCAGAATTCCGTAGGCGTGATTGTTCCAAATTCCTTCTGAAGCCATTTCTTGGTGTTGTTCTCCATCGCTGTTTTTAACTGCGTTGGCACAACCTAAAAGGTTGCCTTGTTTGTGGTACTTGATAAGCATAGTCCAAAAATCTCCTGAATCAACCAAACTTGCAGTGTCAGGGTCTTTTAAGTTGTACTTTTCAGAAGCTTCTCCCGTAAGGTCTACTAAAGCCTCTGTCATTTTGCCCCCATTCAGCATTTCATAGCCTCCGTGGAGCTTAGCATAAGCTTTTTCGAGCAAAGGAATCCACATTTCGTTGATGTCTTTGCAGTGCCCATATATAGGTCCTCCGTAGCCACTGTTGTAAGGAATGCGGGTGTCAACTATTACTTGCTGCCACTCTCCGTTTTTGAAAAACTGACAAGTTACAAATCCGTACTGGAGCACATGCTCTGTGTTCACGAAAAGTCTGTGAATCAAGTCCACGTGGGTTGAAACTACACAAAGTGACCCAAGGAACCAACAGTCCCCTAAGGCTCCTTGTTCTACGTCTCCGGGAGAAACGTCATTTAGGAAGACCACAGGGTTTTCCGCCAATTCATTAGGCCTCAGCCACTGCTCGCAGCCTCCGTTTTTGTCGTAGTCTGGGACCTTTTCAGGGTCGTTGTAGAGCGAAATGAGTCCAGCAGGAAATTCATCGTCTTCCCACAGGCACCCATTTTCTTCGCAGTACTGGATTATTTGGTTCTCGAGTTCTTCAGTAGGTACTTTTTGGTCCACAGAAACTTGCAAATCAGACTCTTTTTCTGAATTAAAGGAGTCTTGTTGGTCGTTCAAAGTAGGCGAAGCGTCTTCCCTGAACTTTTCTTCTTCCAAAGCATCTGGACTTTCAAACTCTTTTGGGGTTTCTTGTTTGGAGTTGGTTTCTACACTGAGTTTTTTGGGGGATGTTTCTTCAGTTACTTGGGGACTAACTTGGTCAGGCTCCTCCATTTAACAGTTATAAAGTTACAAAAGGTCCAGAAGTTCTTCATCACTTACATTTCCGCGTTTACTGAAAATCAACTTTTCCCATTCTCTGCAACTAGGCATTTGGTGCTCTTCACCTTTAGGCAGAATTTTGAACCGCCTTGCGTAGTTAAAAATATTTCTTAGAAAAAGCATGAACTTTTTTCCGTGCGACATGTGCCTAATGTGGGCTACCTCGTGGAAAAGCACCGCAAGCAAAGTAGTTTTATTAAAGAACTTTTTTTTGTCGTTTGGAGTTTTGGGGTTCCTTATTCTTAGTTTTATAAAGTGAGTAAAGGAATTAGCTTGAAGTTTGTCTAAAGAAACCCTTATGGAAGCTGCAGGTGCACCTAAAATAGGGTGGTTTTCTACTAAAGCTGAGCAGTTTAGTTTGAATTTTTTCAAAATAGGCTTTACTGATTCGTAGAGGTCCACCAACACTTTTTCAACGGTATCTCTGTGGAGAAGCGGAATTACTTCTTTGTTACTGTTGGTGTACTGCGAAAGCGTAGTGAAGGGAGCTGGGAACCTGTCAGGCAAACGGTAAAATTTCAAAAAGGTTTCGTCAGGCGGCGAAGTCTTAGACCTTTTGTCAGAGTTTTGGTTTTTGGACCTTTTGCTTTTGAAGGTGATTCTTGAGTACCTTTTTTTAGTGCGTTTAATAAAAGTTTTGCTTTTCGGTAGTTTTTCCATTGCAAACGAATATGGGAATAATTAACTCCTGCACCGAAAGAAATGCCTACTTCGACAATCAAACCAAAAAGCAACTAAGAGTTAAAATGCTTTATGAGTACTTGCAGAAAGAACCAGCTCCCCGCAAACCTCGTGAACCTTCTTACAACCAACAACTAGATAACTATGTTGAGTCCGAGCTAGAATTTGTTGAGGACTACCAGCCGTTTCCGCCTGAAGAAAGCATTGTAAAAAAGTCAAGTTCTAAAGACTCAATCAGCAGTAAAGAGTTTGGAGGAGTGTTTTTAAACTCATTTCAGAGCCAGGAACCCCAGAAACGAGAAAGAATCTTTTCGGTGTACCAAGAAAGACCCAAGTCCCCCATAATTAGCTATCAAAGCCCAGAATTTGAAAAAGGAGTTCAAGAACCAAGTCAACTCAACAGTGGGCTCTTGGAACCAGAATTTCCTTTTGAGGAGTCTCAGAGCTCCTTTGAAGCAATGGTATTTGAAGCCAGTCCTCAGAAAAAGGAGTCTCAGAGCTCCTTTGGAGCAATGGTGTTTCAAGACAGTCCTCAGAAAAAGGAGTCTCAGAGTTCCTTTGGAGCAATGGTTTTTCAAGACAGTCCTCAAAAAACTGAGAAAGCTTTGCCAAACACTGAGTTCGAAGCTGTGGTTTCCTCTTCAGAGTCTGGGAATTCAAACTCTTTCAATGCAGCAAACGTGTTTTCAGAATACCGACTCCACTACTTGAGGAACAAAGCTTCTCCCTTAACAAAAGAGATGTACCGACTGAATTTACAAGGAAAACTCACGGATGACCTGGAAGTAAGACTGTCTTCAAGTCCTGGCAAATAGTTATTCCAACTTAAACTAAGAGTTAAAGCCCAAGAATCTCGGCAAGTTTAGTAGTTAGCTGTTTTAAAGTTTTTTTTCATTTACAAAACATTTTAAGAATGGTTTCGAGGTCAAGCTTAATTTACCTAGTAATACTTTTCTCAAGTGTCTTAGCTATAGACAACTCCTGTGAAACAGACGACGACTGCAGGTCCCTGAACTACTGCCAAGAGGGAGAGTGCACACACAAAGACTTGTTTTCCCTTGAACCGATTGAAATAGTAGGGACCTTAGTGATACTGATTATGAGTTCTATTTCAAATGCAGCTGGAATAGGAGGAGGTCCTGTGATGACTCCTATTCTGATACTTTTGTTTTACTTCGACACTCACTACGCCATTCCTCTGTCACAAGTAGTTATATTTGGAGGAAGCTTAATAGCTATTGCTTTGAAACTCAGCTACAGACACCCTGAAAAGGACAGACCCCTTATTTATTACGAACTTGTAATGCACGTTCAAAGCTTTGTGTTGCTTGGAACCACTTTAGGAGTTATTTTGAACGCTGCATTTCCTTCATGGCTTATTTTGGCCTTGCTCACTATTTTGCTGATTTACATTTCAATTAAAACTTTCAGAAAAGGAAAAGGACTCTACCACAAAGAAACTCAAAAGAAAAAAAGCACCATTCCAGCAAACTCCCATAGAGAAACTCCTGGAGAAACCCCTGAAGAAGCTCCTGAAGAAGCTCCTGAAGAAGCTCCTGAAGAAGCCCCTGAAGAAGCCCCTGAAGAAGCCCCCAGGGCAACTCCTAATGAAGACCTGAACGGAAATGCTGTTGATGATCAAGTTGCTCAGTCAAGTGAAGACAACGATGCCTCAGAGTCTTACAGACTAAATTCTCCTTCTTCAGAAAAACTAGAAGAGCTGCTTTCAAGCGAGAGAAAATTCATACCCTACAAGTGGGTTGCTATGATAGTTGGAATATACGTTATTGTGATACTCGGCTCCTTTATGAAGGGAGGCAAAGGAGCAGACTCTATAATTGGAATAGAGAACTGTTCCGAAAACTACTACCTGTTCCTGGGACTGTTCAGTTTAGTTTTGATAGGACTGGGGTGCTTCACAGGCTACTTGCTTTTAAGGCTAAACAAAAAGAGAGAACAAGCAGGGTACGACTTCCACAAAAACGATATCAAATGGAACTTGAAGGACGTTGTAGCAATAGGAGCAGTAGGACTGGTAGCAGGGCTGGGCGCAGGAATGCTTGGAATAGGAGGAGGAATAGTTATGAACCCAGTGATGCTGGAGTTAGGACTGCTTCCTGAAGTTTCTACTGCTTCGAGTTCCTTTATGATACTGTTTACTTCCTCAATAGCTATTATCCAGTACCTAACAGCTGACATGGTAGACGTTGAGTACGGAATTTGGGTTGGCTGCTTGGCTGTTGTAGGGTCAGCTATTGGAGTGCTAGTGCTGAAGAAACTAGTAACTAAGTACCAAAGGTCCAGCCTCTTAGTTTTGCTGTTGGCAGTGATTTTGGCGGTAGCAGCTGTTGTGATTGCTTCATACGGGATTTATGACATAATTGACAAAGAAGAAAAAGGCGAGGCGGAGTACGGGTTTTCAGAGTTCTGCTGAGGACTTTAAATAACTTAAATGGACGCGCAAATACTGCGGGAAAAGAGTTTAGAGTTTTGCTACCAAGCCTTCCAAAAAGCTGTTCCTAAGTCGCATTGTTTCCAAGTAGCATACGAACTCTTGGCATGGTTGCAAGACGACATCTTAACATCAAGCGAAAGGATCAGTGGAATTTACATTCTGCTGGAGTTAAGCAAGCAGTCAGAAAGCATTTTCTTACCAACAGTAGCCGAAGTAGTGGACATTTCTCCTTTTCCCTGGGAAAAGTTGCTTCTGCAGGAGTGGGTGAAATCCAAAGAACTCGGAAAAATGACCCAGGAGCAAGTAGTCAAACTCACAGGAGAAGCCCGCGAAATAGATCACATCAAAAGGTCAAGGGCTGTTAGAAATGTTATTAACACCGGGACCACCGAAAAAACCCATGCTTTTCTAGGCAAGTATGAACCAGAGTTTATGCGTCCCATTCCTGATTTTATGGAGATGAACAGCGGAGAAACTAAGTGGATCACTCCCTCTATAAATCCCGAAGTGCTTTGGGATACTGAAAACGAAAGTGAAAGGGCTTTTAACGAAGGAATTCGGGACCTTATGCGAGCCGCATTGCACAGTAAACTTTCGCCAGAGCAATACAACGCTATTTGCGAAGCACTTGAAAACGACCCTAAGTTGGTTTTGAAGTGTGGAATAAACTACACTAACCTAGGTGACTTAGTTAACAACAATCCTAGTGTAGCTGTGGAGCTTTTAGTGAAGCTTTCACAGAGTCAAAGAATGCAAGACTACTTAGAACAAATACTTGAGATGCCAATGAGCTTAAACGCACTTGAAGTAGTTAACAAACTTGCTAACTTTGTAGAATTGCCTGCCGAATTCCTCCACTTGTTTGTTACCAACTGCATGAAGTCCTGCACTAGAATCAGAGACAAGTACACACAAAACAGACTAGTTAGGTTGTTGTGCGTCTTTATCAATTCACTTTTGAAAAACCAATTTTTAAACTCAAGTGAGTTGCAAAGTGAAATACAGCAATTTTGTATGGAATTCACTACTATAAAAGAAGCTAATGACCTAAACAAGGCTTTAAATACTTCATCTTTCAGCACTAAGTAATATTGAAGATTAATTATTAAATCACTTTTCAAGTTGTTGTCTTAAAACTTGTTGTTGTTTTTTCTTTAAGTTGAAGAGTTCTTGGGTTTTGTTTTCTATTTTACTAGCAAATTCTGAGAGTTGTTCTCGCAAAGAACTCAAGTCGCTTCCTCCTTCTTGGGAACTATGAAGAGTTTTGCGGTACTTAGTGTTGAGGTCCGCAATTTCTTTTTCTAGTTTGGAAATTTGTTCAGAAAGGCTGGCTTTGGGGGCTTTGGGTGAAAAAGCTCTGGGAACAGGAGACTTGGACTTGACTCTTGGAGACTTAGTTGCAGACTTAGCTGAAACAGGCCGTTGTTGTTTTTTCTGGACGGGCGGCCTGTTGGTGAATGAAGGGGGTTTTTTTCCCCTTGAGCTGAGCATCTGGAGTTTGGTTTGTTCTGATTCTTTGAGTGAGTTTTGCAAACTTTCTACTTCTTTTTTCAAGTAGTCAATTTGTTGTTCTTGCTGTTTGGTTAACTCCCTTAAACTTTTGTGCTTGACTCTGAGTTTTTTGAGCTGAGTGAACTGTTCAGTGTTTTGCTTTTTAAGTTCGGACTCCAGAGTTTGGTAGTTCTTTTGTAGAGAAGTTCTTTGGTTGTCAGAAGACTCCCTTAAGTAGTTGACCTCTGCCTGGAGGCTTTGGACAACCCTTTTTTCTTGGGCTAGTTCTTCTTGCAGTAAGCTTTTTTCCCTTTCAAGTCTTTCTATTTCTTCGTTGAATTTTTGTTCCTTTTCGTTGAAAGCGTTGATTTTTTTATTGTAAAAGTCAATTTCGAGTTTTAGGTTTTCTTTGTCCAAGATGGCTTGTTCTTGGAACCTGTTATTTTCGTTTTCGAGATACCGGACTTGAGTTTCTTTAATCTGGACCTGTTCTTCTAAGTTTTTGTTGGTGTACAGGTTCTTGCGCAGTTCTTCTTCGAGTTTGCTCAGTTTGTGAGTAAGGTTTTTTTCTCTTTCGTTTGCAGAGTCCAGTTCCTGCATAAGCCTTTTCTGCCACTTTTCTCTGTCTTGCAGCCCGCGTTCTTCTGAATCCTTAGCCCTTGCTTTCAAGGAGGAGTTTTCGTTTTCCAAAAGCTTAAGTTTATCTTGGAGGGCCCTCATGGCGTTGGCGTAAGCTTTAGAAGACTCTGGAAACCCTGTGTTTCTCTGAGGAGATTCCACAAATGAGGGATTTTTTACGCCTTGTTGTGGTGAGTAGTCTTTTAGGAAGTCTTCGAGTTCCTTAGTTGTCATTTCTTGTGGTGCTCTTTCGTTGTACATGTACTTATGAGTTATTTGGTCAAGTTCTCCCTCAGTCATAGCCATGTTACCTTAAATTCTTAATTCATATTTAGAGCATGAGTAAGGGAGCTAAAACGTAATTCCAACTTAGGTTCATAATAAACTGCTGGACATGGTCTAGGGATTCAAACGGTCTTTTCGACTACGAAACCAAAAATACAACTAAACAGAACGCAAAGGCTTCAGGTCCCTGCTATATTTTAAGGCAAGGCTCTGAAATCTTGGTGCAGTACCAAAATCGTCCTGAGATTCTTAAAGAAGACACAAGGTTCTTGGCAAGAATCTACCAAGTCGATGGTAAAAGTTACTTAGGCCACTTTGCAATAGCTCCAGTTGATACTTTTTGCAACAGAGTTCTTGATAACACAGAGAAGGAAAAACTCTACCTGCCTATTAGATGTCTCAAACCAAAAGACCAAAACAAAGGATACCGATTGTCTGAAGGCGACGTTGTTAAATTGGGAAGAGTCAAACTTAGAGTCAAAGAAATCATGGGAAACCCTAGTGGACTGGATTTAAAGGACTTTGTTCTGAGTGACATGCTTGCTGACGAGGAAGAGGACTCTGAAAGTGACGAAGAAAAGCAGGATGCCAAGTTTCCCATTCCATGCAGGATTTGCTTAAACGACGACTTTGACGAAAACGACCCTTTGATATCACCTTGCTTGTGTGACGGAACAATGAAGTACATACACTTAAAGTGCTTACAACACTCACTAAGAAGCAAGTTAACTACTCGTTCTTCAGATACCACACTTTCTTTTTCTTGGAAAGAACTTGGGTGTGAACTCTGCAAAAAACAGTACCCTCACAAACTAAACGTGAACGGAAAAATTCTAGAGCTTGTAGAAATCCCCAAACCTCCAGCTCAGTATGTTGTTTTTGAAACCTTATGCAAAGACAGAGTTTCCAGTAAGGGCTTGCATGTAGTGAGTCTTTGTTGCCAAAACCAAATAAAGATTGGAAGAGGGCATGACTCCGAACTAAGAATTTCAGACATTTCTGTGTCGCGCTTCCATGCTTTACTTAAGTACAGAGATGGAAACTTTTACCTAGAAGACCAAAAAAGCAAGTTTGGAACTACAGTGCAAGTAAAACGACCCATTGCTTTAGAAGAGTACAAAGGACTGCAGTTCCAAACTGGAAGAACCCTTTTAGCAATTTCTGTACAGAAAACCTGGATGCTGATTCCTGCTTGTTTTAGAGGTTCCCAGCACCCAGACTTGTTTTCAAGTCCAATGCCCCAAGGCCACATTCCTTTGCTTCCAATAAACACGGGAATACCTCTGAGTATAGCTGACATCCAGGAACTTATAGAAAAAGCTGGACTGAACTCTAAAGTTCCTCAACCATACAAGCAGAACAACAACTTACTGCATCAGCACGGCAAAATAGGCAGGAATAGTTCCTGCGAAGACGAAGACGACCAAAACGTTGATGAAGTGCTTGAAGTAGAAATTGCTAGACTTGACGAAAGTTTGGAGTTGAAAAAGTCTTCTTTCGAAGTCGGGCTGCCTGAGATGGCTTCTGGGAATCATTCATTTTCATAAGAGTAATTGTAAAATATGCAAAAACTCAAGAACTTCAAAAGAGCAGCTATTTCTTTCAGGGACCGTATTACAAAAACTCCACTAGAGCGGTCAGTAGCAGAGGCTTGTAATAACGAAAACTACTCAGCTCCAGTTACCTTGCTTCAAGAAATTTCTGAAAAGTCTTTTCATCCTCGAGAAAGAAAATCGATTATGAATTTAGTATGGAGGTACCTGGACAGTTCGAAAAGAAAGTGGAGAAGGATTTACAAAACCCTAACGCTGATTGAATACTTATTGAAGTTTGGCTCTAACTCTTGTATTTCAGAAATCAAGGAAGAAGAATACAGAATCAGAATTCTGCAGGACTTTACTTATCGCGAAGATAAAATTGAAAGGGGAAGTGGAATTCGGGAAAAGGCTAAGTATATTAGCCGAATGACTTCTGACCCTTGGATTCTTAACGACGAAAGAGAAAAAGCCCATAAAGAGGTGTCTAAATTTGTAGGTATTTCTTCTCAAGATGTACATAAGGGGTTTGCAAAAGACAGCTCCGGCAGTTCATATAACTCGTTCCACCAAGAAGCTATTAAACCGGTTGAGAAGGAACCTCCTCAGCAACCTGTTGAAGAACCTGCTCCCAAATCAAGTAACGTTACAGATATATTCAAACCTATTATACTTAGACCCAAGACTCCCAGCACTGCTAAACCTGAATTTGTTTTTCCAGAAACTCAACACCCTACTCAACTTAAGTTCGATATTGAGTTTCCTGAACCTCAAAAGACAACAGAAGCTCAAGAACATCCTCCAAAAAACCAAATAGATATAAATGAAGCCTTTAATAATTTATGGACTCAACAACCACCGCCTCAACAGCCCAACACTCACCAACATCCACAACCAGCCATGGAAATTAACTTCAATGAACCTACTATGTCACAGCTTAAGTCCAACCCACAACTAAGCACTCAGCCTTTAGAGGAATCAAAAGAACCAACCCAGCCTAAGGACTTAGAATCCAAACTCTTTGACTTAGATGATCTAAGTTCCTCACAACCTAAGCTTCAAGATCAAATATACCGCATAATATAAATGGATTCTTGCAGTCATTACCAAAGAGGATGCCAACTTCTTGCTCCCTGTTGCAATGAGTTCTTTTCTTGCCGTTTCTGTCACGACGAAGTTCACTACGAAAATCAAAGAGATGTTAAAAAGCAACACAAGATGGACAGGCACTCCGTCAAAGTAATCAAATGCAAAGCCTGTGGACTTGAACAACCCTTAAACAAAGAGTGTTCTGGCTGCAATGCAGTTATGGGTGAATACTTTTGCGGTAAATGCGCTTTGTTCGACAGTGGACCTAAACTGAATATTTACCACTGTGATAAATGCGGAATCTGCAGAAAAGGAAACTCTGAAGAGTACTTCCACTGTGACAACTGTAACGGATGCTTACACATTTCTATGAAAGACAACCATGCTTGTCGGGAAGGGGCTTTTTCAGGCAACTGCGCCGTATGCTTAGAGGATATCTTTACGAGCAGAAAAGCCTGCACTCCTATGAGGTGCGGACACTTTATTCACAGATCATGTTTGACTTACATGGTTAAGAACGGCCAGTTCAGATGTCCTGTTTGCCTGAAAACTGTAGTTGACTTAGACGAAGAAGCTATGGACAAAATGATCCAGGAAAACCCCATGCCGGAGGAGTACAGGGACACTAAAGTCAAAATACACTGTCTTGACTGTCAAGCCAATACCACTGTTAACTTCCACTTCATAGGGCACAAGTGTCCTAGTTGCAATTCTTATAACACATCTAAAGATTAAGTATAAAAATGAACTGTGAAAAGATGTGCATGCTGTGTAAAACTAACCCTCAGAACTTCAAAGTTAACTACTCCAAAGTTCACGGAGTGTGCAGAAACTGCACTCCAATTGCCCAAGGAACTCTGAAATGCAGTATCTGCTCTTCACTTACTCCAGTCATACACTCGATTCAAGCTCCAAATTTTGAAATGGAAAGCTTGAAGAAGCTCATTCAAAAGATTAATACAGAATTTCCTTCTCAAAAAGACTTTGAAAGAGTTAAATCCCTGAAAGACTCTTTAAACTTTCAAATAAAATTGGAAGTGAATTGCTTATGCAGCATGTGCAAAGAAGTGAGCATAATAACTCTTGATAAATGCCTGCACAGCTACTGCCACAAATGCCTGTCGCTCCACCCAGAAGACTGTCACTTATGCTCTGGAAAAACCAGAAACTTCAATTTGGTAACTAAGCGCCCAAGCAGACCTCCACTTGAAAACTTAAATTCTGAATTTGGGTTATCCAAAAAGAAACTTCAGCCTACAAAGAAGGTTAAGTTTAATCTACCAGTTAAACTTCCAAAAAAGCAAGTTGAAGACTATAGTTCACAATACAAGTCACCCAAACTCAAACCGACCAAACTTGAGCCACCCAAAAAGGTAGTATTAGGACAACTAACTAGAAACATAGCATGCCCAGTTTGCCATAAAGAAGTTCTAACACCCTTTGACCAAGAAAACCTCACCTGCACTTCGTGCAAAAATACTGTATGCTCTAGCTGCTTTACAAAAACAACTTACAATCCTTTCCACTTAATTTTCTGTTCAAAGAAAAGCCAAACTTTCAGGTGTGAAGACTGTTCTTTGTTTTATGTTTCAACTAAGAACTGCTGTTTAGTTAAGTGCAAGTCCGACCAAAGTACTTTGTGCTTAGGATGCAAAAGAAAGGTTGATCCTAACCATAGAGTTAGCACTCAATACTTAACACTGAAGAGCTATGTAATTTTTTTGAACCTTTTAAACGTAATTATTCTGAAACTTTCGTATTGAAATTGCTTGTGGACACTTTAAAGGTATCCTCTAGCAGCAAACTACCCTCTTCTTCGAGTTTAGCTTCCAAAACGTCCCCGGGGTTCACTTGACTAATCCCTCCGGGAGTTCCTGTTAAAATCAAGTCTCCCGGCACAAAAGAAAATATCGTGCTTAAGTAGTGAATCAAGAAAGGAATCTTAAAGTAAAGGTCCTTAGTGTTGGCTTTTTGTCTGAGCTCCCCATTCACAGTGAGTTGTATATCGAGGTTGTGTGGGTCCTTAACCTTCTCTGGGGAGAGGTACTCTGACAAAGGAAGGAAAGTATCATATCCCTTGCCTATGTCCCAAGAAAGTCCTTCTTTCTTAGCTTCTGCAATAATATCTGAAGCAGTCATGTCTAGTGCTAAGCAGTACCCCCCTATTAAATCACTGGCTCTGTCCAAACTAACATTGAAACCTTTTTGCTTAATAAGGACTCCAAGCTCTACCTCGTGCACTACTTTAGTTCCTTGAGGAATTCTTATGTGACTTTTTGAAGTTATCACAGAGGATAAGGGCTTTTGGAAAATAATGGGTGAGCTAGGAGGAGTAGTTTCTGGACCTAAGTAATTTCTAGCAACTCCTATGATTTTAGGACCTTTGGAAGCTAGCATTTTGCGGTATAAAAGCTCCATAATATTACAATAGTGGAAATTTAATTATAATTTAATTAGCCCATCTAAGGACATTTCCATTGCGATGTCCAGTGTAGATGGTTCCATAGTACTCGTCATAAGCCAAAGTAGTGACGTTGGTCAAAACTCTTTGTTGCTTGATTTCTCCAACAACAGACCCTTTCAAAAGGTCGATTATTTTCAAGCACCCAGTTTCTCTATTTTGGGAATTTGGCTTATCTTTCATGCACAGCAACAAAATATCTTGGGTCCTTGTTATAAACAGCCTGCTGGGAATGTAAGGCCCAATGTTGTCATTAGTCAGAGGTGCGTTGTAAACTTTAAGGCACTTTCCTTCGAAGTCCCAAAGTTCCATTACTCCTTGTCTCAAAGCTAAGAACTTCATTTTCATCTGGAGAAATATAAAGGCTTGAGGTGAAATAAAATTGGGTGCCTTCACTTGGGTAGAGTGCAGCAGGTTGTAGATTACAAGCACTTCTCCAGTTTGCTTTAAAAGCAAGTATTCGTTGAAAAGTTCTAAAAGTTCAATCGGCTTATGTGGTGCAAGTTCAAACTGAAAAACATTTAAAACAGACCCGTTACTAATCGACAAGAGTTTTGAAGTCAGTATGTTAGACTCAGGAGGGTACACCAGTAGAACTAAGTCTGTAGTAAGCCGAATTTCTTCTACTTGAGAATCATTAAGTGCAAAGCGGAAAGTGTAGTCACGAAGGTTCCAAAATTTGAAGATTCTGTTGTTAGCAGACCTAGTCAAAATGACTTCGTTCACATCATCAAACTCCAAAAATCCGGGACTTCTCATGTTTTCATTAGAAAACAGGTCTATGCTCCGGCGTATACCTTGCTCTAAGTCTTTTATGTAAAAAACTTGAGTCTTGAGTTGGCCAGGACTTTGGACAGTGATTAGAATGACTGTGTCGTTGGAGCGATTGTAAAACAGAGTTTTGGCAATGCCTTCAGGAGAAGTCAGCTCCTGAACCTGCCTGCCTGTGAATTTATTTACTGCTATGCACTTTCCTCGGGAGCTCACTAGAAATACAAGAGAGCAAGTAGGAACTATTTCCATGATTTGGCCAATGCGGTAGTTGAACTTTTGGAAGCGTTCATTAGCTAGTTGCGAAAGTGAAAGGTAGCGGAAGGCTTGCTTGAATTGTTGACTTGTAAGTGCTCCAATCTCTCTTTTCTGCAAGCTGCTTGGTATGTTCATTTAAATTATGGGGGCCAACTTATTAAGACGGTGAATAATTACTTAACTGTAGTATTTTGGTGAGGAACTAGGTCTAATAAGCCCCTTTTTGTTTTTGAAAGAAGGAACACTAAACACATGCTTAGACAAGCCGTGAAGAGTCTGCATTTGGTTAGTGGAACTATTTTGGGTTCCCAAGGACGCCGCGGATGCAGTAGGGGGTCTTTTTTTGGCAGGTGGAAAGATCTTTTGTTGGATTTGACTCAAAACTTCTCCACTTGACACAAACAACTCCATAACTTTCTTTTTGTCATTGTCAGTAAAAGATTCCAACTTAACTTCTTCAGCCTTGGGCTTTTGGTTTCTCAAGGACTTAGAACTGAAAGACCTAGGAATTCGCTTGTTGCTTTGCTTTCTTCTAACAACTTCTTTCCTCACTATTTCGATGCACTGGATGAAGAAGTCCTCCAGCTCTCCTTTTTCCAAAAGGTAATTAGCTGAAGCAGACTTTTGGAGTTGGAGTGTTTTTTTTTGGGCTTCTAACTGGTTTTGAAGATGCTTGATAGTTTTTAAATACCTTTGTTCGTTTGAGTTGTGGTCTGGTTTTATGGGGCTTACAGACAGCTGTTTGTAGTTGACTTCTTTTTCGCTTCTTACAAAGGAGTTTTGGTTAGACACACTGCTGAAGTTGTCTCTGGACTCTAGTTGTTCTTTCATTTTCATGTTTTGTTTTTTTGTGTTGAGGATTTGGTTCTCCATAAACTTTCTGTCTTCTTGGAGAGTCAATGCTTTGTTTTTCCAAATTTCCATGCTTCTTTTGTACTCTTTGCAGATTTTGTCTAGTCTTAAAGCTTCGTTCCTAAACCAGTCTCTTTCAGTTTCTAAAATTCTCAATTCTTCATCTCTGCGTCTTTTAAGTTCTTCGTCAGCAATCTTTTCTTTGAGAGTCAGCATTTCTTTTTGCACTGTGTACATGTGGGCTTTGTACTCTTCCAAAAACTCTGACTCGTGCTTTTCAAGAACCTTCCCTAGGTTGCTGTCTAAATTCTATTTGAAAGTTACACTTATGCAATTATTTAATTGCCCGTACAGGTTGTTGATGGTTTCTGAGTTGGGCACTGAAGGGTCTATCGCTCCTTTAGTTTTTGGCACTGAAGTTATGAATGTGCTTTCGTCCTTTGCTGATGAATTCGATATGTCCATTTGAATTTAATAAACATCTTAACTGAGTAAACAAATTAACTTTTCCTGACACTTTTACGGGGCTTTTTGGAGGGAACTTCTTTAGGGGTGTTTTGGACTCCGGAGTTTTCAGTTTCAGCTTTCAAGGAATTAAGTTCTGCTTCTACTTCCCTAATTTGTTCCCTGACAGACTTAGTTTCTCCTTCAATTTGGCTTGTTTCCTTTTGCGCGTTTTTAATCTGCTCTTGCAACTCCCTGATCATCTCTGGAAAGTCTGTGTCAAGGTCTCTGTTTTCCTCTTCGATTTGCCCTATTTCTTTTTCAAGTTGTTCTTTTTTGCCAAACTTTTCTTCGTACTCTTGTTTGAGCTCTTCTATTTGTCTAGAGTACATCACGTTCATGGTTTCTAGTTCGTTTTTGGCTTTGGCAATTCTGTTTTCTTTGTCTTGGATCATGTTTTGTTCCTCTTGGATTTTTTGTTTTTCGTAGTCGCGTTTGGATTTTTCGTTTTCTCTCAAAACTTCAATTTGGCTCATAACGTCTTCCCTCAGTTCCTTTACTTTGTCCACTTCTGACATTTGTTTGTGGAGTTCATCTTCAGCTTGGGCTAGTTTCTTGCGTTCGTACTCCAGTCTGTACTGTTCGTTCTTGAGTCGGTTGGGTTCAGCATTTTCAATTTCTCTTTTGTTTCTTTCGCAGATTTTTTTGATTTTGTTAATGCAAGAGTGACTTATCCGGTTTCCTGCCAAAAGTAGTTTACACAAAAAGTAGTTCTTGTCCAAGCACTCCACCAGGGTGTTTTCTAGCCTCTCCGAAATAAAGTTGTCAGAAAGGTTTAAGTTGTTCAGAAACTTGTTTTCAATCAAAGCTTCAACGAAAGTTTCCATCTCTCCGTCACTTATTCTGCAAGAAGCCAAGTTAAGTGTTTTGAGTTTGCAAGGAGGTTCAAAACACCCCAACACTCCTGAAAAAACTATCACGGCTTCTTCGCCTAAGTAGTTTTTGCTGATGTTCAAGGACCTGATTCTAGTGTCTGGAAGTAACTGAGCAACAGTCGAAGCCCCTGAAGGACCGATTTCGTTCATAGAAATGTTAAGTTCTCTCAAGGACTTGTTTCCCTGCAGAGAATTCACCAAGTAAACTATCCCGTCGTCGCCCAAAAGGTTTCCTTTCAAGTTAAGCATCACTAAAGAATTGTTTCTTTTCAAGCCCTTTGAAATGTACTCAGCCCCTGAAGGCTGGAGTTCGTTGCACTCCAAGTTGAGTTTTTTGAGTTTTCTAGAAGAACCTAAAAGCCTCTCTAAAGCAGGTCCTGCTTCAGGCGAAATAAAGTTTTTTGAAAGGTCCAGTGACTCTAGTTTAGTGGAGTTCTTTATAATAAACACTGATCCTTCAGTTTTAAGGTCGTTTTCAGAAACTTTCAAGTGCCTGAGTGTGGTGTTTTGAGTCAAAGCAATTCCAAAGCACTCCCCTGCACTTGACCCAATGTCGTTGTCCTCCAAAATCAAAGTTTCTAAACTTTGGGTCTTCAGCAGAATTGCAGCTAAACAAGTTGCCCCTTCCAAGCCAATTGAGTTCTTCCTCAAACTTCCCTCCAAAAGCCCTAAGTTAAGTACTTTGAGTCTAGGGTGGTTGCTGATAGGGTCCATTAAGTTCTTGAGACCGTCGCCTGAAATCATGTTGGAGGAAAGGTTCAGCTTTTCAACATCGGTGCTTTCTAGGATATTTTTGACTGCGTGGATTCCGTAGTCAGATATAGCGTTGTCTGCCAAGTTGAGTTTGGCTAGCTTGCGGCAAATCAAAGAGTTAGCAAGAGAAATTATGGAGTTGATTCCTAACCGCATAGACTGCAAGTTTATGTTTTCAGTGCTTTGGTCGTTCCGTTTAAGAACTTCTTCTCTAAAGTTCCTAGCGTTTTCTGAATCAAGCTTTTCCCCAATGTCATGGCACCGTGCGTTGAACAACTCTGCGTACAAGTCGTCTTCGAAAATAGACAAAACAGGGTCTTTGTACTCGTACTTAACCGAAATAAGGTTTCCTTGCTCGTCGTACTGGGCAATTTCTTCCTTTTCAAGCATGCCTTTGTTCTTCTTGATCCGCTGTCCTTCGAAGTTTCGCTTCATATTGTTCAAATTAAGTATGAGGAAAGTGTTTACACCTGCCCACGAATCTGAGGCCTCACAAAACACTTTTTCAAGTCACCTTAAAGGAAAGGCCATCAAGTTGAACGAAAATAAATTAATAGCAAGCGGAGACAAGGGCTACCGAACTGTGCTAGGAGCCCAAGGCGTGACGGAGGGAACCTTTTACTACGAATTGACTATACTCAACCCCTCCTCTGAAGAACTAGAAATCCCTGAAAACTCCATTCCTCCTTCTGCACCTATTCTAGAGCCTCTGCTTACAACAGCTAACACTCTGTGCTTGCAAACACACAACACTTCATCTATCAACATGAACAAAGGAGCTTCAAGGGTTGGGTTTGCCACCAACCAAGCTGAACTCGAAATGTGTGTGGGTGCTGACAAGTACGGGTTCGGGTTCAGAAGTACTGACGGGTGTGTTTTTCATGAAGGGTTCAGAAAAGAGTTTTCAAGCGGCTATGAAATAGGAAGCATCATCGGCTGTCTCATCCACCTGCCGCCCCAAAGGCCTAGAATTAAAGGAGTAACTGACTCTGGTTTAGTGGTAAGTGAAGGAAGTGAAATCCACTTTTTCAAGAACGGAAGGCACCTGGGGTGTGCTTTTAAGGACTTTTACGAAGGGTGCTACTTCCCTGCAGTGGCTTTGTACGAGTACTCCCGTGCAGAGATAAACCTTAGTCGTGAGGTTCGCTACCCTGAAATCCTAGAAACCTATAATGCAAAGCCTTTTTTCTGCCATTAATTACTGTTCATTGCCTCTTTCTCTTTCTTCCCTCAAAAACCTGATGTAGTCTATTCTGTCTCCTTTGTCGCTGAAGTCCACACTGTCTTCTATTTTAAGTTTTTTAAAGTTCCTGCGCCTAGTTTTGTTAGGGTAAAAGTTAAGCATGAAGAAGTCTGAAATTGCAGTTGTAAGTTTTAGAAGTGCCAAGGCAGAGGCTATTTGCAGCACTGTTTTTTGCAGTGAAAACTCGTATCCTTCCCCTCTAGATATGTTTATAAACTTAACTGAAATGAACCTAAACAAGTCCCTTTTAAGGATCTCTTCTTCGTAGTAATGAAAAGCACGACTGCATACACTTTACTCGTAAAACACAGGATAGTCAGCATCTCCAGTATCGAGTCTCTGAACTTCAACACTGGGCTCGCAAGACTCGTCATTGGCGTTGCACTTCCACTTAAAGTTCAGTTCAATAATAGCTCCGGTGTTTTTAATTTCATCAATGCTTTCAATTCCAGCTTCGTTGAGCAAATCACCTATTAAGTAAAGGTTTAGTCTTTGGCTAGAGTCTAAGTTTTTTTGGCTTTCGTAACTAGAGTAGTCTTTGGTGTCATACTGAGGAAAGTAAATTCCTGACTTTACATTTAAAACTAAGTTTTCTACCCCCTTAATCTGGACTTCTTCCGGAGAAGCTAAACTAGAGTCTATATTTGGACACCAAGTAAGCTGATCGCAGTAGCCCTCCAAACATCTACTGTTGCTCAGTGGAGGGTTTTCAGGACAGTCACTATCTATTGTGCACTCAGTAGTGCAGTACCCAAGTTCCTGGTTTTCAGCCTTATACAAGTAAACACCTAAAGTAATTCCGCTAGAGTCTTGGTGGGGGTACACCAAGTCGCCTGCGTCATAGACTTCTGAGTTTTCTTCTGAGTACGCTTTTCCACTTACGAAGTAGTAAGTGTAGCCGTCCCAATTGCCTGAAACGTTGTACTGCTGCAGAATTATAAACACATACACAACAGTGTAAATAATTACTGCTGCCGTAAGCAAACCACTTATGATAGCCATAAGCCAGTCTTTGATAACCAGAATCTGGAAAGTGGGGTAAGGAAACACTTTGTCAGGGTCTCTTCCAAGTAAGCGTTCTAGCATGTATAAATGGATAACTGGGTAAGTGACCAGCTGTACGACCTAATAGGGTTTTCAGACAGACACACAGTAGACTACGTTTTGGGAATAGCAAAGTCTTCAACCTGTGAAAAAGACATTGAAAGCAAACTACTAGAAATTGACTTTCCCGATAACTCTCAAACTTCAGAATTTGCTTCTAAAGTTTTCGGAAAGTTCTGCAAACCGACAGAAATCCAAGAAAACCCAGAAAAAGAACCCACCAACCCTTCTTACGAACTAGTTTCTAAGAAGCCGAAGTCCAAACACGACAAAAAGCAAAAGCACTTAGAAATGAACGAAGAAGAAAGAATGAAAGCAATTGAGGAAATGAAAACACTCTCTAGGTGGAAGTACTTAGAAATGAGGGAACCTCAACAAATTGACCTTATGAAACGCCAACTAGAAGACGAGGAAAAGTTCTTCCAAACCCAGAATGTTTCCCGAAAAGAAAAGGAAGAGTTTGAGATCAACAAAAAAATATACGAACTTGCAGTGCAACAAAGTCAAAAGAGAGAAGAGGTTATGAGTTACAAACTTCCTAACTCCTACGACTCTCTGGAGCAACCTAACTTAAAAGAAAGGTTCAATGTTCTTCACCAAAGATATAAAGAAGAAAAACCCGAACTTCCAGAACAAGAACTTTGGGAAAGCTTCCAAACCACCAGAGCACAAAGCAAGTTTGGAGCAAGGGATTCTGTTTCTACTAACAAGTATGACTTGATTTTAGATAGCCAAATTGACTTTATTAGAACTAGCTTGCAAGAAGGCGATGCCTTTTTAGATGACTCTGATGGACCTGAAATCCAAACAGCTAGAGAAACACTTCCTATATTTTACTACAAAGAAGACTTACTTGAAGCCATACGCGACTACAATGTGCTAGTTATAGTTGGCGAAACAGGTTCAGGGAAAACTACCCAAATTCCCCAGTACCTGCATGAAATAGGATACACCACCAGTGGAAAAATAGCTTGCACACAACCCCGAAGAGTAGCAGCAATGAGTGTAGCTTCTAGGGTTTCGAGTGAGCTAGGGTGTAAGCTAGGCCATGAAGTAGGCTACTCCATTAGGTTCGAAGACTATACTAGTGACAAAACAATCATTAAGTACATGACAGATGGAATGCTTCTGAGGGAGTTTATGGTGGACCCTAGCCTTTCAGACTATAGTGTAATCATGATTGACGAAGCCCATGAAAGAACCTTGCACACAGACATTCTTTTTGGACTTATAAAAGACCTTGTCAAAGCAAGAAAGGACCTTAAAGTACTTATATCCTCAGCAACTATGGACTGCGAAAAGTTTGCTGAGTACTTTGACTGCTGTCCGATTTACACTATTCCAGGAAGAAAGTACCCTGTGGACATTTACTACACAAAAGCCCCTGAAGCTGACTACGTAGAAGCCTCGGTTGTAACTATTCTGCAAATACACATAACGCAGCCTAAAGGAGACATTCTTGCTTTTTACACTGGCCAAGACGACATTGAGCACGCCCAAGAAATGCTTATTTCCCGAACTCGCGGCTTAGGCAGCAAGATTCCTGAGTTAGTAATTCTTCCTATCTACAGTTCACTTCCAAGCGAACAGCAAGCCTGGATATTTGAGCCCACACCTGAAGGTGCAAGAAAAGTAGTGCTAGCTACAAACATAGCTGAAACTTCTGTGACAATAGACAACATAATCTACGTAATAGACTCAGGACTGTGCAAAGAAAGCTCTTACAACCCCCGTACAGGAATGGAAAGCCTTGCAGTGACTCCTGTTTCTAAAGCTTCAGCTAGACAAAGAGCAGGCAGGGCAGGAAGAGTAGCTCCTGGCAAGTGCTTCAGACTTTACACGTTGTGGTCCTACGAGCACGAGTTGGAAGAAAACCCTGCACCTGAAATCCAGCGCTCAAACATTGCAAACGTAGTTTTGATTTTAAAGTCTTTGGGAGTTAACGACCTAGTTAACTTTGACTTCATGGACCCTCCTCCAAGCGAAACTTTGATGAGAGCTATAGAGGACCTTTATGCTTTGGAAGCAATGAATGACGAAGGCGAACTCACTGGAGTAGGCAGAAGGATGGCTGAGTTCCCTGTTGACCCCAAACTTGCCAAGTGTATTCTTAAGGCTGCAGAGTACAAGTGTGTGGAGGAAGTAGTTACCATTGTAGCTATGGTAAGTGTGGGAGGTTCTGTTTTCTATAGACCCAAGGAAAGAGCTTTGTACGCAGACAACGCTAAAATGGGGTTTTCGAGGCCAGGAGGGGACCATATAACTTTATTGAATGTTTACTCTCAGTGGGCAGACAACGAGTACTCTATGAACTGGTGCAAAGAGCACTACATACAGGGCCGAAGTATGAGGAAAGCCAGAGACATAAGAGAACAACTTGTGGAACTCTGCAACAAAGTAGACATTCAAGTCAACACTGAGCCTTGTGAAGACAACTCTTTGGTTTTAAAGTCTTTTTGTTCTGGTTACTTTTTCAACGCTGCGAGGCTGCATAAATCAGGCCTGTACAAAACTGTGAAAAACAACCACAGTGTAAACATTCACCCTAGTTCTGTTTTGTTCAAGGAAACTCCTAAGTGGCTTTTGTATTATGAATTGGTACTTACTACTAAGGAGTTTATGAGGCAAATTGCTGAAATAAACCCCCAGTGGCTAGCTGAGTTGGCTCCGCACTACTTTAAACAAAGTGACCTGGAAGATGACTCTTTTAAGAAGCTTCCCAAGAAAAAACCTAAAAACGCTTAATGTAAATGGAAGAACTTTGTTTTGGGTTTAACTATTACAAGTTGCCTGAACTCAACTTAAGTGAACTTTCTTCTCAAAGTGAATGCGATAGTGAAACGACTGAGACCACTAGTAAGTTCTCTGCTTCTGAGTTCTACGCTCGGTTTTCTTGTTTAAAGCAAATAACTCACCCCAACTTATCTTACTTAGTAGATTTAACACACTTAGGTCACAAAAAGTTCATTTTAACCTTTGAGTCTTACGAAGAACACTTTACACACAAAGACTTTTACACAGAAACTGAATTGAAAAGTTGTTTGTATCAAATCTTGAGCGCAGTGGTCAAGCTGATGAAAGAGGGAATAGCTCTACTGAATTTAGAGCCCAAACACATTCAACTTATGAACCGTAACCACCCTAAACTAGTGCAGTTTGGAGAGTATTCACTTTTAGGAGAACACCTTAAAAGAAACAAGTTGTACTGTGCTCCTGAAGAATTCCAGGTTCCTGGAAGTTTATACAAGATTGACACTTGGGCTTTGGGAGTTATTTTCCTAGAAGTCCTTAGTGGAATGAAAGTGCCCTTAAAAGACCCACTTATTGAGTACCGAGACCTAGTCAAAGATTTTTCGGTTTACAAAGAGCACAGCACAGAGCTTTCTAAGTTCTTTGCGTTTGAATTAGTAAAAGTCCCTGTTAGCCAAAACTTCAAAGAGGTGCTTGGATCAATGCTTAGGTTCGACCCTTTGGAGCGGCATGACGCTTATGACCTTTTGCACCACCCTTACTTCCTTAAAGTTGACTTGCCAGTTAACGAAGACTTTCCCTACTCTTTTGAAACACTGTTTTACTTGTGGAAAAAATACAAAAAACTCAAAAAAACACCTGAAGAGTACTTTATATCGATAGGGCTGATCCATTACACACCCCCTGTTTTAAAGATACCAAGTGTAATTACTGGAGATGAGGCCCCAGCAAGTGTAGTTTCTAGTTCCAAACAACTTAAAATTAAAGACTTCCTTTCTTTACTAGAATCAGAACAAAACGAAGTGAGTGATTTTTCTGGCTTTACTCAAGACAAGAACTTAAGCGAAGGTGTTTATGCTAGAAGTGAAAGTTTTTTTGGTAAGCTTGGAAGTGTTTTTAAATCTAAGTCAGTCAAGAGTTTGGAATCAGAAGACAGTTCAAAGTCCGTAAATACCTTTTTGGACAAGTTAAAAAAGTTCAAAGAGTCTGCTGACAAGCCTCCTTTTCCCAGTCCTTTAAGGGCTTCTATTTACAAAAAGTTGCTTGATTGCAATCAACCTGAGCTGCTGTATTCTTTTTACGAAAGCTTTAGGTTGAACTCCTCAGAAAAACAAATATCAGTAGACATTCCACGATGCCACCAGTACCACCTGTTCCTTTCTTCTGAAAGTGGAAAACACAAACTGAAGAAAGTAGTTAAAACTTGGGCTTCCAACCACCCTAATGTAAAGTACTCCCAAGGAATAGACTCCATTGCTGCGGGGTTTTTGTGTTTGTTTGAAAAAGAAGAACAAGCTTACTTCTGCACTGATAAAATGATCCAGAAGTACCTTTTAGAAAGTTTAGAACAAGACCAGGTAGGCTTCAAAATGCTTCTGCTGTTTAGGAACCTTTTGAACTTTGTAGATCCTTTGCTTGGCCAGCACCTGCACAAAGAAGGAATACTTCCTGAAATGTACGCCTCTCCTTGGATTTTCACTCTTTTTGCCCGTATTTCATAGTTAGACGTGTTTTCTATAGACAAAATCTATTACATTTGGGATAAACTCCTGACAGAACCACCTAGTTTTTTGTATGTTTTAGGAATTGCAGTTCTGAAGCAGGTCCGTAAAAGAGTTTTGGAGTCCTCTAGCAACGGAATCATTGAAGTCTTATCTGGCCTTTCAGGACTTCTAAACATTAAACAGTGCCTGGAAGACGCTGACCAGCTTTGGAACAAAATTCCTCTGAGTGTTTCGTTGCTGAAAAACAAAGAAGAGCTTTTGAATGCAGAAACTTTAATAACCTTTTTGGAACCCAAAGACTTACTTGCTTTTAAAGAAAGTTACTTAGTAGTGGACTTAAGGAACTCAGACCAGTACAAACAACTAAGAATCAAAGGGTCAATAAACCTTCCTTTAAGGTCCCAAACTACTGATGGACTTCCACTTGTAAAACTTACTCTTTCACAGTTTGAAGCTTTGAAAAGCTACTCTAAAGGAAAAATAGTAGTACTAGCTGGGGATGAAGTCCCTAAAGCTATTTCGCTGGGAAACATACTAGTTAAAAAGGGAATTCCTAGAGTTTGTGGTTTAGAAGGAGGCATTGAAGCCATGGGTTCTGACTTTAGTGAACTTTTAGTAGAAGACCAAGAAAAGCAATCAATATTTTCTAAATTTAAACTTTACTGAGTTTCTTGAGCAGCACATCTAAAGTAGTTAGCTTTTTGCTTTCTTGAATGTAGGCTTTCAGGTTTTCTTGATTAAAGTTTTCACTCAGTGCAGTCTGGGCAGTTTCAACTTTAACTTTGTGGGTCTCAATTAAGTCACTTAACTCTTTTTCTAGTAACTTGTTGTTCTAAGTGAGTTTTACCTGTTTTTGCTCTTGACTTTCAAGGTTCTTCACAAACACCTCCTTTATTTCATAGTACTCTTGGAGTTTTTGGTCGTAAGTAGCCTTGGACTCCTGGGCTTGTTTTGCGTAAACATCAGTGTTTTCTTGGGCAAGTGTTTTGATTTCATTAAATAAAGTTTCTTTGTCTTTTAACAAGTCCTTAATGCCTTTTTCCTGGTAAACTATTGCAAGCTTGTCTTCTTGAGTCATTTCTTTAAGTTCCCTTTTGGAAAGTGTGCTTAGTTTTTGAGTAAAGTCGCAAGTAGCGGAAGGTTTTATAGGCCTGGGAGGGTTCTTTATAAACTCGTTGTGGATCTGGTAGACGCTGCTCACAATGCTAGACCCAGGGCCCCAGTTCCTCAAAGAATAGTGGATGCAGTGCATGTTGTTGTCGACTATAGAGTGTCTAACTGGACTCATGACTTGTATTCCAGGGGGTCCGTTTGGGTAGTTTGGTGGAATGTGGCTGCATTGACCTTACACTTGAATGTAAAGAGGATAGCCTTGGATATTGAGAGGGAACTCATAACTGCCTGGATTAAGTGCCCTTAACTGTCCGTAGTTAGCCTGTAGCTGTCCAAGCTCTGCGTTTAAGCTGTGTAGTTATTACTTTGGTGAAGAATACATTATTAAGTATTAGAAAATAACACACTGGGATTTATTTTTGGTTTTGGCTTGGGACAAAGCTTGCTCAATAAGTGTTCTGTCTTTAAATAAAGGCAGTTGTTCATTAATAACAGTTCCTTCTTCATCCAATCCCTTAATTAAGTTATCTGAGCTCCTGGCTTTTGTTATCAGTTCATATTCCTTTTTTTCTCTCCCTGTTTTTTCGCTCATTCCGTTCAGTGGAGTGGTTTCAACAATAGGTACTTTGCTAGACTTACTTCCAAAAGTTGAAAAGGTTTGGTAAATGTCTCTTAGTTTTCTGTTCAGAAACTTGTAGTCTGGAGTCTCGGAAAACTTCAAGGACCTTGTGTAAGCTAACATTTCGCCGATTTGGTAAGGACAGTGTTTACAGAGTTCATCTATTGGGATCTTGACTTTTCGGTCCCTAATAAGCATATGCCTTTCGTTTCTAGTAGTTGCAGTTATTCCTTGCCAGGGCAGTTCTCCCTTTATCATGTAAATAAATACGTATATTAGGGACTCAATGTCGTCTCTTCGGCTGCTTTCTATTCCCAAATGCGAATTGATAGAGGCGTAGCGCACTGTCCCAGTAAGGCCTTTATTTTCGCGGTAAGGAATGTGAACTCCTCCCTTAACTATAGTATAGGGTTTAGAAAGTCCAAAGTCTATAATATAAACTTTTTTTTCATTATTGTCTCTTGAAAGTACAAAGTTTTCGCATTTGACATCTCTGTGTATAATGTCATGTTTATGTAAGTACTCAATTCTTTTCATCATCTGTCTAAAAATTGGTGTGCATTTCTTGAGGGGAAGAGAGTATTTGTGCCTTTCTAGGAGTTGCTCCACTGATATTCCTAGCAACTCCATTACTAAAAAGTTGAACTGGCCGTCTCTTCCATACCAATACAGTTTAGGGATTCTTTTTCCGTTCTGCAGTTCTTTGAGAGTTTTACCCTCATGGTATACTAGTTGGAATCTAGAAGCTGCGTGTTCTATTTTGAATGCAACTGGCTTTTTGGTCCTTTCGTCGTAGCCTTTGTAAACTTCCCCGAAAGAACCTCCTCCTATCCTTGTTTCAATAATGAACCTGTCTTTTACCTTCACAAGGCTCTCCTCCATAATTAATTAATTAAAGTCGCATTAGTTTGAATAGTAATTTTGGATCTTTTCCAAGAGTTGGGGACTCATAGTTTCAACTTGTTCAATGCAGGCTTCTAGAGTTGTTACGTAGTAACCCATTGCTCCGTGCTGGACCATTCTTCTTCCAAACTCAAAAATAACTCTTAAGTGACTTTTCAAGTTGCTGATTCGTGCCTTAAAAACAATGTACAAAAAAATGCTTAGGATTTGGTCTGCATCTATCATTAATTCATCTGACTTGTCTTCTTCAGAGTCTCGCCAGTAGTCATCCACGCACTCACAGATAAGCCGAGTAGAAGCTATAATCACTTTGAGCTTTTCGAGTGGAGAGTAAGAGTTTTCAATTTGTTTGAGCTTTTGAATGGCTTTAGAGTAAGCAGGGGTTTCTTTGTCCAAGTCAAGTTGAAACAACTTGTCAATTCCAAGGTCTTTGCACTTGAGGTAAGAGTACTCTTGGAGTTTTTCTTGGTACTTTGCTTCGCTTTCACTAGCACACTGCGAAAACACCTTAACTAGTAAGTTGCTTAGTGACTGGTTAAAAACTATTTCAAGGACGAGGTCGTACATTTCTCCAGGTTTTTCGCTCATCATCTTAGCAACCACTCCTCCATAGTAGTGGATTAAGCACTTTAAAGTGAGCATTACGAAAGTTTTTACTTCTTCAATCATTTTAAGAGCCCACTCTCCGGGGTTTTCCGAAACTTCAGTTCTTAACTCTGCTTCACCTAGTTCGTTAGTATTGGTGTCGGTATACTGCTCTGCAAACCGAAAGTGGAATTCCCTATTCATTGAAGCAATGAAGTGCTCATCCACGGACTCAAAGTGTCCTTTTAGGAAGTCTACAATCGTTTGAGCTTCAAATGAGTTGTAGTAGGGAGGAGAAACTGCTGGAACTTTAAGCAAGCACGAGCCTGCAAAAGAGCCAACTGACGACTGCGGTGTTTGTATTTTGTAGTTCTGCAAGTAGTCGTACCAAAGCACATTGGAGCGCCACTTGTGGTCTTTAGTGCTGAACCAGTTCTGACAAAGAGTTTTCAAAGCACCTGGCCAAGAAGCGTGGGGAACCTTTTCCTGAGCTAGTTCAATTTCCTCCGCAACAAATAGTTTCCAGTTCTAAGTAAGACTTACTTTGAAGTCGCAGGACTCGATAACTTCCTTGTTTTTCTTGTAGTATTCGCGTTTTTTGTTAGCTATTATCTTGAGGTACTCTTTTTTCAGTTTGTTTCTGTTTGAACTTTGTTTGTTTCCCATTTATAAAGTAACTTTCTAGTTTGAACTCTAATAAGTATACTGGTAAAAATGATATTGGTTCTGCTGCTAAGCCTTGTTGGAGCCCAAGAAAGGTACGACATAGACCACACTTCTTTAGTTCTGCTTCCACTTGGAGACCAAGTAGTTCTAGAACACAGAGCTCACAACAGAAAAGAAATCTGGGTTCCAGGGACTTACCCCCATCCCGAGCTTATTTTTGAAGAAGGAAGGTTTGGACACTTTGAAGGCCAAACAAATTCTAGACAACAGTTCACTGTTTCCTGTCCGGGGTGCCAAGTAGGCCAAATCATCAGCTTGGACTTTTGGCTGATCAAGCCAGAATCTCTAGACCTTTGGTTTGGGAATAAAGACTACTACTTGGCACTTCACAAAGACGCCCCCTACGCCAAAACTATTTTGATTAAAGTAGTTGCTCCGCACAAACAATTTTAATCTGTATATAATTCATTCTTAATTGAAATGGAAAAACACGGCATTAAAAACCGCATAGAAAACCTGCAGAAAAAACTAGAAAGTCTCAGGGAGCCCCCTAAACAACCAAGCACAGCCCCAGAAAAGAACTCCGAGGAGTACCTGTCCCAAATCAACATGGACAAGCATGTTAACAGCCGTCTTTTCCAGAAGTTCCTTAAAGAAGAAACCAAAGCTAAAAACCACCAACCAAAACAACCCAAAAGAGAACCCCAGCCTAGCTTTTCAAAGTCCCAGGAAAATGGCTTTGGGAACCAGTTCCAAGAGCCAGAAAGAAAAACTCCACAACCCTCCGAAAGAGAAACTAGGTTCCTGGACACCAACAGGTCCAGCAAGTACATGGAGACTAGTTCTGATAACTTTAAAGAGTCCTTGAAGAGAAACGACTCTAGATTCTTCGAAGATTACTCTTCGAAAAGGACTCCTTACAACAACCGGTCAAGGGACCCCTCTCCCCTCCAGCATTCTACTCTGCAGCCCTCTCCACTTAACAGGTCTCAAAAAATTCAAAGCCCCTTCGGAGAAAACCCCCTTGAAACAAGCGAAATCAAAGGAACATCCGTTCACATTCCTTCAGGCGCTCCAGGCTACAACATGAGTCGAACTCCTTCTTATGCCCAAATGCCTCAAGAATTCATGCACTACCCCATGTACCCCCCAATGTTTTACCCTCAGTATGAAATGATGATGCGACAACAAATGGAAGCCATGCAAGCACAACTTACCCAGATGAGTATGGGAGCCTCCGACAGGGTCAAACGGGAGTACGAGTCCTTGCTGCAAGAAAAAGACTTTGAAATACAGTCTTTAAAAAAAGAAGTTGACAACTCCAAACTAACTGTAATGGAACTTGAAGACCAGTTAAGGCACCAAAGCAATAGAGAGGCTGAAGTTTTGGCTGAAGAAAATGAAGACTTGAGAAAACAACTAGCTGAGACTAGCAACAAGGGCTCAGACACAGTGAAAAAACTCCAAAGAGAAAACTCAAACCTTAAAAGCCAGTGCGAAGACATGTACAACGAACTTAACTACGAAAGAAGCAGAGCTGACGAACTCGAAAACAAGTTAAACAACTTTAAAAAGAAGGTTTCTTACCTAGAAAACGAACTCCACGGAGCTCACTCCCACATTGAAGACTTGGAAGCAGAACTTAACGAAGCAAGGCAGTACTTAAACAGAATGTCAAGACAACAAGAACCAGAAACCCAGAACCCTAAACGCATTCAGTCCACTTACGACTTAAGAGCTGAAGAGCAGCGCTTTGACACAGGACCAAGACGCAACATTGCAAGAACCAACAACTCCTCAGAAGTAAGCAATGCTTTACACTGGAACTCAAGGGATGTTTCTCCTGGGCCTTCTCACTCAGAAAGTGTAAGGGAACTCACACCTATTCAAGAAAGAGAAAAAAGTCCATTTTACAGAAGAGAAAGAGCCTCTTCTGCAAAGCGCAACGGGGACGCTGCTTCTAACTTAGAAAATAAACTTGCCATGCTGCAAGGCGAAAAGCAAAAGTTAGAAAGTGAGTATGCAAAAATACCCGAACACGCTAGAAATGCTGCTCAAAGAAGAAGAAGACAAGACTTAGAACTTGAACTGGAAATCCTAGACACCAACATTGGAAACCTCAAGGCAAAACTCAGAAACTACAAGAACTAGTTTTGTATTTATTAACGCAATAGGTATAAATTAACCATCTTTACGGTTACAATAATGTTTATTGTAGCTTTGCTGGGAGTTACTGGGGCTTTTGGGCAATGTCCCAAGTTTGTCTGTAATACCATACCAAATGACGACGACGGAAATGCCATATGTGCCCGAAAATATACTACTAACGAGTACTACTTGCGAGATACTGCTTGTCCTAGTGGCACTTACTGCACATACGAAGGGCTAAAAGACTGGATGGTTGATGTAGGAGCTACAGGGGACTATACATGTAAGAGCGAAAGTCAGAGCCAAAAAGAAGAATACACAGAACCTACAGACCCCAACTACATACTTTGCCCTACGCGCCTGTTCAACAAAACTTTGGAATCAGGAAGTCACCCCAAGAAATGCCCTAATCCCGGTTCAAACAACGAAGAGTGCAAACTCCAAGACGGTACCTACGCTGCTTGTGAGTGCGGACTGGATGGAGAGAGTTACTGTGTTCCAGACGCATCTTCAAACTACTATTCAGACTACTGGAGTGAATGCTCAGACGACAGCTATTGGAAGCTAAAGAGTTACGACCACTACTTGTTTTGGCACTTGAAGCAAAAGTACTGGACACAGTATATAAGCAGTGTAAGTTGTGGGAGAACAGCTATTTACGAGTTCAAAACTATTGACGAAAAGGACTACATTCAAAACGGTGCTGCAGAGCTAGTTTTTTCACTGATTGGTCTTTTCTTATTTTAAGTAAGATGGAATTAAAGAACTTTGGGTGCGTATTGCAGGTTTTGGGCAGCTTGCTTTTGCTGGGTTTGTATCCGGAACCAGAGTCCTGGGTTTTGAGCTCGGTGTCAGGCATTTACATAGGACTTACTCAGAAGTGTGGAATTTTGAACTGTATAGTTAGTTATGCACTCCACTTAGTAGCACTCAACTTTTGCCTGGAGTATGACTACTTAGGCGTGCTTTTGGTGTGCTTTGTCCCTTTAATGGGCAAGTTATGCCTTGAGGAAAGTAAAACCTTTGAGTTAAAGGACTACTTAGTGGAGAAGTTACAAATTGGAGTACTAGTTACCAACAGTCACTCAGTAAGTTACCAAAACCAACCTTTCACAGAGGAATTTAAAAACATAAGGAACTTTATGAAACTAAAACCAGTAGAATCCTGCCCAATTGAAAGTCTTGTAAACAAAGAGGGCTGGGGAGTGTACTCAAGCCAAAGCAAACACTACGTTTTAGTATCTGCACAGTTGGAAGATGGAAGTTCCTTAGTGAGTTCTTTTCCTGCAACACAAACTTTCAAACTGATCCAAGAGTTTTCGGGCACCCAATGCATACAAGAACTAGTGGAAACTAACTTGAAAGACCAAGTTAACGAAATAACAGGTTCTTTAGAGTTGCTTAAACAAAACCTAGACAAAAAACTACTTCCAGTTTACGAAGACATGTTCAGGGCATTGCTAGTGGTGTACTACACCTTTTACTCGTTCGAAGACGAAAACGAGTTAAAAGAAGTTTTGGTTTCACCTAAGAAAGAAGTAGAGTTCGTAATGAACATTATAAATCCAACAGCAAAAAGGAAAAACACAACTCTTAAACTCAAATCAGAAAAAGACGTTCCAGTAGTAAAAGCAGACAAGTCCAAACTAAGACAGGTGTTTTTCGACAGCATTAGGCTAGCCATAGCTAAGTCCACAAGCAACTCTCTTGAAGTCATTTTAAAAAAAAAAGCTGATGAGGTTCTACTCCAAATACTAGGGAACTATAACTTCGAAGAACTCGACATCAACTGCTTAACACTTCAAAAAAGGTGCCAAAAACTAGGCTCACTCAGCTTAAAAAGCAACAGTCTTTCAGTAACTTTCAGGTGCTCTTCAATAGTTCCAGAAGACCAACTTTCCCAGCCTCTGGAAGAACCATAAACAGTAAGATTTTAAATTCTTAAGTGGTTTGAAATGCTTATTCAAAGCCATAAAAATGATAAGTCTGGTTCTACTAGCACTGGCACCTTTTTTAAGCTCAGCTCAGGAACAGTTCGACACCTTGGAGTTCTATAGGGGCTTGTTCGAAGGCCTTCAGGAAGACGTTACTGAGCCCTCGTCTTGCGTGCAGATGTTTTCTGAGATGGAAAATACTTGGAAAGAACTAATTTATACAATCGAAACCTCCACTGAGCCTTTCTGGGACGGAATCCTCATCTTTAGAGAGTACTCCAACGACATTGTTGAAACTATTGAAAAGTGCTCTTTCAGAAAGTTGTACGCCCAAGTGGCAGAAGCTTTGACCCCCAAAGGCTTTGAACAGGTGTTTGTCAGACTGGCCACTAGTTTGGGTACCGTGAAGAACGCAATGAGCGAATTTAACGAAGGCATTACTTCCAATGACGCCTATAAGGTAGGCAAGAACTTAGCAACAGTAGTATCGATTGCACTTAACTATAACTTATAACTCTTTAAACAATTAATTATAAGTGGGGGATCTGCTCCATTTTTCTGAGAATATTGCTTTCTTCAAGGGCTTCCCTAAGAACTTCTTCTACTCTCTTTACGAAAACAAACTGAAGTTCCTTCTTCACGTACTCAGGAATGTCCCTTGTGTCTTTTTGGTTCCTAAAAGGCAGCAGCACTCTTTTGATTCCTATTCTGTGGGCTCCCAAAACCTTTTCTTTGATTCCACCCACTGGCATTACGTTGCCCTTCAAAGATATTTCCCCAGTCATGCAAGTGTCAGACCTAGTTTTCACGTCTCCCAAAAGCCCTACTAGCGCTGTAGTAATAGTCACCCCTGCAGAAGGACCGTCTTTGGGCACTGCTGCTGCTGGAAAATGGATGTGCAAATCTATTCCTTCAAGTCCCTCTGCACTGCTAGAAGAAGCGTTTGGGCACAGGGCAGGAAAGTGTGCTTGGATCCAAGACAATGCTGTAAGCACAGACTCCTTCATAACATCGCCTAGTTGACCTGTGATGCGCAACTTGCCCGTTCCAGGACTTTTAGAGGTTTCCACCAGCATTACTTTTCCTCCGTAAGGAGTCCAGGCCAGTCCTAAAGCTACTCCTGGGGTCTGAACTCTTTCTTGAATTTCCAGGTCGTACTTAGGAGCTCCTAGAACTTGGTCTACTTTTGCCTCGTCAATCACTTCAGTTTTAAATTCAGAATTGGCTTTTAGTGACTTGGAGTACTTAACTGCTACGTACCTGCACAAACTTCCAAGAGTTCTTTCTAGTTGTCTAACTCCTGCTTCAAGGGTGTACTCAGTAATTACCTTGTTAAGAACTTCGTCTGGAACACTGATATGCTCTGGTTTCAGTCCATTTTCGTTAATTTGTCTAGGCAGTAAAAAATTCTTGGCAATGCTTAGTTTTTCGTAAGTGCTGTAGCCAGACAAGTTAATGGTGTCCATTCTGTCCAACAAAGGACTTGGAATAGTAGAAATTGTGTTGGCTGTAGCTATGAACAAAACGTTAGACAAGTCAAAAGGAACAGCTAAGTAGTGGTCAGTGAAAGTGTGGTTTTGCGAAGGGTCAAGTACCTCAAGTAAAGCTGAAGCTGGGTCTCCTCTTATCATGTCTTTGCCTACTTTGTCTATTTCGTCAAGTAGAATCACAGGGTTATTGGTTCCACACTTCTTTAAGCCTTGGATAAACACTCCCGGCATTGCCCCTACGTAAGTTTTCCGGTGGCCTCTGATTTCTGCCTCGTCCCTTACTCCTCCCAGTGAGATTCTGTGGAACTTCCTTCCTAAAGAGTCAGCTATTGACTGCCCCAAAGAAGTTTTGCCCACTCCTGGAGGCCCTACAAAGCAAATAATAGATCCCTTCATGTCGCCTTTGAGGCCTCTAACTGCTAAGTACTCAATAATTCTTTCTTTAACTTTTTCTAAACCAGAGTGGTCGATGTCAAGTTGGGTTTGGGCTTTTTCAAGGTCTAGGTTGTCTTGGCTGCTTAAGTTCCATGGTAGAGATGACACTGTTTCAAGGTAGTTCATGATAACGTTGTACTCAGCGTTAATAGGCCTCATGGACTTTACTCTGTTGAGTTCGTTCAACACGTACTTTTTGCTTGAGTCAGGCATGTCAAGTGCTTCGATTTTTTCTTGGAGTTTCTGGACTTCTTCTTCGTCGCCTGAGTTCATGAATTTGGGACTTCGGTTTCTGGAAGACTTTTGATAGAACTTTTCCTGGATCTTTTGGCTGACTTCTTTAGAAAGTGCTTCTTCGTTAGAATCTTCGCTTACTTTGCAGTGCTCTAGGATCTTTTTACTTCTGTCGATCAAACTGAAGTTTTCTAGAAGCATCTGTTTCTCTGAAATGCTTAAATCAAGGAACCCTGCAATGTAGAACCCTAAGTAAGCAAGGTCTTTTTCTTCTTGGATTCTGTGCACCCTTTGCTGAGTCATCATCCTCGAAAACCCTGTTTTGCTTGCATATTCAACTCCTGACTTTTTGAGTTTTTCAGTGAGTTCTTCTGTGTTCTGATCTGAGTCCTTGTCCTTAACTACTTCGATTTTAGCCATGTAAACTCCTCCTTCGTTGCGCAGACTCTTGATTTTAAAGCGTTCCACTCCCATCACTGTGATTTGCCATTCATTCCGCGAAAAGGATGATAAAGGGGCATTGAAGAAACTCGAAATAATAGAGTCGTTGGCTGAGTAGTTATTACCTGAAGTCACAGGCATTTCGCTTACCACGCCTACTAAAGTTCCGTAGTCGTAAAGTTCCTTGGTTGAAGCGTTTTTATAAGTCACTATGCCAAACATAGTTAGTTTCTTTCCTCTTGCGAATTCGGGAAGGTTGCTGAGAGTTATTCTCAAAGCTGTTCCTGGGTAAATCGCTCTGTGCGTCACTGGCAATATTGGGATTTTTGCTTTGGACATATTTATTGAAGCATCCAAATACTAATGCCCCAGAAATGCCCTTCGTGTTTAACTAACTTGCACTTGCTTAAGCGCAAACGACAGTGCATCTTATGCGGTAGGGTCTAAGTAGACAAACTGTTTTGTAAGCAGTGCATCATTAAGTTAAAAGAAGACCACCAGTCCCTAAGGTACTGTTTCAAGTGTTTAGACAACCAAAAAACAAACTCGTTTGCAGCATGTTCTGACCAACTTAAGAACTTCCAGGATCGAGGAAACCAAAAAATCCAGTTTTCAGCTCCTTTCAACGTAGTTCACAAAACACATGTTGAAGACTCACAAAACGGGTACAAAGGAATTCCAAAAAGCTGGGGGTTGTCAGAAACTTCTGAGAACTACCCTAAGTTTCTGCTAAAAGCCATCAACTACTTCAGAGACGAAAGTCCTAAAAAGTCAATCCAACCAAACGTCCAACTCAGAAAAGAAGACCCTGAAGTTTTTTATAGTTTAGTCAAAAGCATCACTAAAGGAACTTTTGGAGAGGTCATGCTTGTCCAAAGCAATCAAACAGGAGAACTGTTTGCTATTAAAAAAATTTACTACACAAACCACCGCGAAAAAAGCAGGGTGGTTTCTGAAGTTGCTTTGATGATGCACTGCAAGCACGAATGCATCATAAACTACTACGAGTGCTTTAGCTACTTAAAAAGCATTTGGATTCTGGAAGAACCTATGGAGTTTAGTTTAGCTGAGTTTCTAAAGCAACACTCTGGAATTCTTTCGGAAGAAGTCATTGCTTACATCCTTAACGAGTTACTTCGCGCCTTAGAGTTCCTTGCCCAACAACAAGTTATCCACAGAGACGTTAACTCTGGAAACATTATGATTGGCAGCCAAGGAGAAGTCAAGCTAGGCGACTTTGGATATGCAGCACAACTGTCATCTGAAAGACTCAAAAGAACCACTGTAGTTGGAACCCCTCGGTGGATGGCACCTGAGATAGTTACTGGATGCCAATACAACGAAAAGGTAGACATTTGGTCTTTGGGAATTGTAGCTTATGAACTGGCAGAGGGTAGTTCAACTTCAGAAGAAAACCCTGTGAAAATACTTTACAACGTTGCCACTAAGCCTGCGCCTGAACTTGACCAAACTAAGAACTGGAGTGAAGAGTTCGTTGACTTCATAGAAAAGTGTTTAGAAAAGTCCCAAGACCAAAGACCCTCTGCTAAAGAACTGCTCAAGCATCCTTTTTTGTTACAAGCAAGTACAGGCAAAAATGTTTTTAAAGATTTAATTGATGTTGAGTACTAATTAAACTCTTTACCAGTCCTCGTCTATCAACTTTTCGCTTTGGTCGCCTCTAACCTCAACTTTGATTTTGGGATAAGGCAGTTCAGAAGGACTACTCTTAGCTACTTCTTCCATAAAGGTTCTGTAGTTTTCCTGGAGAACTTTCAGTTCATCAACGGCTAGAGATGAGTAAGGCTTGGAGTTGCACTGGATACTTTCCAAACGCACTTTTAGAATCGAATCAATCTCTTGGTCTAAAGCCGAGAACTCCTCTGTTTCCAAAGAAAAGTGTTTGAGAGACTTAATTCTGAAAAGCAGCAAGTGCATAAACACGTACCTTACGTTGTAACTCCAGTGGAACAGGTACTCTTCAAAGTTTTCTTGCAAAAGGTAGTCCCTAATGACTTTTTCTCTTAACTTAGAAGGAAGCATGTGGTAGTGGTTGTATATAAAAGTAAGTGCACTGCAAACATTGTAAGAAATTTCGTGCGAAAGAGCTAGTTTAATTCCTTTCATCAAAAAGTCCAAGTCAAAAGCTTCTGGAAGTTCTTTGTGGTCCACCCACAAACTGTTGAACCACGCCGAGAGCACGTTGAAGCACTCCCTTACAGTTTTGTATCGGTACAAGTCAGCTTTTTGGAACACAACAGTTACGTAGGTGTTTAGGATGTTAGTGTTCTTCAAAAGAGCACACGAAGCTTTAATCATAAGTTCTGGGTAAAACAAAATGTTTCGGTTCTTTAGTTCCAGCAACATACTTTTAAGTATGATGGTGTATCCTGGAATGTCTTTCCAAGGAATGTCTTTGTTCACAAACTGATTGTTCACGTGGTTCGCCCACTCGCAAATAAACCTGAAAAAGGCCCCTGACCTTTTAGCCATCACTTCCTGCCAGGTTTTTTCATTAAGCAAACTTAGCACTTCTTTGTGCTCTTCGTTGTTGGGCAGGTAGGCGTAAAACAGCGAGCACCAATTTAGCATTGGGAACTTGTCTGTAGAGTTGTTTTCGTTCTCCAGGTTCATCTCAACTCCCCGCCACTCCTCTAAGTCCGTCCACATCTTTTTCTTGATGCTGGTTAAAAGTCTTTCTCTGAACCCGGGAATTCTGAAGTATGCCTTTACACAAAAAGACTCTATGAAGTTGTAAACTCTGTAGTCAGCACCCTTAATGTTCATTTTCGGCAGTGCAAACCGAAGCATCACCGTCAGAAGTTTCCGGTACCTAAGAGCTATTCTGAGTTTGCTCTCAAAAGTTAGTTTGTTGTTTGGATTTATTTTAAGGTTCCCTAGGTCTAGTTCTCCTCTTTTGATGAGGTGGGTCAGACATTCAAAGTAGTAAGGACGCACGTCGTAAACTATGTAGTCACAGTAAGCACACAGGTGCTCTGCTAAGTCCAAAAGTATTTCTTGTGCCCTTACTAAGTCAGTCAAATGCTTGTAAGTAAAGCACACCATCGAGTCCATAGAAGAGAGTTGCAGGAGTCTATTGATGTCTGCTAAGTTCTTAACGTGGCTTTCAAACTCTCCTGAGTCAAGATAAGGAGTATAGTTTAGGGTGTTGGTGAACTTTTTGTTAATGAACTCCTTTAACTTTTTGGTGTGTTCATAGAGTTCACTCATTTCATAGGGAAGTTCAACCTTTCTCTTCAAGTTAACTTTTTTTCTGTTAAGCATTACACTCATGCTTTGGAGTTCATAGCCTCCTTCTGTGTTTACTCCTGTTATCATTTGGTGAAGGAAGGGCAAATTCATCACTGAAAAACTCCCACTGATAGTTCCTACTCTTTTGCCCTTCCTCCACAGGTCAGAGTGGAGACTTTTGTTCAGAACTCCGGGGTTTTCTAAGTTTCTGCTTGTTGAGTTAATGTGGAAGTACTCAGTTTCGCTTTTGTAAACGTCGTACTTGTCTTCACTAAGCAACTTAGGCAAAGTTACCCAGGTTTGGCCTGCAACTTTCCACTGGCTGTTTTGTTGTATCCAAAGTTTGACGTTTAAACTAGAAGCTCTTATGTCCCTAATGGTTGCAGGGAACTCCAAAGTAGGAATTTCTAGTTCTTTTTTCTCTGAAAAGTCCCAAACAGGCTCTTCCGAAAAAGCCGTGTGTTGGGGTTCTAGTTTCTTTTTGGACATGAGTGTTAGAGTTAGCGAGAATATACAGCCACTAGGGTAGTCTAAAAAGCACTCTACTTTCTGAGGCTTAACTTTAACTATTGTGGTTTGGAAGAACTCAAGGTCAAAACTAAGTCGCGAAGACGTTTTAGGCAGTGAAATGCTGTGGTGCACCGGACCTTTTGCAACTTCAAGCAAGTTCAAACTAGTTTTGTAGTAAGGCTTTTTTTTATGAAACAGAGTTATACTGATATTTTGCTGTTCCAAACCCTGGATACTATTCTCCAAAGCAAACTCCAACTTCAAATCCCAAACCATTGAGCGCTGGTCGGGGTTGTAAATGCCGAGTTCGCTGTCAATTTGTTGGTCATTGAGTTGTGCACGAATAAAAGAATTTTCCTAAGTAGAACTTACAAGGTTTTCGTTGTGGAGTCTGAACTTAGACACACTGAGACTGAACAAAAACTTTCCTTCGTTTGTTCCGAGAGTGGTGGTGTTGTGCTTAATACTGACATGGTTCTTTGCAAAGCAGGCTCCCATTTTAGTTTACAATGCCTGGCAAGGCACTTTTAGAAAAAGAAGATATCTTGAAGTACCTACTTTGTTTCGTAAACAAACTTGAAGTAATCACTTGCGACAGCAGCTGGATCAGAAAACAACCAGTAGTGATGAAGGAGTACCGTGTGTAATTAGGCAGAATTAAAGAATACAGGGACATAATAGGTATTGCTAAAAAGTACATACTACCTGCAAAAGCAAAGTTCAGCATAAAGGCCAGAGCTTCCCCACTCAGTGTTGGGTACACGTTGCAAACACAGAAAAGAAAAAATCCCCACATAACCATTCTCAAAGTAACTAACAACAGCCCAGGACCGCCCTCGTACAAGCTAAATCTGTAGTCTGAGTCTTGTGTGACTTTAGCCACGCCTATAACTATTACGTAAATCAAAAGCATGAACAAAGAAATAGGCATGTAAGTTTCAGGACTAGGAAGTTCTTTGTACTTAATTCCCCAGCCAGTGGCCAACAGAATAAGCAGTGTCGAAGTCAGCAACTGAGAACTTACGTCCAACACTTGTGACAGAAAGGAAAGGATCTCTATTCCTCTTCCGTTATGCGAAAATAACCACAGATGGAAACTCTCTAGAACTACACTCAGCAGTTCGCACCCCACGGAGTACAGCAACAGTAGTAGCCTAGGGTCGATTTCATCTTCTTTCTTCGCATAGAGTTGGATGCTTTTGTAGTTGTGCAGCATAGCTGCTGAAAAGCACGCTAGCATCAAAACATACGTCAGAATCAAGTTTTGCTGCTCAAATGAAAACTCAGAGCCTTGCTGGTCAGTAAACCTCATTTGCACCTGGAGCTTGGTTTTGTGCTTGACGCCACAAGAAAACACTGAAAAGTACCACATGCGGGGCGAATCAGCCTCTTTAAGTTTTTTCTGGACTGGCAAAGACCACTCTCCAGAAAAAGGAACTAGTACTGGAATTCTTGTGGTTTTAGGCAAGTTTTGGCAGACTTCTAAGTTACGGTACTTTTCCCAGTCTTGGTCTATGAAAGCTGTAGCATTGAGGTAGAAGTCATCTGGACTTTTTGTTAGCAACCTTGCAGAGACTTCCCAGTTGCCTGCTCCAATTCCTAACCCGAACTTTGAAAAGTAACTCCACTCCGAGTTCGGAGTGAGTTGAATTGTCTTCAAAACTACCTTTCCCAAGCAAACTGGAAGCATTACCCAAATCATATTTAGCATAACTAAATATAAAAATGGGAAGTAATTGCTCGTGTTACAGAGATTCTTCTAACGACTCAAAACAAATTAACTTAGAACGAGATGCACAAAATAAAGAATCAGTGCCTCAACCTTTTGCACTGAACAATTTAGACCTTGGTTCACTTGTGCAGCTCCAAAGTGTACTCCGCGGATACATAGACAGGAAAAAAACCAAACAAATCTACCAAGGAGGAATTCAAGGAGTTTCAATCCAGTCAGTAGCTAACCGACCCAAGAAGTTAAACTCCCCCGGCACAGATACTCCTACTAAATACCAGTTTGACGTAAACCTTTCAAGTTTCCAAATCACTCCTCCAGAGAATGACCCTACTCCTAAGGTCAAAAAAGAAACTGTAGAAGTTGAAAAGGGAATAACCTACACGGGAGAGTGGAACCCCAACGGAGAAAGACATGGCTACGGAGTGCAGTACTGGCAAGACGGCTCTAAGTACACAGGTTACTGGATGCATGACAAAGCCAATGGCAAAGGAAGACTTATTCACGCTGACGGAGACGTTTATGAAGGCGACTGGAAAGAAGACAAAGCACACGGGTATGGTGTCTACCTGCACACTGACGGAGCTAAGTACGAAGGCACTTGGAAAGACGACAAACAGCACGGAAAAGGAACTGAAATTTGGCCAGACGGAGCCAAGTACGAAGGAGACTACGTAGAAGGAAAAAAGCAAGGAAAAGGGAGGTTTGCTTGGGCAGACGGAAGCACTTACGAAGGAGAGTTTTTTGAAAACAACATCCACGGCTACGGAACTTACTCGTGGGCGGACGGAAGAAGATACTCAGGTGAGTGGAAGCACAACAAAATGGACGGAAGGGGGGTGTTCAGCTGGAGTGACGGAAGATGCTACGAAGGCGACTATGTTGACGACAAAAAGCAGGGGTACGGAGTATTTATGTGGCCAGACGGAAGGAAGTACGAAGGAAACTGGTACAACGGTAAGCAGCATGGCAAGGGTGTATATTACACTGCCTCTGGAAATAGAAGAGAAGGCGAGTGGAAGGATGGCAAAAGGGTTAAGTGGAGTTCTCTTAATAACTAGTAATTTTGACTTGATGACGTTGTAGTTAAATCATGGAAGGAATGGTTAAAGGAAGCCTTTCAACAATAGTTCCACTGGCAGTTTACACCCTTTTAGGAGCTTTTCTGGGGAAAACTAAGTTCTTGAACCTTGAATGCAACAAGTCACTGGCTTCTGCCTTCAGCAAAGTATTGTTTCCTGTTTTCTTGTTTACTAAAATTGGCCAAACATTCCACTCTTCTTTAGTATCTGAAATAGCAATATACTTTACACCTGTGTTTTCTATTGCAGTAGGCTCTGTGATTGCTTACTTGAACTCAATTCTTATAAAGAGCAGAGCTAAGTTCACCCACATGTGTTTGATATCTTTTTACAACGCAGGCACTCCTCCTTTGTTATTAGTTAGAGGTGCTTGTTCTGGTTACGGAGCACTTAGTGAAAGTTATTATTGTAAAGACGCAGAGGGTTATGTTTCTATTAGTATTATGATTAATAACCTTATAGTGTGGACTTATGCTTACTGGCTGATTCAATTAGACATCAGGTCCGAAAATAGGGAGTTTAGATTCGACTTCAAGAGTTTATTGGGACCAGTGCCACTAGCTTGCTACATGGGAATATGTGTTGGACTGATGCCAAAGGTGTCTAATCAACTGTTTGAGTCCAGTGGAATACTATTCAGTGTGATGGACTCTATGCAGATGATTGGAGAAGCAGGAATCATAGTTTCCCAGATTATGCTTGGTTCTTACCTTATGTTCACGGACAGACAAGGCCGTGAAAAGGGAACCTTAATAATTGATACCCTTATTATAAAGCTCATAATATTTCCAGTCCTGGGCTTGGTTTATGTATATTTATTTGACCAATTCAGTTTTTTTTCAGACAACGATGTGCTGAAGTTTGTGTGCTTTTTGTGTTTTGCTTCGCCTTCACCCCTTCTCATACTCATTATCAACCAGAACTTAAACATACACACCAGCATTACAAGTTACTACCTTTTCTGGATCTACTTGTTTTCTCCATTCAGTTTGTTTACGTATACATGCATTTTCTTTTTGTTCATTAAATAAAACATGAATTACTTAAACATAATTCAAGGAAGTATTTCAACAATTTTGCCTGTTGCAATATACACATTATTTGGAGCCCTCCTTGCCAAATACAAGTTTTTAGATGCAGAATGCAACAAGTCACTTGCTGGTGCTTTCAGCAAGGTTTTGTTCCCTATTTTTCTTTTCGGGAAGGTCGGTAAAACCTTTTATTCTTCAGCTGTTACTGAAATAGCAATATACTTTACACCTGTGTTTTCTATTGCAGTAGGCTCTGTGATTGCTTACTTGAACTCAATTCTTATAAAGAGCAGAGCTAAGTTCACCCACATGTGTTTGATATCTTTTTACAACGCAGGCACTCCTCCTTTGTTGTTAGTTAGAGGTGCTTGTTCTGGTTACGGAGCACTTAGTGAAAGTTATTATTGTAAAGACGCAGAGGGTTATGTTTCCATTAGTATTATGATAACTAATTTGATAGTCTGGACATATGCCTATTGGCTCATCCAGTTTGATATTGAAACAGAAAACAGAAAACAAAAATTCGACTTTAGGAGTTTATTGGGGCCAGTGCCACTAGCTTGCTACATGGGAATATGTGTTGGACTGATGCCAAAGGTGTCTAATCAACTGTTTGAGTCCAGTGGAATACTATTCAGTGTGATGGACTCTATGCAGATGATTGGAGAAGCAGGAATCATAGTTTCCCAGATCATGCTTGGCTCTTACCTTATGCTCACGGACAGACAAGGCCGTGAAAAGGGAACCTTAATAGTCAACACTTTAGTGCTAAAACTAATCATCTTGCCCTTACTAGGTTTAGTTTACATTTACTTCTCTGAAAAGATGAGTTTTTTTTCAGACAACGATGTGCTGAAGTTTGTGTGCTTTTTGTGTTTTGCTTCGCCTTCGCCCCTTCTCATACTCATTATCAACCAGAACTTAAACATACACACCAGCATTACAAGTTACTACCTTTTCTGGATCTACTTGTTTTCTCCATTCAGTTTGTTTGCCTACACCTGTTTATTTTACTATTTATACATATAACTGTAAATGATTTATGTATTATTACTTCTTTTTTTTGCCCTTACCCTTCTTTTTCTTTCCTTTTCCTTTCTTTTTTTTGCCTTTGCCTTTGCGTTTTTTGTTTTCTTTAAAAGCAGTTTCAATAGCCTTAGCAGTGTCTCTAGGAACGGTTTCGGGAAGCTTTAAACTAGTTAACGCAAAAGTAATGGGCTGTCCGTCGTAAGTAGTTTCTGTCAGAATATTCAAAATAGCTTGCCCACCAGCTTCGTAAAACCCGTTTTTCATAAGATTCAGTGACTTCAAAGTAGAGTTTGACTGGAGCATTTCTCTAAAAGCACTCAAAAGGTTTTCTTCTTCGCCAAACTGGTTAGAAGTCAAGTTAATGTTTTCTATTGACTTGTTAATGCTCATGCTTCTGAACAAAGTAATCACCCCTGTGTTCCTCAAACAGTTTCCTTCCAAGTTCAAGTCTTTCAAAGCACTTTTTTGGTTAATCACTATTTCTAAGATGCTCCTTGCTCCTTCAGGCTCAATTTCGCAAAAAGCAAAACTTAAGTTAGTCAAGTTGCAGTTAAGACTAAGTCCTTTAGCCAGGTTTTGGATCCCTTCGTTCCCTATGTTGTTGTAGTCAAGCTTCAAACTAGTTATAAAGTTGTGGGAATCAGGCCCAAAAGCCTGTGACAAAAACTCACACCCTAGCTGCCCAATTCTGCAGTTCACGAACTCCACAGTTTTCAAACTTATTGAGTTTTTAATGTACTGCGCAATGCTTCTGAGTCCGTCGTCTTGGATTCCTGTGCCCCAGAGTCTGAGGTCTTTTAAGTGCTTGTACTCAAGGTCCCTCAAAGGCTCTGCTATTGCCCATATTCCCTCTGGGCCTATTTCCTCGAATATCCCCAGTTCAGTTAAGTCTCCTGGGGTTTTTTCGTCCCTGAGTTCTGCGAACTTTTCAACAAGTTTGCGCGGCATAGAAAGACCACTGGCCTGGAGGTTTTTTCTGTACTGGCGGTATAGAGTTTCTGTAGTTTCGTCCTGGACCTGGTCCTTTTTGCCTTTGGCAGCTCCTTTTGACTTTTTAGCTGGCATTTATTTCTTTAATTTGAATTAATAACTGAAGACTAATAATCAGAAAAATGTTCTCCTATCAACAACAAGTGGACTTCGAAACAAGGAAAACAGAAGTCAACAGGATAAAAGCTAAGTGGCCTGGCAAAATACCTATCATTTTGGAAAAGGACTCTAGGTCAGAAATCAAAACTCTCTCCAAAAGTAAGTTCTTGTGTCCCGACGACTACACCCTTCAGCAGTTCCAAGCTTGCATCCGCAAAAAGATCCACCTTCCCCAGCACGTGTCTCTTTACTTCTTCGTCAACGGAAAAACTCTTCCGGCCTCCGAGTCCAGTGTTTCTCAGATTTACCAAGACTCTGCCTCCGAAGATGGTTTCTTGTACATTCTGTACTCAGAACTAGAAACTAAAGGCTAATTTAATTAACATTAGTTTGTGGAGAACGCACTCAGTGGCTCTTTGTTTTGAGTCGAAGAAATTAACTTGTCAGCCAGTGTCGGACTAAACACCCTTTTGTAAAGACTCAAACTTAAGTAAGGCAGCAACCCCAACCAAACTGAAACCACCACTGCTCCCCAGTGAGTAAAGGTCCCCAAGTACTCTGAAGTCGACTTGAAAGCCCACACTCCAGGCATCACAGAATATACAAACACAAACACAGGCAAATAAAGTATAAAACACAAGCCCCATATTACCAAGTGCTGAATCCAGGTCCAGCTGCGTATTTCTACCACCAGTATGAAGTTAACTATGAACACTACACATGTGTACATAGCCACACTCATTGCCCACAACCCGTCTGTAAACCCAGACTCCATCAACACCTTGGACTCGTAAGCCTTAGCAGGCACCAAAAACACCACAAAGCTTCCGTAAACTCCATAAGCCAGCCACAGCAAGTAGTTTTTGATGCTTAGAATGTTTCTTTGTTTGTTTTCTTTGTACAAAAAGGGCAAGTAAGGCTTTATCTCAGGGTTGACTTTGTAGTTAACGTCTTGGTCCCAAATACTGTACATAACTACTCCAGCAGCTGTGACTACAGAGTTATAGAGAAGTAAGTACCAGTCATCCCATAAAGTCTGCCCACTGAACCCAGACAAAAACGCAAAGTAAAACTGGGGCAAAGTAAAAATCAAGTTTTTGAAAAAGAAGTACAGAATAAAAAAGGCAATTCTGTTGGCATTCCACCTGCCGTGTTGAAACAGCAAAGGCCGCAAAAACCTAAACTGGGAAATAGCAAAGTCACTCGAGTCAGCTGCTTGGTGTCCCTCTTTTCCGTAAACTCCCACTCCCACGTCGGCAGTTTGGATCATAGAAATGTCGTTACCTCCATCGCCAATAGCTAGAGTTACTGACTTTTTGTTTTTCATAAAGCTCACTACTTGTGACTTTTGTTTGGGTGTGGCTCTACTCACCACAATGCTTTTGCATTGGGACATTACTTCGTAAAGCTTAGGGTACTTCAAAGACTTTTGAAGGGAGTTTCCTTCAATAATGAGTCCCGTAGGGTGGTTGTTTAGTTCTCTGTAAATACTACTTAAACTAGAAAAAATCTCCTTTTTGCAGTCTGAACTTATTTTGTGTATGTTCCAGCCCGGTTTCAGTAAGTTGCAGGCATAAGCAATGTTTTCTGCTGTTTCCATTTTGTCTCCTGTAAGCATGCACACACAAATCCTTGCTTCTGTGAGTTCTTTGATCACATTGGCTACTCCAAGTTGTAGCTTATCTTCTACAGCAGTTGCTCCTATAAGTTCTAGGTCTCTTTCTAGTTCTTCAGCTAAACTTTCTAGTTCTTGTTTTTCTGAAAAGCCTGCTTTGACTTGGTTGTACCTTGTAAGCCAGTTTCGGAACTCTTGGGGATCTAGGTCCTTACAAGCAACCAAAAGGCTCCTCAGTCCGTTCTTAGAAAACATAGAAACAGCTTCTTTGGTTTCTTGCAAGTAACTTGTTTTGCGGAGTCTAGGAAGCACAGTGTCGTCTGCGCCTTTTAAGTAAAGTTTGAGTTTCTCAGAGTGCTTTACTACAACAGACATTCTTTTCCTGTCAGATGAGAATTCATTAGTTGCCAGAACTTCAAACTCCTTTACAGAACCAAAGCAGCTTGCCAACACAGAACTTGGTCTTCTCTCCAAAAACACACACCCAATCATTTTGGCAGCATCTACAAGTGTCACTTCGTCAGGAGAAGCTCCTAAGTACTTTAACTCCCCTGTGTTACTTTTAAAAGCAACAACCTCATTGCACACAACAAGGCAGTTAAAGAACTCCTCTAGTAACTTTAGCTGATCGCAGGAGTCCTCAAGGTCTTCGTGAATAGCCTGGGAGTCGAAGTTCCAAAGGTTAGGGTTGTCTTGGGTGTACTTTCCAGTGTTGCAGGACATGTGGCCTAAAGGAGTTTGGGAGTAACTGATTCGAACTATTTCTCCTTCGGAAAAGTACTCTATGTTTCTTTTGTAGTCAGGAGATTCAACTAAGTACTCTGCAGAAGACTCTTCTTCCTGGTTAACTTGCATTTCAAAGTTTCCGTAGGTCTTCGGGCCTACAATGCAGCCTCTGAACTCCATTGTGTTAGAAGTTAAAGTGCCTGTTTTATCTGCAAAAATGTAGTCAACGTGGCCTAGATCTTCCAAAATGCTCATGTTTTGGACCCGCATAGGTTGGTCTTGTTCTTCAGAGTACATCTCCAAGTCGTCTTCCAATCCAAACTTTTGAAGGAACTTAACCAGTTCCAGGGTTATGATTAGCGATATTGGAATAAGGGTGTTTAGGAGTATAAAGAAAGTTGCATACCTCAAGAGCCCACCCACTAAAGGACTGTTTTGTGTGGAGTAGTACATGTACTCTTTTTGGTCGTCAGCTATGTACAGCCCAGCAAACACAGAGGCAACTAAACAAAGCAGAGTCTGCAAACCAAGTTCAAATACCACTATAACATTCAGAACTTTTTCGTAACTAGACTGCTTGAAAGGAGTAGTTTTGGAATTCATCATTATCTTTGTATACGGACCTGGGTATACCACCATCCCTATCACGTACTCTGTGTTTTTAAGGGTGCATCCCTAAGTAAGTCTTACTCTCAGCAAAAGTTGTTTTTTGTCCACTGGGAGTTTTTTTCTGTTGGCAGAAACTTTTCCCCGGAAGTAGTCGAGTCTAGCATCAGGAGGATTCACACTAAGCTTTAGGTGAACTCCTGGGTGCAGAGTAGTTCCTTCGAAGAGTTCAATGGTTTCGTTTGAAGCCTGTTTGGTTTTGAGGTTCCTTTCTCCGTCAAGGTTGGCTGTTTGTATTTTGCAGTCTGCGTTTTCCTCTGAAGAGGTAAGGATAACTAGGTCTGCCGGGAACTCTTCTTCTTCCCTCACCATCACAACTTGGCCAGCTTTTAAGTTTTTCCATTCTTCAGGTGTCCACTTGTTTTCTTTCCACAGAAGAGTTCTGCAGTGGTTCACAAAGGAGTCATTTTGTCTTCTGCGCCAGTCCTCTATGGCTTCTTTTATCATAGCTATCAACAGAACCAAGGCTAGTGGGCCTATTGCTGTAAAGGGATTCAGTGGAGATATTGTGGGAAAACACTGCAGTACAGCTGTAGCTAAAAAGTAAAGGTTAGCTAATCGCTGGAACTGGAAAAAAATACTTTTAGGGATAAAAGAAACTATGCTGTATTTTGTAGTTCTTATTTCGTTAGTTGGGTAGCTATGTTTTTCAGGGGAATTTAGGTAAACTAAGTATTCTGGCATATTATTAAATGGAAGAAAGCAAGTCAAGTTTTTTGGGAGCTATAAACAAGGCCCTTTCGGTTTCGGTCCAAAAAGGCACTCTTTACCTTGAAAAGCTTCCTGCTGGTTCATCTGCACTCAAGCAAAGAATTCACGAACTGTTTTCCAAAGACATGCGAACCCAAGCCTTTGACATCCTAATGAACATAACTGCCCAAACCCCGAAACAAGACTACTTGGACTCAGTGCTTTTTGCTGGAAGGTTTTTGTTAGGAAACAACTTAGTGAACGAGTGCTATATTTTTTTGACGGTTTGTGACGAGCGGATGGAAAGGGTCTACGGAAGTCCTAAAGACTTTGCTTTGATGGAAGAAATAGGCAACATGTTTTACTTAACTGGGCAGTGCTACGAAGCCATCAAGTGGTACGAAAAACTCATGGACATGAATGAAGCCCCTGAAAGCCGAATGTACTTTAACATAGGAATGTGCTACTTGGTCATGCAGAACTACACCCAAGCCATCGAAGCCTTTTTAAAAAGCACCTCTGCAGACCCCAAGTTCAACAAGTCTTGGGTGAACTTAGGCTACTGTTACTTGCAAATAGGGAACCCTGACAAAGCTATTTCTTCTTTCAAGCAACTTCCTCTGTCCTGCGAAAGCCTCACTTGTACTGGCAATGCCTACTTCCAGCTTGGCAACTACGAGGAGGCTATTGCTCACTACTTAAGAGCTGTGGAAATCAAAGAAGAATCTGGGACCTACAACAACTTAGGAGCTGCTCTTAAAAAGGTAGGGCTTTTCCAAGATGCCATTTACGCTTTCACTGACTCTCTTTCAGTGCATCCTAACTCAGAGGCAGCTAGCAACTTAGCAACCTTGTACATAGAAGTGGGGAAAGTTGAGGAAGCCAGAGTCTTGCTTAGGTCTTGTTATAGACTGCTTTCTCAAAGCGAAGTTAGAGCTTTGTCAAGGTATGTAGAAGACTCTAAAGACAACCCTAAAAGTTCTATTTTGGGCAGCATTTCACCTGCTCTGATCAAGAAAAACATTTCCCAAGTACTGCCGTCTACCAAAGGGTCTTTGAAGTTAACTCAAAAAAAGAATAACCTAATTTCTTTTTAATATAAAATGGAAAGCATCTTGTTTGTTTTGGCGGGAAACACTGAATTGGGTAAAGTTCTGGAGTTGGTTTCTAAGCAATACAAAGGTAAAATAGTTCTAGACCAAGAAGTTGGGATTCAGAATGTTTCTGAAAACCTAAACTTAACTCTGGAGGACACCAGCGAACCCCCAGAGTCAAAAACTTTAGTTGTAACTACTTTAGAAAAAGCAAAAACCTTTGAACACCTTTCAAGTGCTTTTGCTTTAGTTTACTCAGTTAAAAAACCACACCCGAACTACTTCAAGCCCCCTGATGAGTTTGCTTTAACAAGTGTTTCTAAAACCTTCAAAGCAGAAGACTCGACTTTTAGCATACTAGGCTACAGCTCAAGAAATTGCAGCTTTTCTTTGGAGTTTGGAAAACACGAAGAATACCAGTACTTAGAAACCATAAAAGAAGTTATCCAAAACGGCACTTTAAAAGACGATAGAACTAACATTGGAACTTACTCACTTTTTGGCAAAATGATGAGATTCGACCTAAAAGAAAGCTTCCCTTTACTAACTACTAAAAGAGTGTTTTGGAAAGGAGTAGTTGAGGAACTGCTGTGGTTCATTAGAGGAAGCACCAACGCTAAGGAACTGAGTGACAAAGGCGTTAGAATTTGGGAGGGAAACGGAAGCAGGGAGTTCCTGGACTCACTCGGACTTAGTCACAGGGAAGAAGGTGACTTAGGTCCAGTGTACGGGTTCCAGTGGAGGCACTTTGGAGCCTCTTATACAGACATGCACAGCAATTATGAAGGCCAGGGTGTTGACCAACTCATGGATGTGATCCACCAAATCAAAACTAACCCTAATTCCAGACGTATAGTTATGTGTGCCTGGAACCCAGCTTCCCAGTCTGAAATGGCTTTGCCACCATGCCATGTGCTAGCTCAGTTTTACGTGGAAAACGGATTTTTGTCTTGCATGATGTACCAAAGGTCATGTGACCTAGGACTGGGAGTGCCTTTTAACATAGCTTCTTACTCCCTGCTTACTTGTTTGATTTCCCAAGTATGCAACCTTATGCCAGGAGAGTTCATACACGTAATGGGGGACTCCCATGTGTACCAAAACCACTTAGAACCCCTTGCTGAGCAACTTGGAAGAACTCCTAATCCTTTTCCAAGTTTAAAGCTCAACTCTGAAGTAAAGGACATCACTAAGTTTACTTTTGAAGACATCCACCTTGAAAACTACAATCCCTGCCCCAGAATACCTATGCAAATGGCAGTTTAAGTAATTAAATGGAAGACTTCAGTGTTAATTTGTCCCAGAGTTCCAGTGAAGTTTCACTCCAACTAACAGAAACCAGTGAAAGTGACTTGTCTTCCTTTGAAGAAGAAAGATCTAAAACTTACTACGTTCAGGGAAAACAACTTAAGTTACCAAGCATGATTGAAGAAGTAGACTTAGTTGATGTGCTTAACCTCAACCTTTGGTCTGAACTCTCTGACTCCACCAAAGGCGAACTAATTGAATTACTTCCAAAAGACCAAGTCAACACAACTCTAGAAGAACTGTTTACTCACCAAATATTTTACATTTCCAATCCCATTGTGGAGTTCAGCCAGAACCTAAGAAAAGGATGCTACTCCAAAAAACACCTTAGGAAAACCAAACAAATGCACGCTCTGTACCAAGACTTTATGCACAACTACACAAGCAACTTAAAGCAGCACTTAGAAAAACAACTTACAGAGCCAGAGTACCAAGAACTCAAAAGACAGTGGAACCTGAGAAAACTAGGGTACCACAACTTTTCTTCAGACAGTTCTAGTGAAGACGACAACTTGTCTCTGGACTTTAAAGGGTGCAGTTCAGGGGAGTCTACCCTAATTGACGAAGAAGAAGAAGCTTTGTACGAAATCTCGCAAAGAAGCCGCAGAGGCGAAGAGGAAGAAAAAGAAAACGAACTCAAACGCCAAGGCAACCTAGACTGGGTTAGGTACTCTTCTAGGTTCCGAGACATGAACATACACAAAAACCAACTCACTATCAAAATGCCTTCTTTGGAGTGGATAGATAACTACAGAAGACAAGAAACAGAAAGGTACAAAAACCCCACTGTTCCTTGGGCCTATCAGCTAGAAGACGGGTCCACAGCTATTGTGGCTCCAGTTTGCAAACGAGTGGGGTCCTCCAACGTAAAAGCCAGGGACCATTCCTGCCTTAAAAGTGACAGACCTCACTACATCACTTTGCTTTCAATCACAAGAGACGCTGCAGCTAGACTGCCTGACGGAGTAGGCACTCGTGCTGACATTTGCCAACTAGCACGCGACTCACAGTACTTACTTGACTCTGCTTCAGACACTCAAATAAGCAACCTTGTAAGTGGGGCTCTTGACAGACTGCACTACGAAAAGGACCCTTGTGTCAAGTATGACTCTGAAAGGAAACTGTGGATTTACCTACATAGGGGAAGGGGACTGGACTGGCCGGCTTGGAAAAGCGAACAAACGGTTAAGCGAGGAAGACCCCCTGTCAACCTTCCTCAAGAAGTTCCTAAAAAAGAGTTTTGGCCTCTTTACATTGAAGATGAAATACCTAAGAAGAAACGTAAGTAAGTCTAAGTATAAATGTCTGAATCGGTGAAAGTAGCTGTAAGAGTAAGGCCTTTTAACGCAAGGGAAAAAACAGAAGGTGCCGAACTTTGTGTTGCCATGCAAGGAAACATGACTAAAATCTGGGACAAGTCATCTGGCTACGAAAAAGAGTTTTACTTTGACCACTCTTATTGGTCACATGACGGTTTTGTCGAAGATCCCCAGACAGGCTTCCTGAGCAAGGCCTCTGCAACTTCTAACTACGCTGACCAACAAGCAGTTTTTGAGGACCTAGGAAAGGATGTGCTGGATAATGCCTGGAACGGTTACCATGTTTGTTTGTTTGCCTACGGCCAAACTGGTTCAGGGAAGAGCTACAGCATTGTAGGCTATGGAGCGAACAAAGGAATCATTCCTATTACCTGTGACGAAATCTTCAACCGAATTAAGGGCGATGAGAACCCACTAGTGAAGTATGACGTCAAAGTGAGCATGCTGGAAATCTACAACGAGCAAGTCCAAGACTTGCTAGCGCCTCCTTCGAAAAGAGTAAAAGGAGGGCTTAAGATAAGAGAACACCCCAAAACTGGAGTGTTTGTGGACGGCTTGTCCAAAACTGGAGTTAGTTCCTACGAAGAAATTAACCAAGTGCTTGAAGAAGGGAACCAACACCGCACTGTAGCTGCTACCCAAATGAACGCAACCAGCTCCAGAGCCCACACTGTGCTAACTATTTCTTTTACTCAGATTTTCCACGAAGAAGGCTCTGGAAGGCCTCTTAACAGAAAACAGTCAGACATAAACTTAGTCGACCTTGCAGGGTCTGAAAGGGCCTCTAAAACTGGAGCTACTGGCGAAAGACTGGCTGAAGGCAGCAATATCAACAAGTCACTAAGCACTTTGGGGAGAGTGATTACTGCTCTTGCTGAAAAGTCCTCAGGCAAAGGCAAAAAAGGCACATTGGTTCCTTACAGAGAGTCTTCTTTGACTAGGATACTTCAAAACGCTTTGGGAGGAAATAGCAAAACTACTATGATTGCTGCTATTTCACCTGCTACTTACAACTTCGAAGAAACACTCTCCACTCTAAGGTACGCTGACCAAGTGAAGTCTATCAAGAACCAAGCTATTGTAAATGAAACTCCGCAAGAAAAGCTGATCAGGGAACTCAGAGAAGAAAACGAAAAACTCAAAGCACTAGTAGGTTCAGGTGGGTCAGGTGGGTCAGGCGGATCAGCTGGAATGAGTGATGAAATGCGCAGAGAATACGAAGCCCAAATTGAAGAACTTAGAAAGGCCAAAGAAGAAGCTGAAAAAACCTTCCAACAAAGACTAGAAGAAGAAGGCACTGTAAAAAGGAACTCCACAGCAAAGCAAGAAGTAAAAGGCCCGCACATTATGAACCTGAACGAAGACCCAATGCTTTCAGGGCACATTAAACACGAATTTAAAGAAGGAAAAACAAATGTAGGTAGAGGAGAGTGCGAAATAAGAATCCAGGGCTTAGGAGTTGGAGACCAGCACTGTACAGTAGAAAGACAAGGCAACGAGCACACGCTTATTCCTTCTCCAGACACCAACTTGAAGTTGATGGTTAACGGACAAATCATCACATCCCCTACTAAGATTCAAAACCAAGACAGAATTAGGTTTGGAAACCACCTTTACTTCCTGTTCCACGATCCTTCTGTATCAACCAACCCTGAACACGACTGGGAGTTTGCTATGAAAGAAGCCAACGAAAACGAAATGCGTTCTCTTTTAGGAGAAAAAGAAGAAGAAATGCGACGCAAAGAAGAAGAACTCCAACGCAAAATGCAAGAAGAACTCCAAAAAGCCCAGGCCCAAATGGAAGCTGAAAGAAAGAAAATGCAAGAAATGATGTCTGCCAGGTCCCAGGACGAAGAAGCACTTAAAAGCCGCGAAGCTGAACTCCAGGAAAAACAAAGACTCATGGAAGAACAACTCCGCCAAAAAGAAGAAGAACTCAAGAATAAAGAAAAACAAAGAGCCCAACGCGCCCGTCTCGACAACCTTGTAAGCAACGCACTGCAACTCAGCAATGAAGCCAATGAAAGAGCTTCTATTCTGGGCAAGCCTATTAGGTTCAAACCTGAATTCAACAGAGGGCCAGGCAAAGGACTTGACAATGTCAAAATGCGAATGAGACTTATGTACCCAGGGATTGGAGACACTCGGCTTTATTGGGGCAACGAAAAGCTAGAAGAAAGGATCCCTGACATGGCTGAAATGTGCCAGCAGTACTTCGAAGGAACTCCTATTGAAGAAATAGACGTGGGCTACGATCCCTTTGCTCTGGACCCCAACGAAGTTCCTGAGATGATGGACGAAGGAGGCTACATTGGACAAGTCAACCTTATTACTGAAACTCTGTTTTACTTGTTGGACGTTCCAGAAGAACCTCACCCGATTTACGACAACTCTGGACAGCAAATAGGAAATTTAGTAGTGAGAGTTATGCCTGAGGTAGAAGGAGAAGACATTGAGGAACAGGGCTACGAAAGCATGAACGACATTGTTGGCAAAAACCTTAAGTTGGAAGTAGGAATTTCACAGGCTAAGGACTTGCCTTCTTACTGTTCAAAGGATGTGTACTGCTCTTACTACTTGCCCACTGACGGCCGTGAGGAGTTCAGAACCAGCAAAGCTTCAGGAAACAGTCCAGTTTTTAACTACTCACAAGACCACAGATTGTATGTAACTAGGCTTTCATGCACTGAAATGGAGAAAGGAAACTTCATTATAAGCCTTTTTGGTTCTAAGCCTGAAGAACTTAAAGTTCAAGAAATCAACCAGGTCAGACAAGCCCTTGGGCTATCTCAAATACCTCAGCCAGCTAAGCCTCAGTCTAAACTAGAGCAATCCAAACTAGAACTTACTAAACCAGAGCAAACCAAACCAGAATCTACTAAACCAGAGCAAACCAAACCAGAACCTGCCAAACCACAGCAACATACTAACAATTCTGAGCCTCAAAAGCTAAACCCCAGCAAACCAGATGAGGAGTTTAAGTCGAAACCCTCTCCTTACTCACTCCAAGTAAACGAAGAGTCCAAAGAAAAAACCCCAACAACTGGAGTCACTACTTCAAAGGCCCCTGTTGTAGAGGACGAAAAAGACAGAAAAATCAGAGAAATGGAAGAGAAACTCAGGCAAGTTGAAGTGGGACAGCCAAAGAAATCAGGTTGTTGCGAGGTATTTTAATAATAAATGGAAGAAAATAAACTAGAACAACAACTAAGGGAACTCTTCCAAAAAATCGACATAGAAGACTCAGGAAGTCTCAAAAAAGAGCAAATTGAGAACTTGCTCATTTTATCAGGGCTTGGCGACAGAGAAGGTGTAGAAGTTATGGCTGACCAAATCTACGAGGAGTGGAGTCTGTCCCCACTTGAAGAACTGAGTTCAGAAAGGTTTGCTGAATGGATGAAGTCCAAACTTAGCACTGCTATGCTCAAAGGCAACGCATACAGCATCTTAGAGCAAATAACTACTCCGGCTATTCAGGTGATTGATTTTCTAACTTCTATCAGAGAAGACTTGCCTGAGTCCAAACACCACTCACTTGACTGGGCTATTTCCCAGATCAAAACCGGGTCTTTGTACACTCTTAGCAGAGAGAAATCAGAGCTCATTAAAAGTCAGTTTTTGGAAAAGGAAACAGCTGACATCCTTGAAGACTACTACCCCACTAGAAGAAACACTAGAATCAACTCTAAGTTTTCTGGCTTATCTCTGAGGTCCTCAAGTTCAATCCAAGAATTAGACCAAGTCTCTGAGTTCACAGCTTATCAAATGGATTTGGATAGCTTTGACTTAGATGCTGCCCAGATGCTTGAAGACTTGGGGTCAATGAGCGCGGTTTTGAATTACATGAGTTATAAAATATTTGAGTACTGGGATCTTTTTAATCTTGTTGGCTTTAACGAAAGAACTTTTACAAGATTTATCCACAAAGTCAGTAAAGGCTACCAAGACAACCCCTACCACAACGCTTTGCACGCAGCTGACATGAGTCAGGCCTGCCACTGCTTCATGGTGAAAACCAACATTAAAGAGAAGGCACAACTGACCCCCTTGCATACAAGTTCTTTGTTTTTGTCAGCCTTTATCCACGACTACAAGCACCCTGGCTACAACAATTCTTTTCTTCAAAACACTTCTGACGACTTGGCTATTCGCTACAACGACATTTCAGTTCTTGAAAACTACCACGTTGCTGAAGCCTTTGCACTGACTAAGAAGTCCAAGTACAACCTTTTCGAAAACCTAGACCCAGAAGACTACAAAGCTATGAGGGAACTCATCATAAGGTTTGTGTTGGGAACTGACATGTCCAAGCACTCAAGTCACATTGCAGAGGCACAAACTAGACTGCAAACTCCAGACTTGTCCCAAGAAAGAAGCACTATACTAGGGTTGTTCCTTCATGCTGCTGACTTGTCTAACCCTTGCCGCTCCTATGCTATCAGTGAGAAGTGGGCTTTTAGGGTTTCGGAGGAGTTCTTTTTGCAAGGAGACTATGAACGGGAACTCGGGCTTCCTGTAAGTCCTGTTTGCAACCGCGATTCTGTGAACATTGCCAAAAGCCAAGTAGGCTTCATCAATGCAATTGCAATGCCTTTATTCTTGCCTGTAGTTAAGAGGTTCCCTGAGTTAGGCTTCTTGAAAGAAAACTTGGAGTTCAACCGTGAGAAGTGGGCTGGAAGGATACAAGAATTCCAAAAATCAATAAGCACTTAGTTTTTAGTATACTAACTTAGCAAACTTAAGTCTGCAAAATATATAACTGAATATAAATGAAAGTTGATGCAGACACAACTAGAAATGACTTGGAAGCAACTACTCAGCCTAAGCTTCCGAACTTACCTGTAGGAACCCTTGGAACTAGTAAGTATAGAGTAAAGAAAGGAATTTTGCCACTTGGAGGTTTTCACAGTGGAATTACTGAAGAAAACCAATTCCAGGTTATTTTTACTCAAGCAGGTTTGCCTACTCCTCCTTACAAAGCGCCTTTAGGAGTGTTTATTGACTTAGTTGAAGCAGAGAAGTGCAGAAACTCCAGTGTTGACTTGGGAAATCCTACTGTCTGGCAGGCTTCATCTAAGTGCCAGCAGTTCATACCAAGTACTTCCAATGACTTACTAGTGGCTAAGCTTTCTAAAAACTACCAACTAGACTGGCTTGAAACCTCTGAACTAGCCCAAATAGTTTCCAAAACTGATTTGCAATGCTTCTGTGACGCTGCTTTTGCAAAGTGCAAAGGCCCAGCTAGCTGCTTGAACCGTTTAGATAAGTACAAACTTTGTTTTTGGGTAACTTTATTTTTTTCACTAGTGTCAGTTTTGCTTTACTTATTGAGGAAGGAGTTACTTTTGATCTCCTTCATCTTGTTTGTAGTGGGAGCATTGGGAATTTGGTCAGTTATGCAGTTTAAGCACAAAAAACAAGCAGAAATCCACCAAAAACTAACTAAGTTCGTTCATAAGAATAAAGAAACACTTATGAACATTGGAGTTATGCCAAGACCTGGAGCTAAGGGGCCTTTTCATCGAATTCCTCCCTGTTGATTGACGGTTACTTTAACTAAGTAATAACTTTTACCTTCACTTAGAATGACTATAAGCTTTGCAAAGTTGTTTAGAAGCCACACAAAGTATGTAGCAGTTGTTCAACTAGTATGCGAAAAGTGTAACTTATTTAGGAATTGAGTTTAAGTGAGAGTTTAAGTTTTAAGGTAGCACTCTTTTCAATGTTTGAATTTGAATAGAGTTTCAGTAAAGAAATTAAAAGTGTTAATCCAAATATAAATGGATTTTGAAGTCGACAGAACAAAAATTGATGAATATGAGAGTTCAGAATTACCTGAAGTTTCGCCTAGGAAAATAGACCACTTGATGAGGTGGAAAACAACTTACGAAAGTTTAGACTCAGAATTCGAACTTCCCGCCGTTTCAGAAAAACCCCAACTTAGAGACCACCTAGATATTTTGTTTACACCATCTGGACTCCCAGTTCCTCCTTATGAAGTACCTTTGAAAGTTAGTGTTGACAGTTCAGATATGCAAAAGTGCAAGCGAGCTTCTTTAGACTTAGGAAACCCCCCTATATGGGTCAGCAAAAATGGCTTCCAGGAAGTTTTTGTTCCTAGCAGTTCAAAAGATCTTATAGTTGCTAAGGCAAGTTTAGCCCAAATCAACCTTAACTGCGAGCTTTCTTATAAAACTCAGGAGTTCTACAGACGCAACTACTACATAAAAGACACTCCTTACCAAGTAGAGTGGGTAGAAAACTGCTTAGAGGACCAAGTAACTCAAACTGAACTCCAGGAGTTCTGCAATGAAGCTTTTAACTACTGCAGAACTGAAGTTGCAAAGGGCTGTTTCTACTATAGAGTGACTAAACTGGCGTTTCTAGTTGCTCTTTTGTGGTGCTCTTTGTTTGGTTTGTTGATTTTTGACTTAGTTTTTATAGTTGTTCCAGTCACTCTAGTGTTGGGAACATTTATACTCATGTGTTTAGTTTCACCTAAAGTTACTCATTCTTCCAACATGGTCCACTTAAAGTTGGCAAAGTACATACATAATCATGGAGGATTTCTGCTACAGAAAGGAGTCAAGCCAAGACCTGGAGCGTTCGGGTTTTTTATTGAATTCCTGCCTTTATACGATCTTAATTCCTAAGTAAAGTTTAAAAAGGGACTTGAACCCTACGGTTTGAAAATTATTTTATTGAGTTTCTGAAGCTCTAGTTCTGGTTAATGGTGCAGTTACTATAGCTCTTTCTACCAGTTAAGTGTTATATTGCAGTATCGAGTTCGTTTAGTTTTCGGTTATGCTAAGTTGTGTTTGAACCCTACGGTTTAAGAATTCTTCTATTGAGTTTCTGAAGCTCTAGTTCTGATCAATGGTGCATTTACTGTAGCTCTTTGTATTGACTGAGTTTTAAGTCAGGACTTTAAGTGAGTTGAGTTTTAGAATAGAGTCATCTAACTAATTAGGGGGTAACTGTATGGTACATATAATATGAAAGTTGAAGACTTGCAGACAGACGGGAATCAAGAAACCCAGCTAAATAGAACAGCAATCCAGCAAAACCCTCAAATGCCATACGCAAACATGCCAGTGCCAGGCCAGCCTCAAATGCCATACGCAAACATGCCAGTGCCAGGCCAGCCTCAAATGCCTTACGGAAACATGCCAGTGCCAGGACAACTTCAGATGGGTTACGGAAACATGCCTTATGGAACTCCTAATGCTCAGCAGTTTGGTGCTTATGGGGGATTTCCCAACCCTCAGGTAATGAACCCCAGCAACCAATTAGAGCCAATCTTAACTCAAGCAGGGTTACCTGCTCCTCCTTACAAAGTACCTTTTGGGGTCATTATGGACATGAAAAACATTAAAGAGTGCTGCAACTCAAATATTGACTTAGGCACTCCTCCTATTTGGTACCAAGACGGCAGTTGCTACAAAACGTTTTTACCTGAAAGTTCTAAAGACATAATAATTGCCAAAGCTAAGCACAAATTCCCTTCTGTGAATTGCGAGTGCTCAGCAGGTGGGGCAGAGGTGGAAGAAAAGGAGCAAGGACGCCTCTAAAAATTTATCCCCTCATAGAAAGTGGACCCTACGAAGTCGATTGGGTTCAAGGGTCTTTTCTTGAAGGCAGAGTGAGTAAAGATGAACTCCAAAAGTTCTGTGACGATGCTTATGAACACTGCTCAGACGTAATCTCAAGTGCCAAGTCGCTATATACAATCAGAAACTATTTTATGTTAGGGATCTTACTAGGACTTTTGAGTTTAGTTTTGGCCGTTATAAACATTATTTTAATTGCCATAGGAATTGCACTTACTTTATTGTCCATCATAATTTCCTCATGTCTCAGCTCGGCTGTGAACAACTACCCTCCCAAAATCAGACAAGAACTTGCAGAGTTCATTCATAAAGAGAAAGAGAAACTCATCAGAAAAGGAGTCAAACCCAGACCTGGCGTAGGCGGAGTCTTCATTGAGTTTCTGCCATCTTAACTCATTCTAAGTAATCAATATGAACCCCCAAACCACCCAACCATCTAACGAGGCACAAATTGTTTGTGAAAACATGCAACAGTTTAGCTACCATTCTGAAGTTCAGGCATCAAACTTCAGTCAACTGCAATCAATTCTTGGCCAGGCAGGATTAACTGTTCCTCCTTACAATGTTCCTTTTGGAGTTACAGTTGACCCTGGTGACGTTCGTGAGTGTGCGAGTTCAGAAATTGACCTTGGAACTCCTCCTATTTGGATTCCGGAGCAAGGAACCCTAAAAATGTTTCTGCCTAACAGCTCCAAGGAATTGATAATAGCAAAAAGCAAGTGCAATACTCCAGCCGTGCCTTGCGGTTCAATTAAAGGATCAATAAGAGCCATCCCTGCAAAGCTCTATCCTGTCGTAAAAGGACCCTATGAAGTCAGTTGGGTTGAAGGCTCTTTCCTTGAAGCTAGAGTGGCCAAAGATGAGCTTCAAGAGTTCTGTGACAGTGCTTACAACCACTGTTCTGGCACAATCTCAGCTATAAAGTGCTTGCGCGTTACTAGAAATATTATAGGTCTCGGAGTTCTATTAGGCGTACTAGGTTTGTTTTTGATTTTTGTGGACTTCCCCTTAATGTTTATTGGAGTCGCAATCCTATTAATATTAGTTCCAAGCAGTTTCTGGATTGATAATAAGCTGAAAGGTTACCCTGAACTACTCCGGAGAAAACTTGCAGAGTTCATTCATAAAGAGAAGCAAGAACTCTTAAAGAAGGGAGTCAAGCCTAGACCTGGTGCAGGCGGAGTCTTCATTGAGTTTCTACCAGCTTAAGTAATAATATGAAACAGGAAGTTAGTAACCAAAGTTATAACGAGTCTAACAGCCAAAGCTTCCAAACTACTTTACCTCCAACTTACCCTCAACCTGTTCAAGGTTTTCAGCAGCCCGTCCAATATCCACCTCCTCAAGCTTATCCGCCTCAAGCCTACCCACCTCAACCCTATCCGCCTCAAGCCTACCCACCTCAAGCTTATCCCCCACAAGCTTATCCCCCGCAAGTTTATACTCCACAGGTACCTGTTGTACCTGCCACAGGCCCTCCAGAAGTCAACGAGCCTTTCGACAATGGCCCTTTTCCTAGTTGGGACATAGTTGGTTCGAGGTCTAAAAGGAAGGTTATGATAATTCCTGAAAGTGAACAGGATAGCATAATTGCTTCTGCGGAAATAAAGAAGAACACCTGCTCTGTTTCAAAGGGCTGGGTTGCCCCAAAGGTAATTCCAGCCCTCAAATACCCTCTTTACTACGAGTTGAAATGGGATCCTTACTGCTTCATGAACGGCAAAGCTACTTATGAGGAAATAAACTCTTACTGCAATACAGCTGCAGGTGAGTGTAACGACCTGGTTATGGAAGCTTACAAGCTACGCAAGTTCTACAACATTTCTCTCACTGTTTTCATCTGCTTCTTTATTGGCATCTTTCTGAGTGCTGTTTCATTGGCGTTTCTTTTTATTAGCCTTGGCGGTGGAGCGATTGCTTGCTTTTTTCTTTTCTCTTTTTCATCTAAGGTCTCAAAAAGCTCAGAAAAAGTCCACCAGAAACTAGCTGAGTATATACATAGAACCAAGGGACCATTGCTTCAAAGAGGAATCCGACCGAGGCCTGGAGCTTACGGAGTATTTATCCAATTTATACCAGCTTAAGTAACTAATATGTCTGCTGGAGAAAGCACAGAAGAAGAAGTGCTGGAACCGTCCCACCAGCCAAACGCTATAAATCACCCTGAGTATGACCGAAGTATTTTTGTACCAGAGCCAGTTTGGGAAAGGACTGAAAGAAGGTGCTTTGGAAATGGGCAGAGGACTGACAGAAGGTGTTCTGGAGATGAAGACTTAGTTAGCCAACTTCAAATTCCTTCCAGTTCCAGTGATTCTATCATAGCCCCTGGCAATTTCTCGTCAATGAGATCCAGTGTTACTGTGTGGTGTGGAAATCAAAAAGAAGTCCCTATGCTAAAATCGCCGCCTAGTTACTTAGTACATTGGATAGAGGACTCGTCTTTAGCTACTAGAGTTACTCAGGATGAGCTTCAAACCTTTTGTGACGAAGCAGCTGAATACTGCAAACAAGAAATCCATGCACCTGTTTGTTGCACGCGCACCTTTTACATCTTAATCATAATCTTGGTGCTTGTGACTGTAGTTTCAATTCTGATTGGCGTGCCTACAATTGTACCTTTCCTTTTTATTGGGCTCGCTATATACTATTGCGTATTTAAGAATGCTATCCCGTGCCTTTTGCAGTCCATCCAAAACAAACTGCATGCTTTCATTAACTCAAAAAAAGAACAACTATTTTCCAAGGGAATCAAGCCTTTACCCGGTCCGTATGGAACTTATATTCAGTTTAAATCCTTAATTTGATTAAAAGAATGGCAGATTTCCCCAAAAAGACCAGCCTCATCCAGCCTCATCCAGCACACCAGCAATCAGGGTATGAAATAATGCCTCAAAAGCCAGGCTATGTTCCGGGTTATAGTCCAGGGGCTTACCTGATGCCAGTGGTGAACCAACCAATCCAGAGTTCAGGAGTTACAACTCCACTTGCACCAGTTTGGAGGGACTGGTGCTGCTTTGTACAGGAACTTCAAATTCCAAGGAGCTCCTACGACAGTCTCATAGCTTCAGGCAAAATAACCTGTTTACCGAATAACATGCAGTATGACAATTGTAGGTTTGACAAGAGAGCCCCAGTGCTTGAGTCAGCTCGCTATGAGTTGGAATGGCAAGAAAATTCCTCTTTATCTGGCAGAATCGCACAGCCGGAGCTGCAAAGGTTCTGCGACGAAGCAGCTGAGTACTGTAAAAAAGACATTGACAAGTCAAGATATTTGATGAGGGGCATCCAATTTGGCTTTCCCTTCGCGATCTTTCTTTTCTTCCTTGTCTTCTTTATAATAGCAGAAATTACAGGAGAAGGTGTTTTAGCGATTATTGCTGTTATAGGAGTTATCATTTTATCAATTATTAACTTTTACCTTTTACTAACTTTCAAGAACTACCCTTTGAAAGTTCAGGCTTCCCTTGTTGCTTTTATTGACTCAAAGAAGCAACAACTCCTTTCAAGAGGAATCAACCCAGTTCCTGGACCATTTGGAGTCTATATGGAATTCAAGTCCTTAAGCCTTTAATTTAATCCCCCCCCCCCCCCCCCCCCCCCCCCCCCCCCCCCCCCCCCCCCCCCCCCCCCCCCCCGCCCCCCCCCCCCCCCCCCGCCCCCCCCGCCCCTTGCCTTTTTAACTATTCTCAGTTACAAATGACTGAGACTTAGTAATTCTGAATAAATCATAAAATATGGGACGTGAATTGCAAACAGAAAAACCCATTGACGAAGGTCCAATTCCGAGGTACAGGAAGCATGGACGTAACAGTTTAAAACTAGAAATTCCAAATAGCAATAGCCAACGCATTGTTGCAACTGCAGACAAAATAAAGAGAAGTCTGTTCCAAGAAGGTGCAAAGTTCCGCTATACAACAGTTGAAATAGTTTCAAAGCCTTCTTATAAGTTGGAGTGGGTAAGTAACTCCTTCCTAAGTCAAGTCTGCAGTTACGATGAATTAAATACTTTTTGTAAGAACGCAGCTGAGCACTGCAAAGAAAGCATTGAACAAGCTAGCAAGTATAAAGTTATTTCTTTCTTTGCAACGTTTTTTGCTTTTCTAAGTTTTGCGCTTTCCTGCTTAGCTTTCATAGAATTTTACTACTTAGCAGTAGCTGCTCCTATAGTTGGTTTGGTTTGGCTTGTAGAATGGTACTTTTCAAGGAAACTCTACAAGAAAATACAAAACGTCTACAAGGAACTCTGTTTATACATCCACCTAAACAAGGAGCCATTAGTGTCCAAAGGAGTGCTTCCAAGACCAGGACAGTACGGAGCTTTTATTGAGTTTGTCCCAACTTAACTAATAGATACCATTAACATAAAAATGCTCAACTCAGATCGGCTTGAAGAACGCAAAAAGAACTTCCAGAAACTCCCAGACGAAGAAGAGGTTAAAAGGAAAAGGGACGAAACTATAGTGCAGCTGCGCAAGAAAAAAAGATCAGACCACATAGCTAAAAAACGAGCGTTGATGTCCAGCAGTGGCAAAACTGCACAAGACTCGGAAGCAATCTCCAGTGGACCCTTGACTTTTGAACCTCACAAAGTCCCCCAAGCACTTGCCAACATTGAACCCCGCCTTATTGAAGAGTCTTTGTCACACTCCCAAAGACTGTCTTTACTTATATCTTTTATACAGAGCTCCCAAAACCCCACAGAACTCAACCTTGCTGTGCAGACCTTGAGAGGTCTCATTTCTTTTGAGTATAATTCTCCAGTGGAAGCAATAGGTGGTTTGGACATTCACAAAAAACTAATTGAGTGCTTGAGTTTTGACAACAAAAACTTAGCCTACGAAGCTATGTGGTGCCTGACCAACTTAGCTTCTGGTCCAACCCACATAGTCAGAAAACTAGTTGCTGAAGGAGCTGTGGAAGCCCTTAGTAAGTTCATTAACTCTAGCGAACCTGAACTTGTGGACCAAGCTGTTTGGGCGCTTGGAAACATTTCTGGAGACAGCGTTGAGCACAGAAACGCAGTGTGCAACTCAGGGGTTGCTGAAGTGTTGATTAGAAACATATCTACCGCCAAAACTATGGAGTACGGAGTAATGACAAACAGTATGTGGGTTCTTTCAAACTTAGTAAGAGGCCACCCAGGGCCTTCGAGCAACTTAGTGAGGGAAGTTCTTGGAGTGGTTCCCAAAGTGATAAACCTAGACTACGAAGAAACCCTTGCTGAAACTCTGTGGTTACTAGCAAACGCCTCTGAAGGAGACACTAACCGGATACAACTAGTTCTGAACACAGGCACTGTGCAGAGAGTAATATCTTTGCTGATGCACTCCAACAACAGAATAAAAACTGGGGCTCTTAGAACTATAGGCAACATCTGCACTGGGGACGAAGTGCAGACCCAAACCATAATAGACAACGGAGGTCTGGACAAAATAGAAGCTGCACTTAGTGTTGGTGCCAAAAGAGTCATTAAGAAAGAAGCTTTGTGGAGTTTAAGCAACATTGCTGCAGGGTCTGCTAAGCAGAGTTACACAGTAGTTTCGCACTCAGTTTTTAGGTTTGTGAAGGAAGGGTGTTCAGAAGTTGACTACGAAGTCAGGAAAGAAGCCTTGTTTGTAATAGCAAATGCCACTTTTACTGGAAAAGAAGAAACCGTCCGGAAAGGGCTGGAAAAAGGCATCCTTAAACTTTTAGTAGAAAACCTGGAAAACGACGACTCCAGACTACTCACAATAACACTAGAAACTATCAAAAACGTACTCAAAGCTAACAAAGAACATGTGCTTTTAACTAACCAAGCAGTGGACAAAGTCTCTATAGAGTTTGACGAACTAGGGGGGCTGAACTGCTTGGAGCGTTTGCAAAGCCACCCGAACCAAACAGTGTATGACCTTTCAGTTGAAATAATCACAAACTACTTTGGGGTAGACGAAACTCCTGATCAGGAAGACTTTAGAATCCCCGGGAAAGGGTTTAACTTTGAGTAACTCCTAGCAAACTAAAGTTATATAAAAAATGGAAGAACAGGATACCACAAGTACCCGCTTAGAAAGCAGAGCAAAGCAGTTTGCACAGGGCTTCGACGCTGACGACCTTAAAAGGAGAAAGGACGAACACGGAGTTGAACTGCGCAAGTCCAAACGAGCTGACTTAGCTACCAAAAGAAGAAATCTCACTCTGCAAGAAAAAGAGTGGATTTCCCTGAACGACCACTACAAGCAACACTACTCCTTAGAAGACCTGCCCCAATTAATCGAGGCCATGAATTCAAACGACTCCAGTCAATACTTGTTTTCAGCACAGGGCTTCCGCAAAATGCTGAGTTTGGAGCACGACCCTCCCATTCAAGAAGTGATTGACGCAGGAGTAGTGCCTTTTCTGATTGACTGGGTCCAGCACTTCGACCACCCCCAACTTCAGTTTGAAGCAGGCTGGGCACTTACTAACATAGCATCTGGAACTCACCAGCACTGCCAAGTGATTGTGGAAAAGGGCGCAGTGCCTTTGCTGGTTAAACTTCTTGATTCTCCAAACGAAGAAGTAAGGGAACAGGCTGTTTGGGCTGTAGGCAACATTGGAGGCGACTCTGCACACTGCAGAGACTTGGTTCTGCAAAACAATGGACTGCACCTTTTGATTCAGTGCATCACCTTAACACAGAAACAAAGCATGGTCAAAAACGGAAGTTGGGCACTCAGCAACTTGTGCAGAGGCAAACCTGGTCCTGACTGGGAACTTGTGAAAGACGCTATTCCAGTGCTGGCTAAAATAGTACAGGAACAACACGACGTGGAAATACTTGGGGACTGTTTATGGGCACTGTCTCACTTGTCAGAAGGAGCTGAGCACCACGTGGACGCATTGATTGAAACAGGGGCGCTGCCCAGAGTAATTCAACTGATGAACCATCACCTCTACAACGTGCAGCTTCCTTCTACAAGGACTGTAGGGAACGTTGTCACAGGAAATACTCTGCAAACCCAGGCTGCACTTAACTTGGGAGCAGCACAGGCGTTTTCTTCACTACTCAACTCGCCCAAGAAGAACGTGCGCAAAGAAGCAGTGTGGAGTATTTCGAACGTGTGTGCTGGCGAAAAGGAACAACTAGAGGCACTGTTTGGGGCAGATGTATTTAAGAGACTGTGTAATATAGCTTACCACGACGAAAAAGAAATTAAAAAAGAAGCAGTCTGGGCACTCACAAATGCAGTAGCAGGAGGGTCCTCAGATCAGGTTGCAAGGCTTGTCCAAACTGGAGTGATCCAAGCCCTTTGCAGTTTGCTCACACAACAAGAAGCCAAGATAGTGTCAATAGCCCTAGAAGGAACTAACCGAGTTCTTAAGTGCGGAAGAGAATACTTCACTGGGGAAGACGGCAACAACCCTTTCTGCACTATCATGGACGAGTGTGGAGGACTAGAAAAACTCGAAAAGCTGCAAACTCACCCCAACACACATATTTATGAAAAAGCCAGAAAGATCATTGAAGAGTACTTTGAAATAGAACAGGACGAGAACGACCAACTGATCCAGGCAATAAAGGAATGCTCTACCTTTTCATTTTAGTTAATAATTTAGAAGTAATGTCTGATTTCCCCCAAAAGCGCCAAGCACTCCCAGACCCCCTGGACTTGCTTTCTTCAGTAGAAACTCCTAGTTTCTTGAAGTCAGCCCTTAAAAAACCCAAAAAAGCTCCTAAACCCAAAGCTGAAGTTATTTCTAAAGAACCCACAGTTAACCCAAGTAAGTACGACAGCTTGGAACAGTACGACTACTTCGCAACCAACGGAGAAGCCATTCTGGACTACTGGAACAACCCCCAGGAACTCCAACAACCCCAACTTGACCCTAAAAAGTTCATCAGAAAAGTAGACACAAGGAGAAAAGTAGTAAACCAACCCTTGCCAGATACTAATTAATTACTTTCAGGAGAAACCACAAAGTTAAGGTGTTTAAAATACAAGTCGCACATCAACCTCGGACAGAACTCGTGCAACTTTTCTACAGGATAAGCACAAGGGGGGAGGTCTTGGACCCAGTGGACTTCAGCGAGCACTTGTCCTTGGTCTCCAACAATGAACCTAGAAACCTCTTTGATTTGATCTTTGGACAAACTGCCCTTTCTAGGAGCTCTTTTAGTTAACTCAAATTCTTGAATCAAGTCTTCGCAGTCCATTAGGTTCAGAGCAGGTTCCCAGGTGTTCTCTGCTTCAGAGTAGTCTTTCCACTTAACTTGGTACTCCAGAATTCCTTGTTGAACCCTTTTGCCAACTATAGCTTCTACTTCAAACAACTCTGTTTCTTCATCCATTAAAAAATGCCCCTATAATAATTTATGCGCATTGAAAAGTGCTACTTCTGTTCCAGCAACATCTACCCTGGCCACGGCATGGCTTTTGTGAGGAACGACTGTAAAGTGTTTAAGTTCTGCAGGTCCAAGTGCCACAAAAACTTTAAGATGAAGAGGAATCCTAGGAAACTCAAGTGGACCAAAGCTTACAGACACGCCATGGGCAAGGACATGACTGTTGACTCCACCTTCCAGTTCGAACAGAGGCGCAACATTCCTATCAGGTACAACCGGGACTTGTTTGTGAAAACTGTAGGAGCCATGAAAAGAATTACTGAAATCCGCAAGGAAAGACAGAAGAGGTTCTGGGAAAACAGAATGAAAAATGCCCAAACCACACACCAAGAAGCCAACGAAAGAGAAATCCAGAAAAACATTCACCTGATTGACGAACCTGAACTCAGGGACACTATCACGCTCAAGCTTACTAACAAAATGGATATAACAGAATAACTTAGTTAGATACTATGCATCGTGTCAGGCCAGTTAACTCCGTCAAAGGGAAGTTCACTTAAACTCGGAAGCATCATTAAAAACAAACTTTGTGTTCCAAAGACCACTTCTAAGTTTTTCTTCCAGTTGCCTCTAGAAAAGTTGTTTTGGTTGAATTCGTCAAACAACTCAATTGTAGTTCTTCCCTTTACAGCTAAGAACCAGTGCCACCCAGCAAACCCCATAAGTATCAACCCAAAAACTGCTGTTAAAACAAAACTCAAGTGCACTAACTGAATTCTAGGCTTTACTCTAGTTGCAGGCCAACTTACTAGTACGTAAAATACACAGCCTAAGTTCAAATAAAGCAAAAACAACAGAAAGTATCTGTGGTTATGGTGGCCTACACAGTTGTGTATCCAAGGGCAGTGGTGGTCCATTTTCAAAACACATTTCTCACAAATAGAACAGTGGTGTGCTCTGGGAGGCTTGGTGCCCAGGCACTTGTTGCATTTAGGAAAAGCAGGGATTTCAGGGGGGTTACCAGGACCTCTCAGTACACACATGGAGTAGTTGAAGCAAATATTAAACACTAAAAACACTGCAACTAAAGTGAGTCCCATGCAGGGCCACTCTCCGTACACAGGATTGATTTGGGGAAGCACATGCCTAAAGTACCCGTAGGTAACCATAGCCACCAAGCCAAACAGCACTACTATAAGGGTTGGTCCCAGTAAAAACATTAAAAGGCCAGTCATTCTTTCAGAGGGCACTTTTACAAGTCCAGCTAAACGGACACCTAAAGTCATTTATATAATGGGTGACTGGAAGGACTTTTCGCTTTATTCTGACCATATGGTCCAGCGCTTCAACAACGAAGTAGACAGAGTTGAAGCTCAAAACAAAGACACCTACTCCCCTCAAGACTTTAGTTCTTTTGATGCTTTGCACTACTGCGGGTACGACTACCTAGCTCCTTTTTTGGAGTCTCTTTACAAGGGCCAAAGCATCAAAGTTCTAGACTTAGGGTGTGGAATAGGAGGAGGGTCTCGCCTGATAGCTTCAAATTACCAAAGTGAAGTAACAGCAGTTGACTATTTAGAAGGTTACTGTCAAGTGCATAGAAGAATAAATTCTTTATGCAACTTGGAAAATATCCAAGTGCTCCAAGGCGATGCCTCAACACTGAACTTAGAAGAACTTGGCCTAGTGAGCAACTGTGACCTTGTGTTTTCAATCCAAGTTTTTTTGCACATTCCAGATAAAACAAGTTTGTTCCAAAAGTGCTTTCAAGCTTTGAAACCCGGTGGAAAGCTTTACATTGAAGACTGGGCTGTTCAGTCCAGTGGACCCTTTAACCAAGAAGAAGAAAAAGTAGCCGAAATACTAGGAATGATCGACAGACTGTCTGAAGAAGAGTACAAGAAGCAAGTAGAAGAAGCTGGGTTCTTAGTTGAAGAAAGTAGGTTCAGAACCAAGGAGTGGTCAAGGTACATCTGGAGTAGAGCAGAATCCTTAGCTTCAAGAGAAGAAGAGCTAGTAGCCATGCACGGCAAAGACTGGTGGGAAGCTTGGAGTTCCTGGAGTTTGGGGTACGGGCTGTCTGCTTTCCACAGCTTAGAAATGTCTTTAGAGGAAATTAAAACAGAGTTCCCTACTGTTTGCCAGAAGGTTGGAGAAGACACTGTGGCTGGTTGGCTTCAAGCTCGCCAAAAGTTCGGAGGGTACTACTTAGTAGCTACCAAGCCTAACTAAAGCTTTTTACTTAAAGAAGGCCTTTTGTTTAAGATGTTTTGAATGGTTTGTTTGAGCTTAGTAGAGACTCCGGTGTCTTCTAAGTAGACTTGCTGGATGCTTTGGATTCTAGAAATAAGTGTGATGACAGCAGTTCCAGTTATGTCGTCTAACTCAGGGTTGTCGCTTAAGTCCAGTTCAAGGAGTGAGTACTGTCTGCTAAGTTCGAGTCTTCTGAACATTTCACATACACTAGTGTTGGTGAGTTGGTTGCCTCTTAACAGTAAGTACTTCAGTTCAGAAAAGTCTTCTATTTGTGGCACAACTGCCAGCAGTCCTCTGTTGCCCAAGCAGTAGTAAGACAAGTCCAGAGTGGTTTCAACTCTTTTGGACAAACACTGGTAACTAGAAGCTACTTGTTCTTGCTTGTCTTTGCTTAGTTTAAAGAAGTTTTTGTACTCTGAGTATTTGATTCCCAGCAACAAGGCCATTTCGTTTTCGAACTTCACTTCTTCAATCAAGGAGTCCTGGACAGTTTCTTCCTGTTCAGGTTCTACTGAGTCTTTTCGTATTTCTTTAGAGGCCAAGTTCCCTATTTTCTTGTAGATTGTTTTTCCAAAAGCAACACTTCTGGTTATGCTGTTTTTGAATTCCTTTTTGGTTTTAACAACTTGGTTTAGATTGCCTGTAATCAAGGTGCTTTTTACAAAGTGGTTTTTAAATTTTTCTTTTTTGGAGAAGTTTGAAATAACTCCTTCTAGTGCGTGTTTGGCTATTACTGACTTGGAAGGCACTAGTCTAGGGGCTTCTTCTTCCTCTTCTAGAATGACTTCCCAGTTTTCCTTTTCAAAGATTATGTCTTCTTTAGGACAGTCAAAGTAAATAGAGCAGTAACACTCACTTACACAGCCCTCTAAAGAGTTCAAAAGTATGATTGAGTACTTTCCTGGACTCAGGTTTCCGTTAGCCATAACGCACCTAGAGTTGGCTCCCAACGACTGCATAGCTATTTTCTTGGGGTCAAAACTGGTAACCTTGGTTTCTCTCTGGTCCAACTTAAACACAACTACTAGTATGGTGTACTTGTTGAAGTGTCTGCTTTCTGAAACAGTTCTTGGGTCAGGTTGTTGCAAGTTTACAGCTAGTTCTGCGCTTTTGTTGAGATAAAAAGGGAACTGGGGGTTCTTGGTCCAGTTCTTTCCTTTAGGAGGAATTCCGTAGCAGGGGTCCCACTTAGTGTAGTACCTAACTCCACTCCACTCTTCAGGGAAGTCTCTTACTGCCATCAAAGTGTTGAAGTAGTACACAAAGTCGTCGAACTTCATAACAAAAATGTTGTCGTTTTTCCCGAATTTGTGTTCGAGTTCATCTTTGTCCACTTTGTTTGAAATCATCCTTCCAACTTCGTTGTACCTTTTTCTCATGGCTTCAGTCCACTTGGGGTCTTCGTCGCTCCAATCACCCGTCCACTCAAATTGGTTCTCGCTGCCCCAAGGGTTTTTAACTCTTAAAAGTCTATGGATAATTTCAGGGTTTTCTTCATCAGGGACTTCTCTTACGTCTAGCACTCCATAAGCATGCCCATACTGAATGCCCATTTGCCCTGCTTCCATTTGGAGTTTCCTTTTATCACGGTCAGATATTTCTTTTCTTCCCTGAAAGTTCAAAGAAGCCCCTATTAAGGAGTTGCTGTAGCTAAGTAACTTAAAAACTTCCCAAAAACTATCCTGGTCTGTGTCTGAGTCAAACTTAAGCATTCCAGGAGCTAGTCCTGTTAAGTCCTGCAGTGCTTCATCGATGAACCCACTTGTTAAGTTAATGTACCTAATGTTTAACTTGGCGTAAGCTTTCTCTACCAGAGACACCCAGTACTCGTTGGGGTTCCTACACCTTGCAAATGCAGGAAAGTTCTGGCCGTCTGACCTCTCTAAACAAGGCACTTTATCATCCACTACTACATAATACACCCTGCAGTTTTTGTACATCCTAAATACATACAGTCCTTTGTCTTCGTACTCAATAAACTGCTCATCACAAAGCACTCTGTGCAGAAGGTCGTCTCTAATAGCTACTAAAGCCAAAGCACTAATGAACCAGCAGTCGCCTAAGTTGCCCTGCATCACGTCTAGAGAAGAAGCCCCTCCTTTGCGCAGTCTCTTAGTAAGGTCCCTTTCTATGTGCTTGCTAAGTAGCTCTTTGGGGGAAGTTAGGGGAGTTTTTTCTTCTTCTTCAGCTTTAGTCATGAAGTGGCAATTAACTGGGTCTGTGCAGAAATCCCTTGGACGCAGCCACTGTATCATGTCTATTTCAAGTCCTGCTATGTTGTTTAAAGCTCCTACTTCTGGATCTCCTTGGAGTTCATTCAACTCTTCTGGTGGGAAAAATATTGAAGTTTCGCCCTTGGGGTCACTAGGAGTTGGCCCAAACTCAGGGTCGGAGAACTTGCCTGAAGAGTCTAAGTTGTTGATCAGCAGTTCCTGGACTTTAGTTTTTACCTCTTCAATGTTACTTGTCAAAAACACAGTCCCTGAGTAATACTTTTCCACTGTTGTCATATTTAGTTAATATATACAAGGTCTTTAGGAAACTCCCAAGAAAAGTCAGGGTCGTTTTCTCTTCCAAAGTGTCCGTATGCTGCAGTTTTTCTGAAGATCGGTCTCAGCAAGTTTAGGTCCCTTATGATGCACCCAGGTCTTAAGTCAAAGTTCCTCAGAATAATGTGGAGCAAATCTTTGTCTGTCCTTCCGTACTTAACTGTTCCGTAGGAGTCTACGTGCACTGAAAGCGGTTCCTTAATTCCAATGGCATAACTAAGTTGGATAAGAACTCTGTCGCACAAGTCTGCCTTCACCAGTGACTTTGCAATCCAGCGAGCTGCGTAAGCTGCAGACCTGTCAACTTTAGAAGGGTCCTTTCCAGAAAAAGCTCCTCCTCCGTGAGCTCCCCAGCCGCCGTAAGTGTCCAAAATAACTTTTCTGCCGGTTAGTCCTGCGTCAGCGTAAGGGCCTCCGACTGTAAACTTTCCGGAGGGATTCAGGTGGTAAATGGTTTCTTCTGTCAAGTACTGAGAAGGAACTATTGGCTTCACTACAGTTTCTTTAAGTTGGGTTCTAATTTCCTCCAAAGAAACCTCTGAACTGTGCTGAACTGAGATAACAATTGTGTGCACTTTGACAGGAATCACAACACCAGCTTCTTTTTTGTACTCTACTGTCACTTGGGTCTTTCCGTCTGGACGAATCCAAGGCAAAATACCTGTGTTGCGGGCATCAGCTAGACGCTTGCTCAGTTTAGAAGCTAGAGAGTGGGAAAGCGGCATGAGTTCTGGAGTTTCATTGGTTGCATAGCCAAACATGTGTCCTTGGTCCCCTGCACCTATCTCGTGGGGGTTTCTGTCTAAGTGCACAGCCTGAGCAATGTCTGGGGACTGGGTCTCTATTCCTACAACAATATTGCAGTGGTCTGCGTCAAGTCCAACTTCGCTTGAAGTGTAGCCTATTTCTCTAATAGTATTGCGAACTACTTGTTCGTAGTTGACATGAGCTTTAGTGGAGATTTCGCCTATGATCATGAGTAAGTCTGACTTAGCTACAGTCTCGCAAGCAACTTTAGAGTTGTGGTCTTGTGCTAAACAAGCGTCCAAAACTGCGTCTGAAATGCAGTCGCAGAGTTTGTCGGGGTGACCTTCTGTAACACTTTCTGAAGTAAAAAGAAAATGCCCTCTTGGAAGAGTACTGTTGTCAAAAGCCATTATTAAGTTGCTGAGTCTTCTGATCATTTATTAGTAATTCTTTAGTTATCTAAATCATATCTTCTTCTTCTTCGTCGAACTCTCCTTCTTCTTCGGCTGTGGCGTCTTGGTACTGTTGGTACTCACTCACCAAGTCGTTCATGTTGCTTTCGGCTTCAGTGAATTCCATTTCGTCCATACCTTCTCCAGTGTACCAGTGCAAGAAAGCCTTCCTTCTAAACATAGCTGTGAACTGTTCAGCAACTCTCTTAAACATCTCTTGGATGGCTGTGGAGTTACCAATGAAGGTCACGCTCATCTTAAGTCCCTTAGGGGGAATGTCACACACGGATGACTTCACGTTGTTGGGAATCCATTCAACGAAGTAGGATGAGTTCTTTGTTTTGTACGTTAAGCATCTGTTCATCAACTTCCTTAGTGGACATGCGTCCTCTGAAAAGAGCAGAGCAAGTCAAGTACCTTCCGTGACGAGGGTCGGAAGCGCACATCATGTTTTTGGAGTCAAACATTTGTTGAGTGAGCTCAGGTACAGTGAGGGCTCTGTACTGCTGAGATCCTCTGGAAGTAAGGGGGGAAAATCCAATCATGAAGAAGTGGAGTCTGGGGAAAGGAATCAGGTTGACTGCAAGTTTCCTCAAGTCGGCGTTGAGCTGACCAGGGAACCTAATGGAAGTGGTTACACCGCTCATGGCAGCAGACACCAAGTGGTTAAGGTCTCCGTAGGTAGGAGTGGTCAACTTAAGGGTTCTGAAGCAAATGTCGTAAAGGGCTTCGTTGTCAATGACCATGACTTCGTCAGAGTTCTCTACAAGTTGGTGCACAGAAAGAGTGGCGTTGTAGGGTTCTACGACAGTGTCAGACACTTTGGGAGAGGGGAACACTGAGAAAGTTTCCATGATTCTATCTGGGTACTCTTCCCTGATCTTAGAGATGAGGAGGGTTCCCATTCCAGATCCAGTGCCTCCACCAAGGGAGTGACAGATTTGGAAACCTTGGAGGCAGTCGCAGCCTTCAGCTTCCTTCCTGACCACGTCCAAAACGGTGTCAATAAGTTCAGCGCCCTCAGTGTAATGTCCCTTGGCCCAGTTGTTTCCGGCTCCGGTCTGACCGAAGACGAAGTTGTCAGGGCGGAAGAGTTGACCAAAAGGTCCAGCGCGGACGGAGTCCATGGTGCCGGGCTCCAAATCCATGAGAATGGCTCTAGGTACATAACGTCCACCAGTTGCTTCATTGTAGTAAACATTAATTCTTTCGAGTTGGAGGTCAGAGTCTCCGTGGTAAGTTCCAGTGGGGTCGATTCCGTGCTCATCTGAGATTACTTCCCAGAACTTAGCTCCGATCTGGTTTCCGCACTGACCGCCTTGTACATGTACGATTTCCCTCATATTTTATTTGAAAATGGCAATTTACTCCACTAATATTTGCAGTAACCGTAGACTTTTAAAATTTTTCCCAGAAACTGTGACTAGGTTCCTAAGTTCACAATCTTGTGTGTGGCTTTATAGGCTTAAGTGCTTTTTTCATAAATTTTGTGTTCCAGCATATTGCTTCCAAAGTACATATGTTCTGGATTTTTAGTATTTGGTATAAACAGTCCAAATAGAGTGTTTTTGGTTTGGAAAGTGCAATGATTTAAGTTAAATTCTTTAGTTTTTCAGTAGAGGCTAATATCAGACCATCTTGAATGGCTTCAATAAGCACAAAGTCTTTTGCAGCTAGTTGCAGAACTTCGTAGAACCCCAAAGACATGATTTTTCTTTTCTTTTCTTTAGACAGGTCTTCAAAGTGCACTTTTGGACTCTTTTCAAACATAGACTTAAGCAACTTAAGCAACTTAAGAGTCCGGGGATTCCAGCTAGGATTAGTTTGCTCTTCAGTTTTTTGCTCAGTTTCTTTGATTTGCTCTGCAGCTTGTTCCTGGACTTCTTCAGTTTGGCTTTGGACCAGTTGGGTGTCCTCTTGAGGTTCTTCTTGAGAAAGCTCTTCATTGAGTTGAGAAGGCTTTTTGGTTTCTCTAGAGTTTTCTTTTAAGCTGCTTTTGATCCTCAGAATGTTTATGTGGGAAATAAAGAAGTTCTCTAACTCTGGACAGAGTCCTTCAACCATGGCTGAGTAAAGCATTTCATCTGAGTCTTCCGGAAGCAAGTTTTCAGAGTAGCAGTAAAAACTGGGACTCTTAACTACCTCTGCGGAGTTTGTAACCAGTTCAGTTGTGATGCTTGAGTCCTGACACTTAACTACCTTCTTAGAAAAGGCAGTAGTTACCGGCTTAGGAGTTTTCCGAGGTTTGGGAGCAGACTCAGGCGGTCTTTTAGCAGGAGGCATGTAAATCTCGTCTTGGGGGTCTAGCCACTGCTGGGCCATTTCAAGGTCTTCCAAAAAGTTAGAGCTAGTTCCTAGGGTGTCTTCTTCTTCAGAGGTTTGTCTTAGTTCGTACAAACTCACCAAGGCCCTTTCAGGAAGGTCTATGCTTTCAGGAGTGGCTTGTTGGGAGGCCCTTGCAAGGGCTTTTTGAGTTGGACTGGTGAGCTCTTTAGGAGCTAAGTTGATTTTTTGAGGAAGTTTAGCAATGGGGTTTTTGGTGGCTTGTGAAGTGTTTTGGAGAAGATGTTCAAAAACTTCTTGGATTTGCTCTTCTGTTAAGTAAAGCTTTTTGGAGTATATTTTAGAGATTCCCAAAAGAAGGTGGCCTGAAATTCTTAGCGAATAAATACTGCCAGGAAGAATGATTGACTTAACACTCTCTGGTATGCTGTGGCACAAAATAGCGTTTTTAGTAAGGCGCTTTTCCCAGTGCGCAGCCATCCACACAGTACTGAAACTTCCTTGGAAAGCCAACTGCATTATAGCCCCCAACAAACTGCAGATAAAATGGAATTTGTAAACCTAGGAGCTCACTGTTCAGAAATGACTTGCAAACAACAAGACTTTTTGCCTTTTCTATGTGAACACTGCAAACTCTACTTTTGCAAAGACCACAGAACACACCATAATTGCAGTGCTTACGAAGAAACTGTGTTTAAGTGCCCGGTCTGCAGCAAAGGAATCAGTATAAAACCTGGGCAGGACCCTAACTACCTTTGGGAGTTCCACTTTAACTCTGGGAACTGCAAAAAGTCCTCTTCCCAGGTGTGCTGTGCACCTAAGTGTAGAAAGAAACTTACACAAGTCAACTCTATAAAGTGCTCAGACTGTGGAAAGAATGTTTGCTTGTCCCACAGATACAAAGACCAGCACCCTTGCAAACCCGGGCTCAGAAAACCCAACAAAAAAAACTGTTTTTTGTTCTAAGTTAATAGCATAATAATGGTGCCTTTGTGGAACTGGCTGGAGACCGAAGACTTAGCAGATTTAGGAGCACTGGGAACAGTGGCTTCTTTGTGCTTGGTTATTTCAGGGTTGCTGCGTTACTTACAAGGGCCTTTGCCCAAACGTATGAAAAGAGTTTACAGATCTTTCTTAATTCTGGGGGTGGCAGGTTTAATTTTGCACTGGCACTTTTCATACTTGACTTGTATACTAGACCTCACTTCTGTGCTTATAGCTGAGCTCTCTTATGTAGAAGTCTTCCGAATGAACATATCCTCAAGGTTTGAGTTCCTCATGGCAATTTCCTACGGAGCGCTCCTAGTAGTGCACCCACTTCCAATGTACTTCGTCATAGTGGCTCTGCATGTTAGGTTTTTATTTTACACAGTTAAGTTACTGCCACTTATCCAAGGGAAACTTAAACTGGCTGCTTTAACAACTTGTGGAGTACTTGCGCTTGTTTGCTTGCTTCTGAGTTACAACAGCCCTTATTACTACGTGATGTGGCACTGTTTAGGAGCAGTGTTCTGCATAGGAGGAGCCTTTGGCATAGAACTCTCACAAGAGCATTTTAAATTAGACTAAGTTAGCCATAAAACATCAAAAGAATTGCAATAGTCCAACCTGACATAGGCACTGCAGCAAGCAAGTACATCACCAAATAAACTTTGGAAACGTTTTCTACTTGGTTTTTGTGGGCAGTGCAAATCATAAGCATTTGCAGAGACGTAGGTCCTGCATAAATAATCATAACCATAACAGCCATCACTCTGTTTATGATTCCTGCAATGTAAAAGCCTCCTACCAACACCAAACCCACTGCTGGCATCAAAAAAAGCTTCCCTAGCAGTATCAAGTTGATGTGCTTCCACTTTATATCTGCAGTAGGAGGGTAACCCTCACTTAAGTTACACCCTAAAATAATGTCTATAATCGGCGAAGCAGTTTGCCCTACAATGTTGGCTGCTTCAAACAGGTTCTTCCGAAACACAGCCCCACTCCCTGCAATTATATACTTATTGATTCCAGGAATAAGTGCTAAAGGAATAGCTGCTAGTGTAGCGTAGATAGGAGGGTTCATGATTTTTTTAATCTTCCAAAACAATCCTTTTTCTTCGGGATCAAGTGTGCTATCCTCAACATCTTCAACAAGTTCCACACTACTTGAGTGCATCAGTTCAGTTTCCATCAGCCCATAAGCTACTGTCCACTTGTACACTATTATAAAAACTGTGTAGATCAGCACGTACTCTAAAGCTTTGCTTTTAAAGTCTGAGTCAGGAGAAGTAACGTGGTTCTCTCCCAGCACTGAGGCATACACTAAAGGGATTGCTGTGGTGTCTTGGAACCCTACACAAACCATCATCAGCCTTTTAAGGTTCCTAGAAGCCTTTGAAAAAGTTGCTAGAATCCACCCTAGAGTCGAGCCTACAAAAACGTGAACTGCTTATGAATTACACGAACAAAACAAAAAAAGCATGCCAAACTCTGATATTTCATTTATTGACAAGTGCAGCATCATCTCACAAAACAACAAGCAAGGCAGAATTAGGTTGATAGTTAACTCTGAAATAGTAGCAGCACTGGGCTTGTCAAGCACCTAAGTATATCTTACCCCGTAACGAGCCATAAAGGCTCCACTGACAGTTATCGCCACCACTATACCAGCTCCATCTATGGCTACAACAATCGAGTCTAATACTAGCGACATTTATTACAACAGTAGTTAGATAACTTTGCTCTGTAAGTACTGTAATAAATGTCACGCTACGCGTTGCTAGTGGGTATGGGACTGCTGTTTGCCTCAGCAACGGGCAAACTGCTGATTAGAACGATAAGAGCAACTAAAATGAGCAGTGCGGGTGGGTACAACTCTCCGCTGGCAAAGTCCTACATGGGGGGTTTTGGGAGTCCGATGACCCGCAAAGAAGCAGCTTTAGTTTTAGGAGTGAAACAAGCAGCGTCAGAACAAGAAATTATGACAGCTTACAAAAAACTCATGCTTCTAAACCACCCAGACAACGGGGGCTCTACTTACGTTTCTTCGAAACTCAACGAGGCAAGGGACATTTTGTTGTTTAAGTAATTAGTTGATAGTTTTAAACAAAACTTTGTTGTCTTTCCTGGTAATTGCTTTTTCTAAGGACACAAGAGCTGTTATCATTCTGTAAATGAACTTTTTGCTGAAGCTGAAGGCCATTGAAAGCTTTTCTCGGCTGTAGCAAAACCTGAATTCGTCTAAGCAGGACTCCACTGCTCTGTACAGCTCGGCCCGTTTGGTCTTTTCTCTGAAGTAAGCTTTTCGAGTTAGTTTTAAGTTTTGCTGTTCGATTCTGAGTTTTGTTTTGAGGAAGTCTGCTTTAGAAGGTTCTGAGCCGTGGGTTTCTAGGTCTATTTTTTCGTGTAAGCTGCTGTTGGAGTTCAAGGCACTTAAAGAACACTTAGGGTTGTCTTTTTTGAGTTTGTAAACTAAGGAGTTGAGTCTTTGGATTTCGAGTTCTTTAGAAAGAAGGGTTTCTTGGAGGGCTTTTTTTTCTTGTTCTATTTTAGCGTTGGTTTTTTCAATGAATTCAATTGACTTTTGTGTTTGTCTTAGTTTTTTTTGGACTTCGGACTCGTTTTGCACTATTTCTTGGATGCGTTTTTCTTTTTCTTCCATGGATTCTTCGTAGCTCCGAGTTACTTCAGCTATTTTCTCGTTGAAGGCTGACAGCAAGGTTTCTTGCTTGATTGAAAGTAACTCATCGACTTTGTTCCTTAGTAGAGTCAGAATATCGTACATGCGTCCGTAAGCTTCATTTATAGATTGATGGAGGCTTTCGGAACTCTTTTGGGACAAGTCCTTGAATTTAACCTTTTGCTCAACTGTTCTTTGGTTGGCTTTAATTAGGTCTTTAAGTTCGAGTTGGATGTTTTGGATGCTTTGTTGCTTTTGCAGAAATTCATTTAATTTCTTTCTGAGGTTGAGGTTGTCTTTGACTAAGTAGTAAATTTCCTTAGGAGAACTTTGGCTAGTTTCAGGTTGTTCTTGGTGGTTTTCTAAGTAAAACATTTATATAAAATGAACAGATTCAGAAACAACCCAAGATACAGCAGAACTTCTTTTCTCAACTACAGACAAACTGAACCTGAAGACCTGTACAGTGTACTTAAACGAGAGATTTCTGATAACGTAGAAAACCTCAAACAGTCCTTTGAGTCGACTGCTCAGTCTCTTTTAGAGAACTTCAAACACACACAACAAACCTCCACTGAGCTACTTAAACAAAAAATTCCCCAAAGCGAAGACTACACTTGTCTGTTCAGAGACCTGGAAGAAATCAATTGTATCTTGCAAGAACAAAACAAGTGTTTAGATCACTTAACTCAACTCAAGAAAAAAACTAAGTAACACTTCTAAAAATATGGGTGCCAAAGGCCGCAAGAAGAAAAACAACACTCCTGAGTCCTGCAAGGAACAAGGAAATCAAGCCTTCCAAATAGGAGACCTACCACGCGCACTGCAGCAATACACCAAAGGCTTAGAACTAGACCCCAACCACTCTGTGATACTTTCTAACAGGTCAGGAGTTTACGTAGCCATGCACCAGTATGAAGACGCTTTGCAAGACGCACTCCGAGCCATCCAGGCCAACCCTGGGTGGCCCAAAGCATACTACCGCAAAGCTGTAGCGCTCCTTGAAATGGGGATGGTCAATGACTCTTACGAAGCTGTGCAGGAAGGACTCTCAGTTAACTCTGAGTCTCCTGAGTTGCTGGAACTGCTAAAAACTGTTCAGGAAGAAAAAGACCAAGACAACGCCCTTCCTCCCGAACACCCTGAAAGAGCCAAGTTTGATAACTTACTTAGTTGGCTCAAAGAAGGAGGAGCTGAGTTCCCCAAACTCAAACTCAAGTTTTACTCAGAAGACTACCGAGGAGTCCACGCAGGCACTTTCATTGCGAAGAACGATTGCATACTCTACGTGCCCAAAAGCCACATCATCACACTGGAAATGGCTTACCAGACCCCAATAGGTTCCAAGATGAAAAAAGCCCGCTTGAACTTGTTATCGCCCAAACACTGCTTTTTGTCTTCTTTTATTTTGCAAGAAACTAGGAAGCCTGACAGTTTCTGGAAGCCCTACATAGAAGTTCTGCCAGAGCACTTCAGAAGTTTCCCAATATTTTACACAGACGAGGAAAAAGAGTGGCTAGCAGGGTCTCCGTTTCTGGACCAAATTGAAGAAAAGATCCAAGACATCCAAGAAGACTACGAAACCATCTGCAACGCAGTCCCTGAGTTTGCTGAGTTTTCTGTTCCTGAGTTCTCCAAGTTCAGAATGGCTGTTAGTTCCCGCATATTCGGAATGGAAATTGACGGAGTCAAAACAGACGGGTTCGTACCTTACGCAGACATGCTCAACCACAGAAGACCTCGCCAGACCTCCTGGACCTTTGACCAAGAACGCCAAGGCTTCATAATTGAAACCCTCGAAGACGTGCCTAGGGGTTCAGAAGTCATGGACAGCTATGGCAAGAAGTGCAATACACGGTTTCTGCTCAACTACGGATTCATAGTGAGGAACAACGACGCTAACGAGTACCCTTTTAGAATAAAACTTGATGAGAACGACCCTTTGTTTGGAATCAAACGAGGACTGCTCCAGGGCAGGAAGAACGACGTGCTGAGAGTGCAAGCTGACTTAGAAGAAAGGGTGTTCCAAGAGTTTTTTGGACTGTTGAGGTTTGTGCTGCTTGAAGACGAAAGCATCATTCCAGAGCTGATTCAGAACTGCCACGACGAACACAGCATGCACTTCAAGCCAGGCAAACTAGGCCCAATCAGTCCTGAAAACGAACAAAAAGTACTGCTCTACGTGAAAAAACTCTCAGAAGAAGGACTAAAAAGGTACCCCAACTCGCTTGAAGAAGACAAACAAATACTTTTGGAGCCCAGCCTGACTGAAAACAACGTGAACTGCGTACTCATGCGCATGGGTGAAAAAGAAATCCTGGACTGGTTTGTAAACTTAGCTGAAACTTGCCTTCCTTTGTTTGAGATGAACAAAAAAGACGCCAAAAAAGCTGCTAAAGGGAATGTGTACGATACATACATTACACACGTGATCATCCCTATGCTCAAAAAGTAACCCTAACTAATAGAGTCCATAATAAGCTTAAGTAGCTTAAACGTCAGCGCGTGCAGATATCCGGTTGCACTCTTCGAGAATCCTGTTCCTTTCAGCCCCCAGTTCGTACTCAGTTCCTAGGTTGAGGGTTTCGAAGTAGCGCCTGTGGTGTTGCTTGTAGAGAGAAGGCACACGCATCAACATGATTAGTGGAACCACCAATAAAGGCTTGAACTGCACCTGCTTGCGTTGCCAAGTGTAAAGAGTTTGTAGAACTGACCCAAAGAAAAGTCCATCGAAGAAAGCTCTGTAAAGAACGTTGTACCTGTACTCTCGCCTCACTATATAAGCCCAGTCCCGCTCAGCGTCTGTTTGGTAAAGGTCGATGTTGCGCTTGAGTGCCCATTCTTTGATGAACTTCATGCGTAACTTGTCTGCAATGGAGTCAGCTCTTGCTTGTTCTCGGGGAGGCAAGTCAGTCCTTTCCTTGTAGTTAAGCTCCTCGTCAGTGAGTCCCATATTATTATAGTTTCTTTAATGGTTAGTTATTCTAGGCCTAAAAATCAATAGTTGAACTTCTAAATTCCAGTAAAAGCGTATAATAAATGAATCCATCAAACACAGAACTAAGAGTAGGAGGCAGATACCGACTCGGAGGGAAGATAGGCAACGGAAGCTTTGGGGAGATCCACTTAGGAGTGAACATCCAGACCAACGAAGAAGTCGCTATAAAGTTAGAAAACGTGCGCAGTCGGCATCCCCAACTGATGTACGAATCAAAGCTCTACCGAATACTTCAAGGAGGCATAGGCATTCCAAATATTCACTGGTACGGAGTGGAGGGCGACTACAACGTTTTAGTCATGGACTTGCTAGGTCCTTCTTTGGAGGACTTGTTTTCGTTTTGCAACCGAAAGTTTTCGCTCAAAACAACACTTATGCTGGCCGACCAAATGCTTGCGCGCATTGAGTTCTTCCACGCCAAAAACTTCCTCCACAGGGATGTGAAGCCGGACAACTTCTTGATAGGTTTGGGACGCAAGGCAAACCAAGTCTACATGATTGACTTTGGGTTGGCTAAAAAGTACAGGGACCCCAGGACCCAGCAGCACATTCCTTACAGAGAAGGGAAGAACTTGACTGGGACTGCGCGTTACGCAAGCGTAAACACGCACTTGGGGATTGAGCAGAGTCGAAGGGATGACTTGGAAGGCATAGGTTACGTGTTGCTTTACTTTTTAAGAGGAAGTTTGCCTTGGCAAGGACTGCGTGCGCACACTAAAAAGGAAAAGTACGAACGGATAATGGAACGCAAGATTTCGACTCCAATAGACACTTTGTGCAGGAGCTTCCCTCCAGAGTTCGCTACTTACATGAACTACTGTAGAGCGTTGAGGTTTGAAGACAGACCTGACTACGCTTACCTGAAAAGGATGTTCAAAGACTTGTTTTTCAGAGAGTCTTACCAGTATGACTTTATTTTTGACTGGACAATATTAAACATGAATAGAAACAACAGAGGCGAAGAGCAGAAGTCCGAAGAAGATGCCAAAGTTAAGCGTGTTTAATACAACTATTATAATAAATATGAGACTGTTTGGCAAGAAGAAGAAGAAGCCGATGAAGCCTGAAGACACTCTGAAAACTATAGAAGGCTTAAGAAAGACTGCTGACGATATTGCAAAGCGCTCCAACTTGTTGCAGAACAAAGCCCAGTCAGAACTCAAACAAGCTCTAGAACGCAAAAAGAATGGAGACAAAAACGGAGCCCTTGTTTGTCTCAAACGCAAGAAGATGTACGAAACCGAAATAGCTAAGTTAGAAGGGTCACGCATGAATTTGGAACAACAACTGTTTGCCATAGAGGGAGCCAGCATGAACAAAAACATCTTTGACTCCCTCAAGCAAGGAAACCAAGCACTCAAAGACATGCACGGAGAAATCAACATTGACGAAGTTGACAAACTCAAAGACGAAATGGAAGACCAACAAGACTTACTCAACGAACTCAATGAAGCTATTTCCCAACCTGTTGGAGTGATCGGAACTATGGATGACGACGAGCTCATGGACGAACTCAACGAGTTGGAAGCTGAAGAGTACGAAAAGTCTATGCTGGAAGTAAGTGAGCCCTCTGCAACTGTACCTAAAAGACAGGTTGCTGAGGAGGTTTCGCAACCCCAACCTGCTGCTAAACAAGACGCTGAACTTGACGAACTCTTTGACTCTATGGAAATGACTTAAGATAATTAAGAATTGAGTATATTTGTCCAAATGTAGTTGGGTTCGAAGAAGTTAACTTCATAAGATACAACAAAATGGGGATACGTAAAACTCACTCCTGGTGATCGGGTTCAGATATTCAGTAAGAGCACAGTTATCATCAAGGATAGTGGAAGGAAGGCAAGGACAGAGGGGTTTAGACTTGCTAGACCCTATTTTAGAGTTTTTAGATGAGCATGAAGGTGTCTGGAGTTGAATCCTGAAGACTTACTAGTAATTCACTTAGTCAGTGACTTATGAACTTAACAGAGTTAACTCCTGTGCTAATGAATCATAACTATCCACTTAAAATTTAACTCTTAAACCAGTTCCAAGTTACTTATTTAAGCTTTAAGATAATTAACCTTAAAACTATAAATGGAAGAAGTTCCAACTACAGAAGAAATAAGGGAGCGCTGGACTTCAATGGGAGACTGGTTTCAATCCCATGCAGAGTACATGTGCTTGGCAATCATGCAGTCCTTTTTGCCTTTGGTAAGACTACAAGAGGCCCAAAGCATACTAGAAGTAGGTTGTGGCACAGGCAAAGGAGCCAAAGCCATTAAAGAATTTACTTCCCAAGAACTGACTTGCTGTGACTTAACTCCTTACATGATAGAAGCAGCCACTCAAAGGAGCCTTTCAGGAGTGAACTTCCTCGTAGCTAACAACGAGTCACTTCCATTCCCAGACGCTAAGTTTGACCGCTACATAGCCAATTTGTCTTTGCACATAGTAGAGTCCCCTGAGACTATGCTAAGTGAAGCTTACAGAGTGCTGAAACCAAACTCCATAGCAGCTTTTTCAGTTTGGGGACGCAAAGAGTACCACACTTTCTTTGGAATGATTGGCAGAACCATGAAGGAACTAGAAATAGAACTTCCAGTCCAAAAAAGGTCCCAGTTCCACCTTGGAGACCAAGAAAAGCTAAAAGCCCTTATAAAAGACGCTGGGTTCAGTAACTTACTTACTTACTACGTAGGAGTCCCTGTTAACCTGCTTAACGCAGAAGAAGCCAAGAAGTTCTATGAAGCCATGCCTCAACTAGACGCAGTCAAGAAACTCGGGGAAGACAAGTTCCAGCAGTTCCTACACAAGCTCCACCAAAACATTGAAGAAACCTTTTCTCAAGAGAAACCTTTAATCTTCGAAGGGCTTGTGGCCATTGCAGTTAAACTTTAATTCAATGATGCTAAGAAGTGGTTTTAGGGGCTTCAGTAATATGGCTCAGGCTCCTAGTCTCAACGAAGTTAGGGAACAGTGGAACAGAATTTCTAGTTGGTACGCAAAGCACTCAGAAGAGCAAGTAAATGCCCTTCTTAGCGTTGTACTTCCCTTTTTAAAGTTAGACTCAGCAAACAAAGTACTAGACGTGGGCTGTGGAACCGGAAACGCTGTAGCACTCATGGCTACTCAATCCCAAGCAGAACTTTACGGCTGCGATCTTTCTGAAACTATGGTGAATCTTGCTCTTCAAAGAAACTTGCCCAAAGCTGAGTTCATACAGGCAAACGCAGAAGAACTGCCTTACTCAGATGGTTTTTTCGACAGGTACTTGGCAAACCTATGCCTTATGCTGGTTCCTGAACCCAGAAACATGCTTTCAGAGGCTTACAGAGTGCTACAGCCAGGCGGTAAAGCTGTGTTTTCAGTTTGGGGAAGAAAAGAAAACTCTAACTTCCATGGAATAGTAGACGATTCTCTCGAACAAATAGGAGTCCCTCCTTCCAACAAAAGGTCAAACTTCCATTTAGGCAATCCAAGCCCAACTTTCAGACCTAGTCAACAGTTCAGGCTTGCAAAAGGTGCTTAGCTTTTACATTGGAATACCTTCAAGTTTTACAACTCCTTCTGAAGCTATGGAGTCCTACCACTCAATGCCTCAAATGAACCACTTAAGAGAAACACTAGGCAATGACTTCCAAAAGTTCATTGACCAACTCAACTCGAACGTTACACAAATATTCAACTCAGGCAACCCTATAGTATTTGAGTCTTTAGTGCTGGTAGCTCAAAAACCCATAAACTAACTTAAATTAAGAAGAAATGACAGAGTCATTGACTTGTCCCTTCTTAGGCTTGCCAGACTTCAAGGGGTACAAAGTAAGTTTGCTCTTGTAAAGTTCAAGTCTTTGTACGTTGTTTTGAAGTGTTTCTTGTGACTTGTTTGAACGTCTGTGGTCCACAGCAATCCCTATTGTGCGAGCAAACTGAGGAGTGAGTCCTGCCTTTTTGAGTTCTAAAAGAGAAAAGCCCCGGCCAGACTTGGTTTTTCCGCAGTAACGAAGTGACTGGCCTTGGACTAAAGGCCTGAGGTCCTTGAGTGGCCTAGGAGCTATTTGTGCTGCTTTGGCTTTGCGGGCACTTCGTCTTCTTTGTTTGCGAGCTGGCTGGTTGAACCAAGTTTTCACATAGCGCTGCCAGTCCTTGTGGAAGTGTGCATTTGGGACCACGTTATTGTGTTTCACCATTTATTGACTATTTAGCTTTGCACAATTAAATTATTCAGAACTTATCCACAGCATTTTTTTGACTTTTGTAGTTTCTTCTGTTTGATGACGAAGGACTTAGTGAGAGAAGGCTTTTTCTGGTTGGTGTTTTTGATTTCTTTCACTACTAGATCGAAAATTCGATCGATGTTCAGTCTTTTCTTTGCGGAGCACTCTAGAAATGGCACTTTTAAGCTTTCAGCTAGTTTGAGTCCTTCTTCTTGAGACACTTCCCGAGAGACACAGTCGCACTTGTTGCCTACCAAAACAAACCCTGCTTTGGCTTCACAGTGCTTTTCGAAGTCTTTCTTGAAAAGCTCTACTTTTTGAAAGGTGTCCCTACTGGTTACGTCGTACACTAAAATTACACCCTGACACCCTCTGTAGTACATTCTGTTGATGTGGTGGTACCTTTCCTGCCCTGCAGTATCCCAAATCATTAGGCTGTGGGTTTCTCCTCCGTAGCTGTGCTTCTTGGTTTTAAAATCCACTCCAATAGTGCACATGTAGTTTTCTTGGAACATAAGTCGGTCGTCAGTAGCACACATCAGAATGCAAGTTTTGCCTACTCCGTAACTACCCAGAGTAATAACTTTATAAGTATCTTGATCCATGTTTATCTGGCATAACTCTCAATATGTCCCAGGAAAACAACGACCTGCCCCCCGAACCCCACTACGAAGAAGACCCTGAGTCCAAAGAAGTCCGCAAAGCTGCTTTGGAAGAGGCTTTAAGTTTGTTGTCAAACGACACCAAAAACCAAATTTTACTGCAAGCAATCAAACACTTCCCCAAAGTCGAGTCCTACAGAGACCAACTCATAGTGAGGGTAGGCGAACTAGACAAAACCTTTGGCGAGTGGGTGCTTAAAAAAGCAGAGGAGCAAAACTCTTTTTAATGCAACTTAATAATATGCTAAGGAAGATTCTGGAAAGTAAAGAGGGAATTTTAGCAGTGCTGGGAGGAGTCCTTCTGAACTTAGTATCAGGCAACATCAGCAACTAGGGAAGCATCTACCCCTACGTAGGCTCTTTTTTGGCCAGCAAGCAAAAAGAACTAACTTACTCCAAAGTTTACAATGCCCAGCCCTTTTCCTTTTTGTTTGAAAATTTGGGTGTGTTCCTCGGGCCTCTTTTAGTCAGAAACTGGGGTTTGAAAAGTTGCTTGCTGTTAGGGGGAGCACTGATGTCTGGAGCATTTATTTTAAGTTCGTGCGCAGAGTCAGCAGAGTTATTGGTAGGAGTCTACTCAAGCATGTTTGGAGTGGGAGCAGGGTTGGTCACAATCAACACTCTTTTGCCAGGTTGGAAGCACTTCCCTAATTCCAAAGGTTTTGTGACAGGTTGCATAATGGCAGGTTACAGTGGATCTGCAATACTCTTCACAGTCCTTTTTGCAGAGATGGTGAACCCTAGAAACCTGCCTCGGACCCAGACTTAAGGTTCCCAAAAGAAGTTGAAGAAAGAGTTCCTTGGGCTTTATTCCAAGTAGGAATTTTGTTTGTTTGTTTAACTGTTTTGGGCGTTATTTTAGTTTCAACTCCTGCTGAACCCAGAGAAAAGTTTGGTTCAACTAGAGAAGTTCCTTTGAAAACCTTTCTTTCGTGCCCTCAGTTTTGGCAGTTGTTTTGTACAGGGTACTGCATGTTTGTTTTTTGGTACTACTTTGCAGGGGTTTATAAATCCTTTGGTTTGGAGTTCATCCAAGACGACCACTTTTTGAGTTATTTAGGTTCAGCTGCAAACTTAGTTGGTGCAGTGGGCAGATGGTTTTGGCCTACTTTGATTGACTACTTTAGTTTTAAAAAAGTCATGAGTGCTGCAGTCGCTTACCAGTTGCTTGTTTGCAGTTGTGTGTACTTTGTTGCAGACAACAAAGAAGCTTATTCAGTAGCAGTGGTGACTGTTTACTTTGCAACTGCTGCCATGTACCCAGGGTTAGCAGTTCAAACTGGAAAAATGTTTAAAGACTACACTTCAAGAGTCTGGCCTTTGGTGTTTCTAGGAGTAACTTTGGCGTCAGCTTCTTCTATTTTGCTCAACGCAGTAGCTTCTAGTGCTGGGTTTCTGGTGTGTTTCTGGGTCCAATCCTTTGTACTGCTTTTAGGTCTTTTTTTCATTTGGAGGTTGGCTGAACACTCCGTTCTTAAACAAATCATACAGAACGAAGAAGCCCTTGAACCTTTAATAAGAACTTAAGAACATTCTAGAACCTGTACATAAATAGGGGGTGAGCTTTTTAATAATATGAATATCAAGGCTGTCTTTGAGCACTTACAAGGAATCAGCTCTGTACTAGGGTGCTTTATTTTCATGACGATTGCAGGCAACATCATTACTTGGGGATCTATATATTCTTACGTGACTTCTTTCTTGCTTTCTGTAGACGACTCAGTGACTTCGTCACAAGTTTACTTGTCTTCGCCGCTTTCTTACTTGACAGAACTCCTAGGAGTGATGTTGGCCCCTGTCCTTAGCAAAAGGTTCGGAACTAGGGTTTGTCTGTTGCTAGGGGGCTTAGTGATGGGTTCGGGCTTCATCATCATGAGCCGAACTAATGACGTCAGAGTGCTGGTCGGGTCTTATAGTTTACTGTTCGGAACTGGAGCAGGAATAGTCACTAGTACTGCCATGAGACCTGCTTGGGAACACTTTCCCCGGAACAAAGGCACTGTAGGGGGTCTGGTGATGGCTGGCTACAGCCTTGCCCCCATGATAGTTGGAGTTCTTTTTACTTACTTAGTCAATCCCCAAAACGCCAAGCCTATTCCTTTCGCCCACTCAGTTAAGTTTCCTTCTGAAGTGAACGAACAAGTTCCAGACTCGCTTTTCATTGTTGGAGTGCTTTTCATGGTGCAGTCAGTTGTAGGGACTCTGCTGATAAGACCAGCTAATAGCTCTAGGAAACCAGAAGGCGACTCAACCAAACTCCAAATTCCAGTTGCTTCGATACTTAAAAACAAGGAGTTCTGGGCCTTTTCTTTTATGGCTTTTGCAATCTTTTTCTTCTGGTACTTTTTTGTTGGAATGTACAAAACCTTTGCTTTGGTGTTTATAGACGACGACCACTTCATAACTTACGTGGGGTCCTTTGCTAACGTTGTAGGAGCGTTTGGAAGGTGGCTCTGGCCAACTCTGCTTGATTACTTCCCTTACAAGCCAGTTATGACTGCGTGTGTGGGCTACCAACTGTTTATCACTTTGACTCTTTACTTCGTTGTTTCCAACAAATGCCTTTACGCAGTTTCAATCATTACACTGTTCTTCTGCACAGCTGGAATGTTTCCATCTTTAGCTGTTCTTACTGAAAAGTTTTTCAAAAAAGCCGCACAGCAAGTATGGCCCTTTGTGTTTTTGGGGGTCAGTTTGACGTCTGGAACATCAATAGCTTTGAACTACTTAGCAGAAACTTACGGGTATGTTCCAGTGTTTTCTTTGTCGTCAGTTGTGCTTGCTTTCAGTTTGTTCCTTATCTGGAAGATCAGAGAAGATCAGTTCACCTTAGATAAATCTCTAGATGAAGCCTTTGAACCTCTTTTAGAACAAGTTTAGTTAAAGTAAGTTAAATAAGTGTATTAATCTCTTTGGGGACTTCCAGTTAATCCAATGCATTCAGTGAGTTTGTGGTTTCTCGAAGCTTCTACTAAGTCTTCTCTGATTCTTTCGGGTGAGTGGGAAGATTCCCTAACTAAGCCTCCTACCCACTTAGCCATGAACTTCTTCATTCTAGGACTTGTTTCTGTGTTCCTTGAGTTGAGCTTCTCGATTTCGCTGTCTGAGTAAGCAGCAATGAAGTCTTCTATAGGAAGGAAACCCCCACCTACTTTCACGCTGAGTTTGCCCCTTTCGAACTTCACAAGTACTCTGCGAGTTCCAAATAAATACACTCCGGCACTTTCTCTAGTGAAGGGAACTAACAAGGGGTCGTCTCTGAGGTTCAGGTAGTCTGCTAGTGCAGAGTCAATAGGGTCTTCAGTTTTTGGAGAGTATACGGGGTACTGCCTTTTAACTTCAGCTACAACTTGGCGCATGGCGTTTACTTCGTACTCCTTTTCTTCTGAGTGGCCTTGGAGGATCTTAAATATCCTGTGCTCTTGCAAGTAAGTTTCAGTTAAAGAAAACACAAAGTCAGAGAAGTAGTTTAGTTCGTTGATGAGTCTGTCTTTAGTTTCTCGGTTGTGGTTGGCTTTGTCTTCGATGGCTTTGAAGTGCTGGTGGACGTTGGCTTTTTTGTTGTACATTTCTTGGAGTTTGCCTAAGTAGTCGTTTAAGCCCAGAAGTTCTTCTTTGAGTTCTGAGTGGTTTTCTGTTTTTTCTTTGAGGTACTCAGTGCAGGCGTGAATTGAGTTCTTCAAAGACTTAGTTTGGGCTTCTAGTTGCTGGTTCAAAGAGTAGGTGTCGTTTGCGAACCTTTCTTTGTTGCCTCTTAAGTTGATGATGGAGGAGTTAAGGGAGTCAGTGCTGTTTGAGTAAATGGAGGACTGTTTTTGGAAGGAGTCCATGGAGTTTTCTCTGTCTTCTTGCATAGAAAGTTGAGCTTCAGCTAGAAGTATTTGGTTGTGGAGTTCAGTTTGTTCTTTTTTGGAGTAGTTAATTTCCTTTTGGAGGTTTTGGATTTGGTTTTGGTTCTGAGAAATCTCTGAGTTTAACTTTTGGGTTTGCTGGGTGGTTTCTTCTACCTTAGACAGGAACTCTTGCTTTTCTTGGAGGAGTTGGTTTCTGATTTGACTGCACTGGGCTTCTGAGTTTTCATAAGCTTTTTTGAGGTCTTTGAGTTGCTTAGCAATTTGTTGGAGGTTGTGGTCTTGTTTGAGTTTATGAGATTCCTCTGAAAGCTTAGATAACGCCTGTTCAAGTTCAGTTTTGTCTTTAGAAAGTTTTTCGTTTGACTTTTTGATTCCAATCAGCTTCTCTTGGAAAGCTTTAACTTCGGTTTGGAGTTCTGAGCAGGTGGTTTTGATGTTTTCTGTTTCAGTTGAAACTTGTTCTTGGGTTTCTTTCATTGCAGACTGTAAAGTTTCAATAGCTGACACGTTGTCTTTTAGAAAAGACTTTAAGTGGGGAACTTCTAGTTGGTGGAGTTCGTAGTAAGTCCTTTTAGACAACAAAGCCAAAATAGTGGATACCAGCGACGAAGGGTTCCTTTCAGAAAGCGACTCTAGGTACACATCTGAATGCGATGGCAAGTCTAAAAAGTCTTGTGGAGCAAACTGCGAAGGACCTTTGCTAGATGTTCTTGAAGGCGACCTTCTTGAAAGTGACCTTACAGGTGACCTAGAGCCTACCTTGGAAGGACTTCTTCTCCGGGTTCCTTCTTCTATTACTTTTATGAAGTTTTCTCCCATCTCTTCTCTGAGGTTGTTTAGGATAGAAGCGGTTCTGGTTTGGGTGAACTCTGCAGAAGCTTTGTTTTGGAGGTAGGTGCATTTCGAGGAGTCCACTGGTGAGTGTATAGCTATAGGGTCGGGTCTTGGCTTAGAGTTGTCATGACCGTTTGCTACCTGCTCTTCTGGAGAAGCTTTTTGTGGTGTCTGAGGAGATACTTCTTGTGCTTCAGGAGAGGCTTCTACTTGTGCTTCAGGGGAGGCTTCTACCCGTGTTTCAGGTGAAGATTCTACCTGTGCTTCAGGGGAGGCTTCTACCCGTGTTTCAGGTGAGGATTCTACCTGTGCTTCAGGGGAGGCTTCTACCTGTGCTTCAGGGGAGGCTTCTACTTGTGCTTCAGGGGAGGCTTCTACTTGTGCTTCAGGGGAGGCTTCTACTTGTGCTTCAGGGGAGGCTTCTACCTGTGCTTCAGGGGAGGCTTCTACTTGTGCTTCAGGGGAGGCTTCTACCTGTGCTTCAGGATAGGCTTCTACAACTTCTTGGCTTTCTGGCTTTTCGTCCAGGATTTCGTTGGATATTTCAGTTTTCTTAGACATGAACCCGCAAAGTCTTATTCTAAGAGCCTTAGGCACAGGTTCGTTATTTGTAAGAAGCTGGACGATTTCGCCTGGGACCTCCACACGCACCCACTCATCCATATCAGAAGTAAGGTCTTCGCCAAACATTTGTGCAAAGCTCAAAGTGAGGCTTCCCAAAGCAATTCCCTCAGCTTGGATGAGGATATGGACTTGAGTTGCAGTATTTGCAATTGGAACGGCAGTTTTGACTACTTCTTGGTATTTGACTTCAATGACTTGGTCAGCGAAAGAAAAGCGGCAAACCAGGTCGTCTACTTTGTTCCTCCAGGGCAGGTAAACTTCTCTTGTCTCAAGGACTAGTTCTTTTTCTTCCATTCTTAACGGTAATTTAAATTATAAATGCTTGTTAATAAATTATGAGTGCTTTGTTCGACAGGTCAGTCAAAGCTTTGCAGCGCAAAAGAATACTTTCAGACCCCCAAAGTGCCAAAACGTACTTTTTTGACTTGGGTATTGAAAACATCGTGAACAGACTGTACTCGGTTAAGGGAAGGGACTTTTCTAACACATGCTACATAGGACCTATGGGCCACTTGTTTGTTGAACAAGTGAGCAGTTTAGAGTCTGTTCAAGGAGTGACTCTCATAGACTTCTGCAAGGAGTCCCTAAACTACTCTTTGTCTGAGTCCAAAAAACTAACTGGGGGCCTAAGAGTCACAGGACTCCACTTAGACGAAGAAGAATGGAACTTCCCTGAGAACTACTTCAACCTCATCGTTAACAACTTCCAAATGCACTGGATGAACGTGATTTCAGGGACTGCTGAAAAGTGGCTTAAGTCCTTAGTGCCTGACGGAGCACTAGTAGGAACTCTTATGGGAGGAGACACTCTGCAAGAATTGCGAATAGCACTTACCTTGGCAGAACAAGAACGCGAAGGAGGAGTCAGCACCCACGTATCCCCCATGCTCAACATCCCTGACGTGGGCAACTTGTTCAACAGACTGCACTTCAAACTTGTGACTACCAACGCTGACACCAACACTCTATACTTCGACTCTATGTTCAGCCTAATGGCTTTTTTGCAAGCACTTGGGGAAAACAATGCTGCCAACACCAGACGCGAAGCTTTGTCTAGAGAAACCTTTGTAGCAGCAAGTGCCATTTACGAAGGGCTTTTTGCTGAAAAAGAAGGAAGTTTTCAGGGCAAACTCCCAGCAACCTTCGATGTGGTCCACTACATAGCTTGGAAAGAGCATGAATCTCAGCAAAAACCACTGCAAAGAGGAGCCCGTGGAATTGATATCAAGACTCTAGCTGAAGAAGTTGAGGACGACGAAATGGAAATGGGAGAGATCCAAGAAAGCGAAGAGTCTGTGGAACTCAAATACACTAAAAGGAAGTGAATTAGTTTATAATTAAATCTTGACATTCCGGTACTGGTTGAAGAAAACAAGTAATTGGCCTTCAGCAGCAACAGTTAAGATGTGCCCTATGATTATGTCGGAACCTGAGTCTAGGTAGCGCGTTTGGACTTCTTTCAGGAGTTTTTCAGGAGCGAAGTTAGCTATGGTGCTGGCTTTCAAAGTAGTAACGGGGAAGTACTCGTAAGAGTTGTTTTTGTGCTGCTTCTTGCGGGTGAACCTGGGGTTGACCTTAGGTGCGAACTGACTGTAGGTGTTCCAAATGTACACAGAACCGTTTTCTGACCCGCATATGACATGTGACTTATTATGAGAAAACGAGCCCCGAATAGGGTTGTTTTCGTTAACGTTGCCTTTGTACTTGTACTTAATGCTGAAGTCCTGGATACTGTATAGCCGCATTCTAGAGTCGTTAGTTGTCACTAAAAACAAGTGGTCGTCCATAAAGTCTATGCCTGTGATTTTCCTGCCCTTGGACTTCCACCCACTTCTGTTTTTGCATTCCAACTGAGTGATGAAAGTTAGTTTCATTTGATGCGGATTCACTTCGTAAATTACACACTGCCCCCGGCTTAAGCCTAGTAAAACAAGTTCCCCCGAAAGGTTGAAACTCCCTGCTGTAATGAAGTCAGGCGTTTGGTAGTAACACTCTACTTTGTACTGAGGAATACTCCAGATCCTAACTATCCGGTCAAAACCCCCAGTCATAAACAAGTTAGCGTTTCGGGGATGGAAGCACACACAACTCACCAAAGCTGGATGCTTGAACTCCAGCACAGGAGAACTAGAGTCAATGCTCCAGAGAAGCACTAAGTTGTCAGTTCCTGCAGTGAGGAAGTAAGTGGAGCTTTTGGACCAAGAAAGGTCCACCACAGGGCCTGAGTGTCCTCTGCAAACTAAGTAAGGTTCTTCTCGGAACATAACACCAAGTGCTCGGACTACTTCGTAAAGCTTGACTTCTTGACTGTCGCCGGCCACTGCCAAAAACCTTCCATCAGGACTCCATTTGACTACCCAAGTTCTAAGATCGTTAGAAGTTACTTGGATTCTTTGGACTTCTTCGAGTCCGGCAAATTCAAAAGTGTCCTTGTTTTTTTTCTTTGTGAGGTTTTGCGAACTCCACTCGCAAAGCATAAAGCGGTCTTTTCTGGTGGAAATCGAGTTGTCAGTCGAAAACTGGGAAGTGCAGCTAAAGGCCCTTTGGCTTCTTTGAGGTTCCGAATAAAACATCTTGCTTTCAGAATCAGAAATAGGAGAGGACTCGATAACTTGGGAGTTTTCTATAGTTGTAGCATTTTTGGACTCTTCTTGGTTTTCAAACGCATCAAAAAACTCATCGTCGCTTCCTGCAGGCGTGGCCATTTTATTACCTGAAACTAACTCTTTGAAGAACTTAAATGTTATAATTTCGGAGAAAATGTGTAGTAACTTTGTAACAACTGCTCAGCTGCTTTCACAAGGCTGGCGTGGTCTTCTTTTAGGTGCTGAATCTTCTGCTTGACTAAGTTGTCCACCTTAGCAAAGTACCTTTTTTGGGTCTCGAGGGTGTCTTTTCCTCCGTGCAGAGAAATCCACTTTTTGTAAGCGTTGGGGTCAGAGTGCTCTCCTTTCCTCACTTTTGAAAAGTCCCTTAAAGCGCTGCTTAGGCACTCCAACACGTCCCCTACGCTGTTCAGAGCGCTGATGAGTTTCTGGTCTAGTTGAGGAGACCCTAAACTGTCACAGAGGTACATCATAGTTGCGCACATTTGTTTCTTGCGGTTGTTGAAGAACTCTTCGAAGTTAAGTGAAGGGTCGAAAGAATTGATGTTGGCTTTAATCACTTGTTCCATTTCAAACTTGATCAGTTGAGCTAAGTAGTCAGAAAAAGGCACTGCTTTCGAAACAAAGGAGTCTGTGTGGAAGTTCAGCACATGCCACAACTCTCTGATTAAGTAGAGTCCAAACTCCATGTAAGGCTTGCACACTCCTGATATTTCGTGCAGTTTCTTGTCGTCGTTCTCCAAAATAGCATGCAAAGCTTCACTTGCGTGTGTGGTTTTGCAGGCGTTTAGCAAGTTGAAACTCAAAATGTTAATCCAAATAGTAACTAGTTTAAGTTTAGTTCTGAGTTCTTTGTTTGTCCTTTGAATTTTAGGTTCAAACTTAACTTTGTCAAGCATTTGCAGAAAGTGAATTATCCAGTCGTACTTGTAGTTTACAAACAGTTTTTCCTGGATCATTTTGGCAACTCCAACGTTCTGTAGGGGTTCTTTGTGGATAGAAATGTGGATGCTATGAATTCTAGGACAGTCAAACGCAATGCTTAGTTTCAAGGGAGGGTTTATTTCTTTTAAGTCCGCAAAAAAGGTATTCAGTGACTTTGTGTACTTGGTGCTTTTCCGAGCGTCAATGTGCAGTTTCATAGCTGACAAGTAGTCAAGTGCCGTTTGTTGGTTGATGCTTCCGCGTTGTTTCATGTACTCCACTACTTCTTCAACCAGTTCATTGGGTACTGAAGCAGCTAGTGCAATATTTTTGGCGTGTAGTGACATATGCCCTCTTTGGATTCCTTCAGTTACAAGTGCGCGCAAAGCTGCAAAGTTGTTGGCCAACCCCACACTTACCATCAAAGAAGCCAGTTCTGTAGAAGTAGGGTACCCCAGTATGTACTGGACTTCTTGGTACAAGGAGTTAGACCGAAGGGCTCCTCCTTGAGTTGCCACTGATATAGGCATTTCTAGCTTTCCGTAGAAGTACTGGTCTCTTATAAAGTACTCTGTTAGCGAGGAGTAAGTGCCACTGCGTGATGCCCATGCATGAGCAGCTGCTTCCAAAGCCCGGGTGTCTTGACCACACGCAACTCCTACAGCCACTATGCCGTTCATGATTCCTTTGTTGTGAGTGCAGGCTCTGTAAACGTCTATACAAGCAAGTTGGTAGCTTTCTAAAATGCGTTTGGCCACTTCGCTTCCTGGAATTCCTTTGGTTTGAAGAGCTTTAAGAGGAATGCTGAACTCAGAACAAACTTTGCGTTCAGTGCAGTAGTTAGTTAAGATCCTCATTCCAATTCTCACACTTGGCAGTAGTTCTAAAATGTCTTGTGAAAGGTTTTCGCATATGTTGTTGATAACGTTGGCTCCCATAGAGTCACACACGTTCACAATGACTTCAACTAGTGCGTGGGCTTCACTAAGGATTCTGGGTCTAACGTCAACAACTCCTCCTCCTCTTCTAGTCATGCTTGAGCAGTAGTTTTCATTTGCTTTTTGAATTAAGTAGTTCTTGTTTTCTTGGACCTTTTGCTGAAAGAGGCTCGGCTGGAACTCCAAAATGTGGATTTGGCCAATCATAATGGGAGGAGTTGAAGATGCTCGGAAGCCTCCGTGTTCCTTAACTAGTTTAGCTGAAGAACAAGCAGCTGCCACGATCGAAGGTTCTTCAGTTGCCATAGGAACTATGTAGTTCCGCCCGTTAACCACAAAGTGAAGTCCTAACCCTAAAGGCAGTCCTAGTTTTCCAATGCAGTTCTCAGTCATTAAGTTTGCTGTTTTAAAGTCCAAGCCTCCTTGCTGAAGTGCTCCGTTTAACTCAGGATACAAAGCATTTAGGATCTCAACTCTTTCTCTGTAAGTCTTTTTGTGGAATCCTGAAAATTCAAAGGGTTTATCTTCCATTTTAAACTAAATTACTGAAACTATAGGTAGTTGCCTTTAGCCAAAATGACTTTTTGTCTTGTCAGATTATGATTTCTGTGGAGTTCTAATTCTATTGAAAATGTCTGAAAGACTCAAGCAGTTCCTAAGAAGCAACTTAGAAAACGACTCAGTGCAAGTAACCAGAGATTTCGTTAGAGGACTCAAAGAAACCCCTGCCTCAGCAGGGTCAATGCAAAGAATTGCCAAAACTATGTTTGATGTACTCCACGAATCTATTGAGTCAGACAAAGACAAAAAGTCTGTGTCTCTAATCAAAGACCTCACTTTAGCTATGATGCAAAGCTCCATGCAGCCCGTTCCCAGAGTCAGAGAAGCCTTGTTCTTCCCAAGTGACCGAAGTGAAAGGTCCCTTATCAACCACATCTCCAGTGCCAAGAAACAACTCTTGGTTTGTGTGTTCACCATCACCAACAACAACTTACGCAACGCACTCAGAGATTCTTTCAATAGAGGAGTTGAAGTACGCATAATCTCAGATGACGAATGCATGAAACAACTAGGATCAGACGTCCAGTACCTAAGAGACCAAGGCATTCCTACTGAAATTGACCAGGACCCCGAAGCCCACATGCACAACAAGTTCATTATTGTGGATAAAGAAATCCTGATTACTGGAAGCTTCAACTGGACTCAAGGAGCAGTTCACAAAAACCAAGAAAACCTGATTGTTCTGCACGAACCTGACTTGTGCAGACAGTATATTGCCCAATTCGAAGAACTTTGGGCCAAGTTCAGACCTGTTGAAGTTATGCAGAACCGTGCTGCCACTAAAATCCAAGCTAACTACCGCGGAAGTAAAGCTAGGAAGAACTTTAAGCGCAGGTAACTAAGGTTTCTTAGACTTAGCATACTGTTCTCTGAGTTTGCGGTCGTTCCTTTGTATGTTTTCGAGGACTTCTTTTTCGCGCTGGGCTTCGTTTTCGTTTCCTTCGAGCAAAGCAGTTAAGTCTTTTCTGTGAGATGAGTCAGAAGGAAGCAAGTTATCAGAAGAAGTCAGTTTGTAAGGCCTGTAGTCGTCGAAGTCCCAGTACTTAACTCCTGAAACTTCCAAGTACAAAGGCCAGTAGCCCTCTACGAAGCTGATTTCTTCTTTGATGTCTTGTTCGTGGGGACTCACTGGTTTTTTGCCGTCTGCCAGTATAGAGTTAATGCCTTCAGGAGTCATACTTATATGGGAACTAGAGACTTTTTGAATGGTGCCTTTGAAGTAGTCTTGTTGTGAAGAAGCTTTGGAGAACAACCCTGAAATAGCTCCTTTTTTGTCAGGGTTAAACTGGAGTTCTGAAAACAGTCTGTTCTTAGTGTCTATCAGTGTAAGGGTGCCTGACCAGTTGTAGTACCTTTTGCCCATAAGAGTGCCTGTTATCATTGCGTAGGGAAGACTTGCTATGTATTCCACATCCTCTATGACTATCTTAATTAGTCCTTTCTGGCGAGCCTTTACAGAGTTTGCAGAAGTGGCTGCAGTGAACTCGTGGTACCCGTACATTTTCCAGTTCTCTCCGTAAACCTGGAAATTAGCCACTGGAGGGTGGTGGCTTGTCTGCTCAGCGTAGAGTTTACAGCTTCCGAGTTGGGTTTGCAGAGTTTCTCCCAGTATAGGGTTGAAGGGCTTTTTTTGCTCAGTAGACATATGCAGCATGGACACCATAAAGGCAAGCACCTGGTTGAACCTTTCAAGGCCCTGGCTTTCACAAGCTTTTTCTAGGAATATAGGGGCGTACCCAAACATTTCACAGAGTCGCTGGAGCAAAGACTTAGGTTCGAAGATGTTTACAGGAAGAGAAATGTTCATAACTGACTTTCCACTGAGCAAGTTCCTTCCCATGCTTTTGATTAAGTGCTTCAAAACTCCTCTTTGGAAAGAGATAAGTTCTTTGTCGTTGAGAATCAACCCTCCGTTGATTTCGTCCCTTTCGTACCTGCCTCCTTTTCCGTACACAAAAAAGTCCTTGAAACTGAAGGTTTCTATACTTGGTTTGCGGTCAAGTTCTAGGGACAAAGCGTTGTCAGAAGCAGAAGCTTGGAACTGCACAATGTCCAGAGCTGCTTTCAAGGAACTAAAGGAAGCCTTAAACATCGTTGTATTGGTAACTCTGGTCACTAAGGTTCTATAAGCTTCATAAGGATGCTGGGAAACCAAGTAGTACTCAGTGAAGTTGAGTTCTGTAGGGTAGTGCAGGTGCTTAACTGTTTTCTGCACCAAAAAGGTTTCAAAAGGCGGAATGGCAAAGGAGCCTGAAAACAAAACGAACTTCTTAGTTCGGCCTTCTGAGTAAGACACTAACCAGTTCCCAAATGTGGATACAGTTCTTTGGCTTGAAAAGCACCAGTCCCAGGAACCACGTTTGTGCTGGATGAACTCAACTACCAAAGCACTGGGGGCTTCTACTAGTTGGACTTGTTTCAGCCAGTTTCCTGAACACCAGCACTGGTCTGAAACTAGTTTCCAGTTCTGTATTTTCTTAAAAGCTTCAAGGGACTCTTCAGCCCACTTAGGCCTGGGGCCTTCTTCTTGGGGTTCTTGGTGAACTTCTTGGTGGACTTCTTGATCTTCTTCAGACTCACTTTGAGTGTGGGTGAAGCAAGCAGTCCACTGGTCTAGTTCTTCTTTAGACTTGACTCCGATAGTTAAGCTTTTCTTTTCAGGAATTTTGAGCTTGAACACATAAAAGTCTTTTTTGGCTTCACCAACTGTGCAGGTGAGTGAGTTGATTTCTTCAACTTTTTTAGGACGTTCGTTTTTGTGGTGGCTGTAGTAGTAAAGTTTGTCGTGGGTAACTACTAAGTACCTTTGGCTCCAGCTTTTGAGAATTCCGCTTTTTTTGTAAACTTTTCCTTCTTTTTTAATATTTTCTTGTCTCATTTTTATTAAGTATGAGTTTAGACCTAACTGAATTGCTTAAAAGACAGAACTACCAACCCCAAAAGGACAGAATCACTCTTAGTAGTGGCAACTCGCCTGCCATTTCAAGATTCATCGAGAACTTGCCAATCAGAACTTTGAATTTAATTAGGTCTTTACACTTAGAACTTTCGCTCGAAAGGTCTCTTCCAAGAAGCAGCCAAGAGTACTTACTGGACCACATCGACACCAAAATAGCTTTTGTAACTGAGTGTTCTTTTAAAGCGATTAGGTTCGACCGCAATGTGGAAATGGGCTTTAAAGAACAAAGCAAAATGCAAGGCTTGTGGCAGTAACTGATAATTAGAATTCTTAAGTGGGTTGCAGAAAGCAAAGTCACCCAAGAAGAGTTTTCTTCTTTGTACAAAGAGTGGCAGCACAACTACGACTTAACTGACTTACTGAGCATTAGGAGTTCTAACGAAGTTTCAGAAATCTTCACTTTCTTCCTGATACTCGAAGAAGAAAAACTCACTCAAGAAGAACTCACTCTCAAACTAGAAACCATGATTGCTGCCCTTAACTACAACTACAACCAACAGTTACTCACTGAAGTCCTCGGAAAAGACTGCGAAGGACAGCAAATTGGCCCTGTGTCTCAAGACTGGGTTACTTACTCTGAGTCTATTTTTTGGAAACTAGACGAAGCTCGCAAGTTCCACATTGAAGCTGAAGCTGCACAGTTTTTAGTACTTACTATGCTACTTCCAGAACTTAAGTCGCTTGAACCCTCTTTGCTGCGCAAGCACACCTACCAACTCCTCCAGGACATGAACCACACCAACGGGTTAGTTTCTATGCGTGCTTGGAAGAACTACTTGCTTTACAGAGGAATGAAGTCCTCCCAAGACCTAGCGAACTTAGAAGAAAGACTCCAGCATATCTTTAACATTTGGAAAGCTTTAAAACAAAGGATCTCCAAAAACGAACTAGAAGACTTCCAGGGCTGTCTGGACTTGTGTTGTCCAAGTGAGTTTCTACCCAGTATTTGGAACCAAGCCATTCTGTTTAACTTGCAAGAAAACACTAAAGTTTACAAGTTCTTGAGGTTTTCAGGGTGGTTGTTGGGTTCTACAGCCAACATATCTACCAAAGGACAGTGCTTCATCCAAGGAACTTACATAAGGAGCCCCAAAGACTTTGCTTTGTACTTGATGTGGAACTACCTTGAAATGGAAGGTTTTTACCATACCTTTGCACATACTGAGTCTGCAGTGCTTGAAGACAAAAGGTTTAAGGTGTTTTTAGATACAGTAAACTCTTTCGACAAGCTACTGGACTCACTACTGTTCCAAATCATTTCAGGATACAGAGGCAATGAAATCCCCAAGAGTCCTCCTTCAGCTCTTTTGGAGTCAAGACGCAGTTCTGTGCAACTCAAGTCCTCCACCTCTACTTCTTTGCTCAACAGGAAACCCTCTAGACTGCTGCCCCCCAACAACCCTTCAAGGTCCAAAAGCCCCACTACACTCCAGTCTTACCACAATGTAATCAATAGATTTAAAAAGTAACATGATCACAAAAGTACAGAGCTGTGGAGTAGTTGGAGTAAAAAAAGTCACCGATACCTACCAAGTGCTTTTTTGCAAGTCACGGAAAAAGGGCCACCTTTCGCTACCTAAAGGCCACAAAGAGCCAGGAGAAACAGACATACAAACAGCTTTAAGGGAACTCATGGAGGAAACAGGCCATACTGGTACTAGGTTCTGGTCAGGTACAGACTGGGTGAGTTCTCCTGAAGAAGCCCTTCTTCTTGGAGAACCAACTTACACAAAGGGCCAGAAGCAAAAGTCAGTGAAGTTTTTTTTGGCCGAAATAGAAAAAGTAGGAGAAATCCAAGACACCCAAGAAATCGAAGAAGTATCTTGGTTCGAAGCAAACGAGCACTCTGGAAGACTGCTTTGCTACCCAGAAGTCCAGGAGTTCTTTAACTCTACTGTTTTAAGGGTTCTTCAAGATTTATAATGAATAAACTAATACTGGCACTGGGAGTGCTTGGAGTTATAGGCTACTCAGAGCCTAAAAGCTTCTTGGTGCTTACAGAGGAATACGACCCTCTAGACAACTACTCAGAAGACAACTCGCAAGAACTCAAGTCTCTGAAAGAACAGATGTCTGAAATACAACAAGAAGTTCCTGAGATAAGGGAAGACTTTAACCAAGTATACTCAGAACTAGAAGGTTTAAGTAACCAGTTAGAAACTACCAAACAAACTATTACTCAAGATATACAAGACTTCAACGAAGACTTCTCTCAGAACCCATAACCTTACTATCATAGCTTAACCTAACTCACAGGGACTTCTCCCAAGTCCGTAACGTAATAAAAATCCACAATAGGTCCGCACTGTATGTCAGTTCGGTTACTTTCATCGCCTTGCACAAACTGAGCATTTGAAAAAGTAAAATGGGTGTTATCCCTACCTGTGACACTAGTGAACGAATCCACACACTTAAAAGTTTTAGCTCCGGCCATTTTCAAGTAAACAGTGTGTAATGTGTTGGGCTGAATGTGAACTAGTGTTTCAAAAGGAACTTTGCACACGCCTGAAGCAAAGTCCACTTCAAGCCGAAAAGGAAACGAGTGCAAATAAATTACTTCACTACGAGTAGTGTTGCCTCTGAGCACTTTCATTTCAGCTATTGTGGTTTCTTTGTCGGTTTTGTAAGGCGTAGAAACTCCTAAGCCCGACAAGTAAACTTCGCGGCTAACCTTGAAAGCCAAGGCGTCAATGCGTCCTGAGTACTTCCAGTTGAGAGCTTTTACGTTGCGTGAGCGACGGACTTTGAATTCTTGGCGGTCAGGGTTGTTTAAAGAAATGTTGCCTACTTGACTTAAGTTGCTCATAAGCCAGTCCTGGTCGATATTTACATCTACTCTATAGTTGTTTTGTAAGTTGTCGTCCCTTTCGTTCCCGCTGCTCATTTTTTGGAATAACTGCGCAATGTGGTCTAAAAAGTATTGTTCTTGGTTCTCCACTGCTCGCTGCATCGCTTCAAACTTGTTTTGGATCAGTTCGCGGTTCTGTTCGTAATTAGCTTGCCACTTAGAAAGCATTTCTTCAGCTATTTGCTTCCGCTTTTCGCACTCGTTGATTCTGAATCTGTAGGCCTTTTTGATTTGTTCAATATGCGAGTCAACTAATTCTTTTAGTTGCGGATCACTTAAATTAACCAGACCATGGTTACTATGCTTCACAACACAGTTCAGGCAGAGTGGGTACTTGCAAATTTTGCAGTAAAACAGTAAGTCTTCGTGCCTGCACATGTCTACTTCGTTAGGGTTAAGTTGGGCTTGGATTTGGTAAATCAGTATGTTTTTAGGAAGCTCGGAAAGAGAGTGTGACTCAAGGTTCATGCAGTAAGGGCACCTCAGTGGTTCAGGGAGTAGCATCAAACAGCACCTGCAAAAGGTATGTCCGCAGCTTATCAGCATCAAGGGGACTCTTTCTTCGTGGTCATACTCTTCAAAACACACTGCGCAATATGCAAGACTTTCAACCATTTTAATTGCTAACAAATTAATCACTTGAAAAACTGTTGCGTGGCTTCATCCCTGGAGAATAAAAAGGACTTACGTAGTCTTTAGGCGGGGGAGAAGGAGACTGTTCTGAGGGCTTTTGAAGCCCATTTGGTTTCTCTGCAAACGAAGGGTTTTTGTTTAGCATGCTTGATTTTCGTACAGAGATGCTTTTAGCGTACTGTTCTCGGCGGTTCTGCATCTCTTTGCGCTTTTTCCATTCTTCTGTTCCGATGTTGTAGGGCCCCAGGCCGCCCAACTCGTAGTACTTTTCAGGTCTGGAGTTTCTGTAGTCCATTAGACTGTAAGGAGTGTACTCAGCGTAGTTCTTGCGTGAGGAGTAGGTTTCCAGTTCCGAAATGGCTTCACTTCGGGAGTCAATGTTGCTGAGGCCTGACTTGTTGGGGTGTCTGGCAGAGAGGTTAGCTTTTCTAGGGAGTTGGTTTCTTTGCTGGTAGACTTCAGCAGGACTTAATTCTTGGGAAACGGCAGAGTAAAACTGGTTAGGTTTGGGTTTTTCAGGGGTCCTTTCTACCTCGCTGTATAAGAAGACAGGTTCTTGGGTTCTGGATTTGACCGGACTCAAGTACTGCTCGCCATGTCTTTCTTTGGAGGCATTTTTTAAACCTCCACGAATAATGTTATTTGCCGATACCTGCATGACTGATTTGTGGTTTTTTTGTGGCTGAACGGATTTAGAAATACTTTTAGAGGAGTCTATGCTCAGTTCTCCGAGTTTCCCAACTCTAGAGACTTTGCCTTTGAATCTTTCTTTGAAATCCATTATATTCGATAATTTACTATTATGTCAAAATGTTTCATTAACTACTTATAAATAGTTAACTCTGTTTGCTTATTGTTAAAAAGATTGTTTAGTTTATGGTAAATGGCTAATAAATACAAATTAGCTTGTAAGTGCTTTAAGGTGTTAATAACTAGAGTGAGGAGTGAAAAAGGTAGCTTGGTGCACTAGGGGTATTTAGCTAACAGAAACTCGTTAGAATAGGCTAATTTCAGTACAAGCGAATTTTAATTCCTGTAAATACAGCCCTGGGCATTTTCTGTGCTATAGACTTTTGAAAGGCTTCTTTTTCAAGTGATTTCTATGAGTAAGCTATCCCTGTCCGCACATGACGCTATTTTCAAAGTGGACAACAACTAGGCCATTTATATTGTTTAACTTCCTTAAATGGAATTACCTCTACAATGCCTAGTGACCTAAACAATCAAAAATAAGCCTTAATCATTGGCCTAAAGTTATTTTCACTATGGAACCCGAACCAGAGTCCTTTGCTTCAGACTCCTACCAAGAACCACTTGCTCCCCAGCAAATAGTTGTGAATCCCCAGTCAAATTCAAACGACTACCCTCCTGCACCTCAATTCCAAACACGCATAGAAAGGTCCGGAAGCACTCAGATAAACATACACCACTTCTTAATTCCAAGGTCACACTACTACAGTGTGGTGGCCTCTACTCCACATACAATGGAAAGAGTTAGTCAGCTCCAAAGGATCCCTGTTCCCCAGACGCCTTTTAGATACTCACTAGAAAACTTCTACGCAACTTTTTTAGAAGAGTTGATTTTTCAAAGTGATTTGGACGCCTTTTTACGTCAAGTAAGCACAGAAGTAACTCGGGAAGCTGGAAGACCTCCAGAACCACCCAATGAGCCAGACACGCCTGGTTGTTCGCAACTATTCCGCATTGGTATTCTTACCATAGTCCTTGGTTTTTCCATATATCTGGGTACTAAATTTCCACTTTTTTTTGCACTTACAGCAATTTGTTTACTTTCTATAGTAATACTGTGCTGTTATTTATTCAATAATAACACCCCTGGTCTTAATGTAGACACCAAAAGAGCTTTTGCAACTACTGCTGAACAAAAACTAACAACTGTAATACGGGGAATGAAGCACCAACTACTGACCAGAGGTATACTCGTTAGACCTGGAAACTATGGAGCTTTTGTTCAGTTCATTCCAAGTCATCCAATTTAATTAACTAAAAAAAACTATGGAACCTGAACCAGAATACTCCCGCCGACAATCACTTGCAGTTCCTCAGCAAAGACCTTCTCCAAACCCGACTGAACACCCTCCTGCACCTAACTTTGAAACACGCATAGATAGGTCAGGAAGTAGTGATGTAGAAGAACAGCACTTTTTGATACCTAGATCTAGCTATTATAGTGTAGTGGCTTGCACTGGGTACACTATGGAATTTTTTTTTTTTTATCTCTCCTTTTTTTTTTCATTTTTTTCTTTTTTCCTTTATTTCTTTCTTCTTTTTAGTATTTTCCTTTTCTAGGCCTCTGCTTCGGCTTGGGTACAATGGAATTAATTGAGACGAGGAGATACATACCAGTGCCTACCAAACCCTTTAGGTACTCACTAGAGGAATTCTATGGAACTTTTCTACAGGAGTTGATCTCCCAAAGTGATTTAGTTGCTTTTTTGTCTGAAGTGAGTAGAGAGACCACTACTGCAGTTAGAGAAGAATCAAAAGAATCCAATGATTCAGGGTCAAGGGCATGCTTCAGTTGTGGTATTCTTTTTGTTCTTATTCTCATTGTTGTATTATCTGCCGTAGTCAAGAGTCCTTGGCCTCTCATTATACTTTTTTTGGTTTTTCCATTTTGTGCTGCTTTACTGACATGGCAAAAACGAATGCCAGGATAAATTTTGTGACTAGAGCTCAAAGAAAATTAACAAGGGTAATACAAGAGAAGCAACACCAACTACTGAGCAGAGGTACGGAGCTTTTGTTCAATTCATTCAAGGTTATCGTAACTAATTAATTACTTTAGAAATGTCTTTAATTTCTAATTCTTACAAGGAAGCACTCTCTCGATCTCCAGAAGTCAATCCAGATACAATTGACTATGGCCTTAACCCGAATTTCAAAGTTACCACAAAGAAGTTCTGCAACTTAGAGCGGACTGTAGAAACCTTTGTAATCCCAAATTCAGAAACAAACTCTGCTTTAGCTTTTACAGAGTTCACAGTGGCGTCAATTGGCAACAAAAAAGAAGTTCCAGTGCCCTACGAAGACTACAAATATACTATTAAGAATTTCCAGAGCACATTCTTAGCAGACTTAATACCCTTTTCTGAGCTAAACACCTTCATGGCTCAAGTAAGTCAAAGAATGACTGAAAGTTCTAAGGAAGCTGAAATTGGATTCTTGTTTTTATGGCATATGCTTAGCATTATACTTTTCACGTTTTGCTTTTTTGGTTTTGGGCTCTGTTACGTTTTAGCGCTTAGTGAACCAACAAAAGCTTTTTTGTGGGTTTTGGGTTCTTTGTGCTTGGTTCTTGGTTTGTGTGGGTTCTTTCTTTACAAGTTAATTACTAGACGCAAAATGAGACTTGTTAGTTCTTTTGCCTACCAAGATTTAGTTCGTATAATTCACGAAGAGAAACACCAACTACTGGGTAAGGGTGCACTGGCTAGACCTGGAAGCTTTGGAGCGTTCATTCAGTTTGTTCCTAGCGACTTTTAATTAAAAACTATCTCCAAAACTGTAGAATTTCTAGTTATAATTATGTATTGCCGGATCGCCATATATTTGGATAATAATGATGGGAGATCCATGGAATCCTATGTTTTATCAAATGCAACCTTTTAACTACCCACAACAAATTTACCCTTCCAACCCTAACCCAATTGACTATGGACCGCAGCCACACTTTGAAGTGCACCAAGTAACACACCAAAGTGGAAGTTTTCAGGGGGGCGGAACTTATACCGAGACTGTAGAAACCTTTATAGTTCCTGTTTCACAGCCAAACAATGTTCTAGCTTTTACAGGGTTCCAAATGATGAAGGCAGAGGGTCACAAGCAAATCCCAGTTCCATATAAAGAATACAACTACTTAATCACTAACTTCCAAGGCAGCTTTTTGCAAATGATGGTTCCTTACGAAGAGCTGCAGGCCTTTTTATCTGAAGTAAGTCAGAAAATGAGGCAAACTACTCAGTTAAGAAATACCAAAAGCATGAAGCTTTTACTAGTTACCCTTATAATTATTGCTTGTTTGATTGGCCTTTCTGGTGTAGGGTTGCTTATTGAAGTGATCTTTCAAGTTAGTGTGCCTTATTTGGTTGGGTGCTTTTTTTTCATATTTGTAGCTCCATGCCTGTTGTTTGCTTATTGCATTGCAAAAAGAAGACAAAGAATCCAGTTAGCATTCATAGGGTACAACAACTTGGTCAACATCATCCATGAAATGAAGCACCAGTTCCTTGGCAGAGGCATCCTTGTGAGGCCTGGCAACTACGGAGCCTTCATTCAGTTTGTTCCTATAGTCAACTCTTAGGTAAGGGTGACTGTAGAAATTAATAACTGTCAAAATGGAATTATCTCTACAACTTCAAAAATATTTTTTATTGAAAATGGCTGAAGCAGCTAGTCCTATGCTTCCTCAGAGTCCTTATGAAATGCAAGATTTCCCTCCTTCCAGTCCATACGGTGGACAGTTCAACTATATTGACTACGGCCCAACGCCCCATTTTGAAACCCATTTAGTAGAAGTGGCAAACACTGATGATACCGGCCAACAAAATTACTATGTGGACACTTTCATAGTGCCTTATTCTCAGCCGGGCAATGTTTTGGCCTACACTAAGTACAAGTTTGACTATATTACAAAAACGAGAAAGGTTCCAATTCCTGACCAGGAATTCAACTATGAATTGAAGATGCAGAACTTCCAGGACACCTTTTTGGCTGAGATTATTTCTCACGATGAGTTCCAAACCTTCCTGTTTGAAGTCAGCAAAAGAATGAGGGAAAGTAGTAGACTTAAAAGATCTGCATGCATGATGTGCCTTAGAGTTTTTTATATTCTTATGGCCTTGGTTACCATTGCTTCGTTTGTAATCTCCATTATTCTTTCTGTCAATGGAATTATTTCATCCGTTTATATATTCTATTTCATTATCATTCCAGGAGCCATCGCTGGTTCTTTTTATTCAATTTCAAGATACATGGAACGCCGAAAACGTATGGAACTTGCCTATGACAACTTGGTTAGAATTATCCACGAAATGAAGCACCAGTTTCTAGACAGAGGCATCCTTGTGAGGCCTGGCAACTATGGAGCTTTTATTCAGTTCGTTCCTATAGTTAACTCTAATTAAACTAGTAGTTGGAGGGTCAAAGTTATGAGAAAACTCCTACGATTGACACATTGAATTCATAGCTTTACTGGAACTCAAATGACAAAGACTGCTCGTTGAAAGCAGGAAGAACACCAAAACACCTACATCTCGAGTGTCTTGCTAACTGTAATCATAAAATGGTCAAAAAAGTTATCAAAGGCCCTACTGGAAACAACAAGGCTAGAGAACAGTGGAGAAAGGCTTACGAAGGAATAATTGAAATGCGCAAAGAATTCAAAACTCCAGTTCGCAACGAAGGGTGCAGTAATTTAGCTGACTTTACTGAATCTCCAGAAGTAGTACGGTTCCAAACCCTTGTTTCTTTAATGCTAAGTGCCCAGACCAAAGACACTATGACTGCAAAAGTTATGCGCAAACTGCGATCTAACGGACTTACATTGGAAAAAATCATTGAGACTGAAACTAAAAGCCTTTCTCAAGAAATATACGGTGTGAGTTTCCACAACAATAAGGCAAAGTACATCAAGAAAGTAGCTGAAATCCTCAAGGAAAAGTACAACAGTGACGTGCCAAGGGACTACAAGGCTTTGCTGAAACTTCCAGGAGTAGGGCCTAAGATGGCTTTGCTGTTTATGAAGAGTTGTTACGGCGAAATACACGGAATAGCAGTGGACACGCACGTGCACAGGATTTCGAACTGGCTAGGGTGGGTGGAGACCAAGACTCCTGAGCAAACTAGGAAAGAACTAGAGTCCTTTATTCCGGAAGAAATGTGGCCTGGAGTCAATGGAAACCTTGTGAATTTCGGACACACTATTTGCAAGCCTGTGAATCCTCAGTGCGGGAAGTGCAAGATAGTTCACCTTTGTCCTACTGGAAGCAAAAAGCTTAAATTGAATCATGGAAGTCAAACAAAAACGCCTCTAAAGCAAGAAGAAACACAAACAAACCTTAAGAGAAAAAAAGAAGAAGACAAAAAACCAAGGAAGAAACACGCAAAAAACCAAGAAGAGCCCTAAGCAACTTGTCCTTATTCTCATGAATAATGAATTAAGTAATGGAAGTCCAGAGTAAAGGTCCTTTGAACAAGAAGTACTTGGGCTTTAGCAGTAGTGGCTTCGAAAGTTTATATTCGGTACAAAGCTAGTTCTTTGTTTACATTGCAAAATATACCAGTTAGCATTATCCACGAAATGAAGCGCCAGTTCCTTGGCAACTATGGAGCCTTTATTCAGTTCCTTCCTATAGTTAAATCTAATTAAACTAGTAGTTAGGAGGATATGCCTGGTACCCGGGATATGCCTGGTAGTTAGGGTCAGGATAGCCCATGGGCTGAGAAGGAGCTGCAGGAGGATAACCCATAGGTTGGGGATATGCTTGGTAGTTAGGGTCAGGATAACTCATGGGCTGAGAAGGAGCTGCAGGAGGATAACCCATAGGCTGAGGATATGCCTGGTAGTTCGGGTCAGGATAACTCATGGGCTGGGAAGGAGCTGCAGGAGGGATAGTGGGCTGGTAAGTGCTCTGAGAAGGCACAGTAGGTTGATAAGTAGGGTTCACAGGTTGCTGGTAAATAGGCTGGGCATTAGGAGGGTGGGTTTCTTGCAACTGAGTAATTCCAATTGAAGGAGCTCCGGCTGAGAACTGCATTTCTTTGTTGTCATCTGACTTATACTCCTTCTGAATAGATTTAACCATGCTCCGCTTTTTGTGGGCATACATTACCCTGTAAGAAATTATAACAGACAAGCTGCAAAGGATGTTCAGAATCATGCAGAACAAAGCAAGGTAAACGCCACTGTCAGCACAAACACTGGGGTTGCTGGGTTCATTATTTGCAAGTTGATCGCAGTCTCCGTAGGATATGGTAGACAGGGATGACAAAGCACTAAAAGCTGGTATTTCGAGTAACAATGAAAAAATAGGCGTAGCACCCATCAAAAAGTTGGGTTTTTTGCTGTTGAAAGTCCAGATGACTCCAATGAGTCCTAAAATTAAAACGATAACTCCAACGGAGGCCATCGCTAAATACATAACTCCACCTGAATTCAGGTTTTCAAAAGTAATGCAAAGGTCTTCAAAAGCTTGAGAGCCGGAGTAAGCTAGGTTCTTAAGGTCGCAGTAAGAGTCGGAAAGATCCGAGTAAGACTCCTTAGGCACAAATCCTTCAGTTTCATAAACCTCTGTAAGGCTTCCTCTCCATTCATACCTTCCTTCGCCTTGGTAAAACCACTGAGGGTTTCCCAAGGAAGCTATTTTGAGTAGAGTAGTTACTAGAATTAAGCCGGGTAGAAAAGCTTTGCACAGAGATATCTTGCAGCAGGCTATTCTTTTAGGAAGTTCTCCCATTATTATTATCAATTGTAGTTAATTTTAAGTAAAGGATTTAAAGTAGGTGCTTAATAACTGCTCTAGTTAGTTCGATAGGTATAGTTTATGATGATGAGAGAACTTAGAAATAAAGTTGAACCAGAAGTAGAATTCACTGTTGTGGAAGACCATAGACAAACCCAAACCACAAGTAGGCTATCAGATGACTTGGAGTTTTGTGAAGTTATGAAAGGCCACACCAGTGATGTTACTTGTCTGGTAGTAGTCAATTACTATTTGGCATCTGGGTCCCAGGACAATACTGTTAAGTTGTGGAACCTTGAAACCAAACAACTATTAGCTACTCTTGAAGGCCACACTGACTTTGTTTTGTCTTTGACAGAAATCGATGGCTACTTAGTTTCCAGTTCCCAGGACACTACGATTAAGTTATGGAGCATTGACACCAGAGAAGAAATAGCTACTCTTAGTGGACACACTGGCAGTGTCAGATGCTTGACAACAACCAGTAACTACTTAGTGTCCGGCTCTGGGGACAAAACCATCAAGCTCTGGAATGTACCAGCAAGAGAACAAGTAACTACTCTTGAAGGCCACACTGATGCTGTCACATGTTTAGAAACAATCAAAGACTACTTGGTGTCTGGGTCAGAAGACACCACAATCAGGTTGTGGGACACCGAAACCAAGCAACAAGTAGCTGCTTTTAAAGGAAACCCTAGTAGTGTCCTTTGCTTAGCGCCAGTTAGCAACTACTTAGCATGTGGAGTTGAGGATAATGTTAGACTCTGGGATACTGAAACTAAACAACATGCAGGTACTCTTAAGGGACACAAGCACACTGTTTGCTGTTTAGCAAGTATAGATGGTTACTTAGTTTCTAGTTCGTGCGACAGCACTATAAAAGTTTGGGAAGTTGAAACTAGGCAAGAACTAGCTGTTCTTAAAGGACACACTGGCAGTGCCTGTTGTTTAGCAACGGCTAGAGGGTACTTAATATCTGGTTCTTCAGACCGAACTATTAGACTATGGAATATTGGAACTAGCCACAAAGTAACCACTCTCAGAACAGGCATTGAAGTTCTCTGTCTGGCAAAGATTAATGAGTACTTAGCTTTCAGTTCCAGCGAAAGTACAATTTTTTTGAATGATGTCACCACCAAAGAGCAAGTGGCTGTTTTGGAGGGACATACTAACCGCGTGAGTTGTTTAGAAAGAATGAATGACTACTTAGCATCTGGCTCATGGGACAATACAATTAAACTGTGGAACGTCCTAACTAAGCAGGAAGTAGCTACTTTTGAGGGCCATACTGATAATGTCAATGCCCTGACAGTGGCAAGTGGTTACTTGGTATCAGCATCCAACGATGGTACAATCAGGCTGTGGAGTATTGAAACTAAGAAAGAAGTAGCTACTCTAGGGGAAAACCTTGACCTAGTTCTTTGCCTAACTGCAATCAATGACTACTTGGCGTCTGGGTCCTCAGATAGTACAATTAAATTATGGAATCTGGACACCAAAGAACAAGTAACTACTCTTGAAGGCCACACTGATGCTGTCACATGCTTAGCAACAATCAAAGACTACTTGGTGTCTGGGTCAGAAGACACCACAATCAGGTTGTGGGACACCGAAACCAAGCAACAAGTAGCTGCTTTTAAAGGGCATACTGGTGGTGTCCTTTGTTTGATAGCAGTTGAGGATTATCTTGTATCTGGATCAGAAGACACTACAATCAGGTTTTGGAACATAGAAACCCAACAAGAAGAAGCTGTTCTTAATCACCACGCTTTTGAAGTTTTCTGTCTAACAACAATCAAAGGCTACCTGGCCTCTGGGTCGAACGACGGCACGCTTAAACTTACTAAACTAGCTTACAAGTACAGGCCTATTCCAGGGTCCAACATAGGAATAGCCCTTTTCAACAAACTAGCTAAGTCCAAGGCTGCTAAGTACCATAAAAGCATGAACACTCTAGCAATGATGCCTAGAAGAATCAACATGCTGCACATACTTGCCCAGCAAGGAAGGGACAACGCACTTAAAAAGCACTTAACCAAGGCTGCTGTTTTTTAGAGTCTGAAAGCGGAAAGACACCTCTAACTGTTTCAATGGATAAAATAGACAAAAGGTCCACTGAAGTAATATTTAAACACGTTGCAAGTATTGAAAACAAAGTAAGGCAAAGAAGCATCCTTTTGAAGATTTACAAAGACTTGCCAAGGGTTCTTAAAACAAAGTCAGCTCACTTAAACTCAGTGTGCGAAGTCATTACTTCAAGCTTCAATCTGTCCACCACTGTTAGCAAACTCCCTCAGTATATCAAAACCCAAGGCCCACTGGTCAACCCTTCAGATCGCTCTTCTGAACCCAAAGACGTAAGGATGGGTCGCACTCAACTTAAGTTTAACTTTCTAGAAGGTTCGCAGGACAGCTTAAACACACTTAAAGCTCTTGAAAACACTGAGCGTTCAGAGTGCCTACGCAGTGACTTCGTGCAGACTTTAGTGGGCTATAAGTGGAACAAGTTTAAGTGGGTGTTTTGGCTGTTGTCTTTCTTGAATTTGTTAAATGTAGGACTCCTTATGGGAGTTACTTTTTCTGAAAGCACTTTTACCAGACAACTACTTACAGGGATCTTCTTAGCAAACAACTCTTTTTTCAGTCTTTTTGAAGTACTTCAGGTGTTTTCTCTCAAACGAAATTACTTTACTTCAGTTAAGAACTACTTGGACCTTGCTAGGCTCTTTCTGGGGTATTTCTGGGCAAACGTGTCTTTGGTGTCGGAGTTTGACAACTTAAACTCAACTAACATCCTTACCTTAGTCACGAGTTTACTTTTCTGGGCAGAGGGAGTTAATGCCTTTAGGATATTCAAGTCAACTAGGTACTACATATGGCTGATTCAAGAAGTTATAAAGGATATCAGGGGGTTCCTAGGGCTGTTGGCTTACTTTGTGACAGCTTATTGCAGTGTGATCGGAACTACGAGTAGTGCAGGTTTTTTAGAGACGTTTAAAAGTTCTTACTACCTGCTGCTAGGTAACTTTGACAGGTCAGAGCTGGGGGATGTACAGTGGGTAGTGTTTGTGCTAGGGTCACTACTTAACTTAATCGTTATGCTGAACCTCCTTATTTCAATCATTTCAGAGTCGTTTGACAGAATTACTTTTGAAAAAAGAGAGTCAGAAACCAGGATAAGACTAGGACTCATACTGGAGCTAGAAAACTGTCTTTTCTGGAAAAGATCCCAAGAAGAACTAGCCTACTTGTGCTTCATTCAAGAGTACACAGGCGAAGCAGGTGGGGAGGAGTGGGAAAGCAGAGTCAGGAAACTGTACAACGACACCCAAGTTATTAAAAACAAAATTCAAGAGAACTCGAAAGAAGTCAACCAAAAACTAAACACAATACTGGAACTCCTCCAAAAACCCAGGAACTAATTCAGTATTTAATTTAAATAATGTCTGAGGAACTAGAACATGCCAAACAACTTAACCACTGGGTCAAGTCCAAACACATCGAACTCAACTTAGAAAAACTTAACGAGATCTATTTGAAACTAGGCGACCTTCTGGACACCATTCTGGGGTCCTGGGCTTTTAGTTCAGACCCTAAAGTTATATATGAAGTCATCACCTTACTTTTGCCTTCAGAAGAACCTAACTTGTTTTCAGCTTTGTGGAGCGAGCAAGCCAATAAGTACCAGCACCCCCTTCCTTTCAAGTTCCTTCCTCAGTACTTGCAGAACTCTTTCAAAAGACGCACCTGGCAGTCTGTTCCTGGTATGTTTTCAGAAGTGATGTACGACCAAGAAGTTGTTATGCTGTCTACTAGGAACTACTACTTGTGCAGACTCATGCACGAAGCTTTGAACAAACAACAGAGAAGCTGGAGCGAAGCTGACACTTTCCTAGACGACCTCTACTCGAATCCCTTTTTGATTTTGTACGGAAAAATGCTTCAAGTCTTAGGAGAAGCTTCTTTAAACAACTTGTTGGAAGTAAGCACTGAGTACCTGTTGAAAGACTGGGTAGAAATCGGCACTCCTCCCAAAATGCCTAACAAAGTCCAGTGCGAACTACTCTACACACTGATTTACGTGCTTCAGAAACCTGAAATGCTTCTGCCTCCTACTCACAGAATCCAAGCAATCCAGTTTGATTCCTTTTTGTTTAGTTTAAAAGAACACCTGTACTGGTTCTTTAAAAACTGCAGTTTGAAGTGGAGAGAGGGCGACTGCTACCCTAGCTTTTTAGTAGAGGTTTGGGCTAAGTACTTAACTCCTTGGAAGCTCAGTAGTTTTATGGAGGAGTTTTTGTGCTTTGACTTTATTTCTACTCGAGAAGAGCCTCAAAGTTACCAAGAGTTCACTGGATTTGAAACTTTTTGGGAAGACTATATATACGAGAACCTGCTGTTTTACACAGAGATCTTTGAATACATGCTTAGACTTATGTGTTCTGAACTAGTGTTTAGGTCAGGTGACTTGCAGCTTCTGTGCGACTTGTCAGAACTCTACTTAGTGGACAACGAAGGCTTTATAATCAACAAGCACCTAAGTTTAGCTAGTTTAAGTGACTTGAGCGAACGAGGCCCACTTCCTCCACAGATAGAAAGCATAGTTAGTGCCCACAGAATACCCAGACAAGCTTTGTGCCCGTTCAACAGTTCGCAGTTGAAAAGTATAGTTGAGAACCTTATATTCAAGTGCCTAAGCACGAAGTGCAGAGAAGCTTACATTATAAAAAAGAACTTTTCAAGACTCATGGGGATCACTCAAGTTAGAGAGGAGGTTCCCAAGCACGGAGTACTTATGCGGCGCCCAGTTTCTTTGAAGTCACTTGTTAACGTTTGGGAAAAACCTTGCAGAGCTGATGAAGTTTGGGTGCTACTGCAGTTGAGCAAACAACTAGCTTATGCTTTAGACAAGATTCTAGGGTACAAAACAGTGCCTCCAACTACGAACTTAAGGTTCTTGGCAAGTTTAAGCAACTGGTTGTTTTTGTGTTTGGTGGGACTTATGATAGGATTAGTGTTTGGGAATTTCCTTAATTTTTTATAATGTGGTCACCTATATAAAGTTTATTTTTAGGCCTTTTGCACTGAGGTATGCCCTGAATAGTCAGATTCACGGGCTTGAAGGTTCTTGGTTTGAGTTTAGCTGTTGCAGTAGGTTTGCGCTTAATCAAGATTCTGGACCTGCGCAGAGGCCTAGCTTCGTACTGGCCTGGACCTGGACTTTCTGTGATTTGGTAGAGTTGTCTTGGGGAAGTAGAGAACTTTCCTCTGATGCTTGACTTTAAGTCAACAGTGTAGGTGCCTGGGCCTGGAAGGTCTTGGAACTTCATGAGGTCTTTGCGTGCTTTCCCTATTCTAAATGTGGCTTACATTACTTGAGGCGAGTTGGAAGTTAGGTAGCGGTAGCCTGGCCTTATGTTGCTCTGGGAAAGCGAAGTGCGGTTTTCGTCAAAATTGAACACTCTAGGGGTTAAATGTGAAGTTTCCTTAGTTGTGCTTTTGATCTCGACTTTGAAGTTAGTTTTAACTTTGGGAGTATTTGAGAATCTTAAGTCCATCGCCTTGTTTAGTAAACTATAATCTGGTTAAAAATGCTTAAGCAAGTAAAGAAACTCTTGCCTTTAGGCTCCAGAACTTTCGCGTCAGAGTTAAGAGCCCCTGTCGCTAACCCTAAAAAACTCCAAAAGCAAATACAAATTCCCAAGAACATACAATGGTTACACAAGGATGTTAAAGTAGTGAAGCGCAAAAGTAACTCAGAACTCAGCACTGAAGACCTAGAAGTAATGACTCAACGACTGATCAGATCCACTCTAGGTTACTCTTCACTCAACTCAATCCAGAACTTCTGTATGGAATTCGTGAACAGGCTGGGAAGTGACGCCTTCCAGACTTTCATTGGAAAGCACGAGTTGACCATTCCCAAGTTGCACTACTCCTTGCACTACAAAACTTACCTAAAAGCCTGCTTTAAAGCTTTCAAACAGGACTACCACTTGTTGTACCTCTTCACATTCTGTGACTTAAGGCAACTCACAAAGGAAAGGATTCCTAAACTCATAAACGAGGAAAGTTTTGACTGCGAACAAAGAAGCGCTCACAGATTCAAGTACTATTCAGGGCTCATTCCAGAGGAGAAAAGCCTTTTTGACGACTACTCTTCTAACGACTCAGCTCCTCCTTGTATTGAAATCAACATTGAAACCCTTGAACCTGAGTACATTAGCAACGAATCCGACTTACCCAACGTAGATGGACTTGTTACAGACCGAGGGTACAACACAGACGTCCAAAAGATCAGCAAAAACCCCAGAAGTTTGTCAGAGCTCATTCGGAAAAAAAACACTTTGCGTGTAGGAAAACCAACCCTAGACAGGATCATGGCCTTTAAACAAGACCCCAAAGAAACTGCAAGTAAGTCCAACTGGGTTTACATTCAAGTAGACCTTGGAAAAGACGAACTGCTTGAAAAGGACAAAGTTCGAGAAACTTTTGAAAAAGCTGGAATTACTGGCATCAAAACCATAACTATTTTCCACAACGAACCCAAAACTGACTCTGAAGAAAACGAAATCGAATCTGAACTTTCTAAACTAAACCTTGAAATTTCAAGTTCTAAAGTAGACGTAGAACAACTTGCCAACCTAGCAGAGTCCAGCAAGCACTCTTACTTGATGCAAGCTCCTGGGAAAGCCTGACGAAGCACTTACAGGACTCTCCACTCACTCCTCTGAAATCGAAAGAGACACACAACGCATAAAAGACATGATCAAAATCACTTCTAGAGTCCCTCCTTCTAACAGAGCTTATGGGTTCGTGGAGTTCGAAGACTACTCAAAAAAGCAACTTGCTACCACTTCCCACTACAGACTCTTTGGCCTTGAAATGGAAAAGGCTTTGTTGGTAACAGAAGACGCTGACGCTAAAAAAACCCTTCGTATCTGGAACCTGCCCTGGAACCTAGACCCCAACCACTTCACCAACTGGCTCAACAACACCATTGCTGAAGCTGGTCTCAAAAACATCAGTTTTTCAGTTGAAAGTGAGTTCCAGCACTATGTAAGTGACGCTAGTTACGTGTTCTTAGCACTTAACTCTTTCAGAGAAGCCTTGGAAGTCTTCCGAGTGCTTAACAAATGCGAGTACCACCACCGTCGGCTTTACACAGACTTCCGAAGGGGGTGTGCCCGTTTTATTTCAGGGCAGATGGTTGAGAACCACTTTTCTGCGTCACAACAAGAGAAGGAAAAACAGCACATTGACAGAAGGTCTAGGAAGAAACAAGCCTGGGAAAAGCAAAGGGAAAATAATAACTTTTAACTATGACAGTACTAAACCCTTGCGTGTTCGCCTCCTTCTACGTTTTGCCAGTACCTGCGCTCCGAAGACACTTCTTGGTTCTGGTCAATGCGTGCTACTGAGGGGTCTCTGTTTGCTAAGCACCAAGGCATGTACCTTTTCAAAAACAACTCTTCAGTCCGAGGTATCTGCCAGTGCTGTGCTTGGTAGTAAACTAAAAAGCCTAAGAGCCCAGTTACTACTAGCAACACCACCAACACCATAAACACCGTGAAGAAGTGAACGTGCTCTTCTTCTTCTACTTGCTTTTCGCAGTACTCTCCGTAATAGCCTTTGGGGCACAAACACTGCTTGTCTGTGCACACTCCTCCGTTTTGGCACTTTTCGAAGCAAGGACTCTCAAGCCTCCCCGAAATCTCTAAGTCGCTGCACTGGTAAACTGTGCCTTCTTGGGTTTCCCAGACCCACTGAAGAGTGCAGAGGTCGCAAATCATCTCTGGGAATTCAAACACTTTGTGCTCTGTCGAATTAGGAGTTCGAGTGCACGCAAAAAACCCCCTTTCGTCAGCAGACTTGTCTGTAGGCCAGATTGTGTGGAAGTTCGAAAAGTCCGAGTAACCTATTCTGAAAGAGCAGTTTGCTTTGGGCGAGTCAGAGTGCACTACCCAAGTAATGGGCACTAAAGAGCCCGGTTCTGCAAGCATATGAGACTTGCCTTTAGGGATGTTGGAGCAAGGAGGGTGGGAAACCAAACCACTAGGTGTGTTTTCACGAGGAACAGGCTGAACTAGTGAAGCTGAGGGGTCTCCATAAGCTAACTGAAGTAGCAAGCACAAAATCATTTATGGTTAGTTCTTAGTTAAGAGTTTAAGGCATTCCCACTGGGTAGTGGTAAGGGATGTTTCTGGTAGAAAGTTTGTCGTAAACGATGTTGTCAAAGTTGTAGTGGTGATGTTCCATGAGTTCAGTGTAGCCCCAGATCCAAGGCCTCCACATTTGGTAAGTCATGCAAGTGAACCAAATAAAGAACCCAAACCTGATGACCCAGATGTGGTTCAGTACAGTTCGTTCTCCGTTTCTTTCCCAACTTGAAGCTCTTCTCCACCAAAACCTGTTGTTGGGGACTTGGGACTTGAGGTAAAGTCCTTTTACGTTTTGAGGAACTCTGCTTTTGATGGCTTGGTGTTCCCAGTTTATGAGTTGAGTCCAGCCGAACCTTGCTGCCATATTATTATAAGTTCGTTTTAGTACGCTCCCAAAACACGAAGAAACACGACCGGAACTCAAGAGGAAAAGAACGGCAGAAGAAAATGACAACCCAACCAAAAAATTACCCAAGACACGAAGCAGAGGCCTAGACGGCTTACAACAATTCCAATAAATAAATAAATAAGTTCGTTTTAGTAAGTAACTTAGTTTCTTAGGAAAGCTAAATTTTTAGTCGAAGAACTGAAGTAACGCCTGGTTTTTTTGGCATTCAGTTGTTTGGGAGGCTCGGGAATCAAGTTCAGTATGTCTTGTATGACTTCTAGTCCAGAGTTGGACTCTAAGTAAGAAGAATCAAAGGGGATTTTTTCGAGGTGTGTAGGAACTAAGCTTTTTGCCTTGGGTTTTCTTTGTTTAAAAAGGGGATTAAAGTCTTTTTTAGTTGGGGACAAGTTTGGTGACTTAGGAGTGATTGCTGGGACAGGCTGCACAATCACTCCTTCGTCGAATTCTAAGTTTTTGCAAGTAAGAGTTGCTACTCTCCTGAGAGAGGTTTTTTCAGGTAGTTTTTGGTGCGATGACTTAAGTCTTAAACTTCTAGGGAACTGTTGAGCCCTTAAATAGTTCTTGTAAGACTGGGAGCCTAGGAGGTAGTTTTTTTTAGTCCCAGGAGACCTTTCCTTGCTTTCCAAGTAGTAAGTTGGTTTGTAAGTCTTCATTTACAAGTTAATGATGGAATTCTACCCTTTAAGTATACTTAAGAAATTATTAGACCTAGGCAGACTGCTGTTTAGCACCAAAGAAGAAACCCAACCTCAAGAAAGCCAAGAAATACTGGAAGCTGTTAGTTTCTACTCCTCCACCCACTCAGACACCTTGCCTGAGTTCTTCCAAAGCATCCAAACAACTCATTCCTGCATTCTCGAAAAGTAACTTAATTAAAGTTTTTCAAAGCCTTGCAAAAGCTTAAAATGGCAAAACAAGTAGGTATGCACAATAGCAGTGCTATTATCCAAAATGGCAACCCTTGCAATGGCTGACTAGTGTCTTCCATCTTTAAGAACCCCAAAACTCCAACAAACAAACTTAAAAACCCCAAACCTACTGCCCAAATAAGTTCTTCAACTGGAAACAACTTTTCTCTAAGTTCCATTTATATTAGAGGTGCCACGAAGGAACGTGCAAGTGTACAGCCCTTTCGGCCCAGTAAGGTAAACTCTCTGCAAGGTCTTTGGCTCTTTGGAGTTTTTCTTGGGCTTCTTCTTCCTTGCCCAAAGACTTCAGAGTGCTTCCGTAAACTTCGTTGACAAGTACTTCGTTGTAGTCACTTCTCTATGTAAAACTTACCCCTTTCAAAATGTTAAGTGCGTTTTTGAAAAGGCCTTCAGCTTGTTGGTGTTCTCCTTGGGCTTTCAAAAAGATCCCTACTAAAGCTAGTGTCCTGCCAATGTTGGGTTTGTCTAGGTGTTCGTAAAACTCCAACGCACACTTCAGCCACTTGAGTGCTTCCTAAGTCTAACTTTAAGATACCTCTAAGTTTGCGCTTTGAAAGTGAATTTCAGCTATGTTGGTTATAGACAGTCCGCTGAGTTTGTTTTTCAGGTCTAAGTTGCCCAGGTTAGGAGTGTACAGTTCGTTTTTGTCTTCAAAGAGTTGGATGGCTTTCTGGAGGTTGGGAATGGCTTCTGAAAAGTCAACAGTTGCTTGTCTGAACTCTTCAGTTTCTTCTCCTAAGGTGTTAGGGTCCGAGTCTTTGTACTTAAGAACGTGCCACCACTGCGTGCAGGCTAAGTTGTGCAGCACAAAACAAGTGTTGGGGCCAGGGTTCATCTTCAGACACTCTGTAAAGTACTCTTTAGCCTCCGAAAGAGTGTCTCCTCTCAAGGCGTAAGCTGTGCCCAGCAAGAACTTAACGTCTTTTTGAGTGTGGCGTTGGAGGATTTTCCAGTTCTCTTCACGCATTAAGAAGTGCCCTAGCATAATGGCTTTGTCCACGCTAGTCACTAAGTACTGTTTAAGAAGGTTTTCGTAAGAACTGCAGAGTTGTTCCGGGTACTGCTTTTCCCTGGCTTTGTAGTTACTTACGATTTCTTCCATGGTTTTTTCAGTCTGGGTGAGTTTGTTTTGGGCACGCAGCATAAGTGCCAAACGGAGCAGAATGAAGTTGTAAGAGGGCTCTCCGTAGAGTTTGTTGCTTTCTAGGATTTCTAAGCACTTCCTGAACTCTGTTTCAGCACTGAAGTACTGGTTTTCTTTAACAAACTCAAGAGCTTTGGAGTACTCCTCCACTCCTTGGCCTAGTTCTTTGCCCAAGAGTTCGTTGAAGCTGGTCTCTTCGCCTTTGACCACTGAAAAGCACCTTCTCAAGCCACGCCACATTTATTATGTGTTCATAAATCAAAATGGTCCTAAGGAAAACCCGAACTACTGGAACGGGCAGAACCAACGCAGACACGCGAACAGCCCCTGAAACCAAACCAGAAAGGAAGAAAAGACTTCCCCTACACGAAAGTTCTTACCCCTACCATGAAGCCAAACTTGGAGTCTGTAGAGTTAAAGAAGTCCCTTCTCAAAGAACTGACCCCATCAAGACTCAACAAGAGTTCTACAAAACCTCCAAGAAAAAACCTAAACCCCAAGCTACTCTCCAAGAACCCAGACACTCTGCCCTAGAAGGCCACAACTTCTTTACTGGAGGCGATAACGAACCTTACATCCATAACGCCCATGAAAAAGTTAAATCTTTAGGACTCGCTACTGAACAAAGACAAAAAACCAAAGAAACTCAAAGAAACCAAACTACCAAAGAAGTCGAGCACAAAAAAGCCACTCAAGAAACCCAATTAGTCCACATGGCACAAAAGGAAACTTTGGAAGGCAAAGTAAACTTAGCCAAAGTCGCTGACGTGCGCAGAGCTATCCGTCGCAGGTACGCTAACCGAACTGACTTCCGAAAGATATTCAACCAGTGGGACGAAAACAGTTTAGGAGTTTTAAGTGCACAAGAAATCCACAGGATGATGAACTTACTAGGCATTTCTGTGAACCTCAACGAAGCCAGAGTGCTGGTGGCAAGTGCTGACAAAAACAACTCAGGAGTGCTTGACATGGGAGAATTCATGAATCTTATATTTGACGAAAGCGACAAACTAAACGTGGACTTGTCTAAACTCAAAGACGAAGGCGACTCAGACACGGAAATTATCAAGAAGCACGACTCTGCAGTGCACAACCACACTCAAAAGATCCAAAACGAACTTAAGATATTTCTGCAAGAAAACATCCGGGGATTTGGGCCTCAGTTCTTAAAACTAGACAAACACAGAAAACGCAAAGTGAAGTTTGAACAGTTCACAGACATACTCAACAACATGGACTTGCCACCTTTTTTGTGCACTGAAAAGAACTACAAAACCCTTTACGAAGAACTTGGAGGAGACCGCGAAGGAATAAACTACCAAGAAGCTGTCCAACAACTTAAGAACTTCGATAGTTCCAACGCTATCAGACTCGAAGTCGAACAACTCCCCAGTGAACACCAAAGTGAACACCAACAAACATACCAACTCGAAGAACTAACTCAAAGTTCCCAGACAAGCTACTCTTACTACCAAAAACTAGACATACTCGACAGACAAAAAGTCCCTGTAAACCAACTCGAAAACATATTTTTGCGCGCACGCAAAGTCAGACAGTTCCTTCGACAGAACTTTTCAGACAAAAACCAACTTCAAGCTGAACTTCAAGAACTGAGTGGAAACAAAATCTCCATGAACCAACTAAAAGACTTTGTGCTGGAAAAGGTCCAACAGCAGAACACAGTCAAACTCAGCAAAAAAGAACTGGAGGGGTTCCTTTCTTCTTACATCTACAACAAAGACACACTAACTCCTACGGAGGAAGTAGTTGAGCACATCTTTTTGGAAGACAACAGAGCAGCTGCGGCTCTTCACGAAAGAAAACGAGCCATTCCTCCTGTGAGGGAAACCCAAGACTTCAACTCTGAACACCTAGGCCAACTCAAAGCTCTTTTAAAAGACATTGAAGAGAAAATGTTTGTGCAAGGCAAACAAAACAGTTTATCTATTTTCAAAAGCTTCGACAAAGACGCAGACGGCTACTTAACTAAAGAAGACATTTCGAAAGGTCTGGAACTCCACCAAATCGTCCACTCAGCAGACCAAGTCGAAGACCTCATGTCTTTTTTAGACGAAAACAAAAACGGGTACGTTGACTACTCTGAGTTTTCCAGGCACATACAACCTAACATCTTTGCAGTCAACTGTGAACAACTCCAAGATGACCAAAGCAAGTACTTAAACGTTTCCCAGCCCTCCACTAAGTTCTTGCAAACTTACCAGTCAAGAACCAGCAACCTAGACCAAGCTCACAACCAAATCAGGGACCAGTTCAAACCCCAAGACACTTCTTTGAACCTTAAACCCTCTACTCGTTTTGGAGCCAAACCCTCCCACCAAAACACCTTTTTAAACGTAGTCCCTCCTCAGTCCTCAGGAATGTTCCTCAGTGACTCTGACAGACTCAACGCCAAACGCAGTCAACCCATCAACATTGCTAGTGAAGACAAAGCTAAAAAAGCCCAGCTCTCACAAGCCAAAATCAACTACTTACAACAAACACGCCAGAGCGTCACAAACCGAACTAACTTCTTAGAAGAACAAGCTGAACAACTTGACTCACAAAAAATCCAAACCAAGTCTCAGTTTCTGGTGGACTACGAAAACAGGTGTCGTCGAGCAGCTCCATTTCCCTAATAAATCCTTTAAATGAGTAATTTATTCCACTCCACCAGTGAAGGATCTGCTTTACTAAGCTCCCGACCCCTCAGGAAGGCCAAAACCTCCAGAAAAACCTTTAAAAGCACCCAGCACTCCATAAACCTTCCTGAGTTCGAAAAACAAAGACCTGCAACGAGTAAAGAAACCCTTCCCCAACAGACTCATCGCCAAAAGTACAACTACTCCCACAAAGAGTACCGGGCACACACTAACATACTCACTAGAAACTACGCTGTGCCGAAAACCTACACACCTGAGTTTTTGCTCAGCAGTTCAGTTGAGCAAATGGAAGTTTCAGAGATGAAGAAAGTGCTAGTTGCACTTATACACAAAGAAAGAGACTCCTTTGCTAAGTTGCTTACAAAGATCCAAGAACTGGAGAGCGTAGTATACTCAGTTGAAAACTCCAAAATATCTGAAAAGAACTCTAAAGAACTCAAGCACGACATCCTACTTATGGCTGACAAGTGCGCTTACTCCTCCCACATCGAAATAGAACTAGGCATTAAGAACCGCGAACTAGTCTCCAAAAACATGCAACTAGCTTCAGTCAAAAACAAGTACCAAGCCATCCACAGAAGATGCACCCAAAACGAAAAAGAACTTAAAGAACTCAAAGACAAAGTCAAGAAACTCGAAGAAGAAAACACCCGCCTCCAAAAAACCATCATGACCGAAAGACAAAGGTTTTCCCGTAAGTCCTAGCTAGAAATCACGCTTAAAATCCAAACCCTCGAAGAAGGACTCTGGATCATGTCTAACTGCGACAACTCTGACTCCCAAAGCCCACTTAGCAAACTCAAAGCTTCCATTACAGTGCTCCTCAGAGACGCCCAAGACTACCGCAAAGAAATCTCAGAACTGTAAAGTCCACTCAGCAAAAAACAAAAAGAAGACCTTAAAGACTGCATTCTACGACTCAACAAAAAAATAGCCAGACTCAACACCAAACTTAACGTAGCTGGCAGACAAGACGTTATGGAAGCCATTGACGACTACCAAGTAGAACTCCTTCACCGAGAAATCAACCAACCCAGGTCACTCCAGTTCAGAATCCAGAACTTAGAAGACCCCCAAAAAAACTTTATCTGTGCTGTTTTAGAAAGGGGCTGCAAAGCACTTGACCTAGAAAACCAAGAACTCCTAAAACCCTTCATCAACAAAGTTATGCAGATGAACGACTTCGTAGACAACACTTCGCTTTTAAGAAGTATCTTAGGCAGAATAGCTTCTTGCACCAACTTAGAGTCTTTGATTTCCAAAGTCAACGCTGAAGTGCCTGTTTTAGTCAACGCTGAAAACTGCATTTACTGGGTGTACGACGAAAACACCCAAACCTTTTGGACTCTCAACAGGTACTCAAAAGAAACTCGTTTTTCCTACCAAGAAAGCTTTTTCAACTCAATGTTTTTGTGGAACGAAAAACTAGTACTCAACTCACCTGAGCAGGCCCAAGAAAAGTGTGTGAACTTAGGACTGGACTTCAAAGTCAGTTCCTTAATGGCTTACCCTGTGCTGAGTCAGGACTCCCAAAACATACTTGGAGTCATTCAAGTCACCAACAGCTGTGCAGGAAAGTTCACTTACGACGACGAGTACTTGTGTGAACTCATCTTACCTGCAATAGCTTCTCTAACTGGCAAGAACCTTTCTACCTACTCAGTGTTTACAATCAACAGAATGCTTGAGGAACTCCTTAGTTGTTCCATAGCTACTTTGAGTGCAGCTAGTTTGAAAGAAGTAGTACTTACTGCTCAAAGGTACATGACTCAGATCTTCAACACAGCCACTGCCAGGATCTGTCTTCTTAAAGACCAGAAGATTCTGATTTTTGAAGAGAAAGACACTGTTTTGAACCACTACACAGGAATTACTGGACACGTCATTCGCAGTCGGATTTCAGAGTACATAAAAGACCCCTACAACGACTCACGCTACAACTCAATATGCGACCTAGAAACTACTTTGCCGATATGTTTCATTCCACTGTTGCACCAAAGTGGCTTGGTAGGAGTGCTTCAGATTCCTTGGGAAACCAACAAGCCCCACAAAGAAGTCAGGCAAAACTTAATCATGCACACTCTAGGCAACCTTCTGGGAGAAGCTTCGGTTCACCACAGTTAAAAACTTATCTAACATTAATAAGCCCTGTACTGGATATCGGGGTTGATTCCTGCACTTCCGAGTTGACTTGAGATATGCTGGGCTTGCATTTCCCCTTCAATTGTAGCTTCGAGTGCAAGAGGTAGCAACACCACAATGGCTCCTGTGCTTACTGCCCAAAACAACTGTTTGGTAGTGCCCCAGGTTTTGGAAGCGTAGTACTTTACGTACCCGTTCCAGAGCTTGGAGTTCTTTATTTGTCTCAGAATCTTTTGGTAGCGTAGTTCTTTTTGGGCCTCCTGCATTTTCGTCCTCTTAATTATAATGGTGGTGCAATTCAATGCTTTGACATTTAAATTTGAATGGCTAAGTTAGTCACCAAGGACCAGGAACAACTAGACCTACTCACTCCCGAAGTCCAGAGTCCTTTTCAAAGGGACTTCAGACGCAGCAAAACAGCTGCTGTTCCCAAAACCCCCAAAAGCCAAGTCAACCAGTTCCTCCAAGACTTCGAAACAAGGTTCTCTAAACTACTTGCAACTCATAAACAAACTATGATGAAAGTGATCAAAACCCAAAACTTCGAACTGTAAATAAACTAATCATAATAACATGGAAGAGGCTCACAGAAACCGAAAACAAACAGAAATACTTTCCCCTCAGCCTAGAAGACTGAGTTTACCGCCTCGAAAAACCAACCCTTTCTTCTTTAGTCCTCAAGAAGCAGCTGAAATCGACCAAGAAATCACGCGAATCCTTTCCCGACACTCAATGCCCAACTTACCTTTTGTGGACTCCTCTGTACATCAAACTCCTTCTTACACCCTCCCTAAACGTCCTATTGTAAACCCTGTAGTTTTTGACGAAAAGTTTTTAGGAATGAATAACTCCTTCAGCACTGATGAGCCAAGCTCTCCAGTTCTTCCAGGAGTTAATTAGTTATACATAAGTAATTTACTGCTACTATTACTTAGTAAGGTCTCATATTATAATAAGGCGGCATAAACATAAACTCTTCAGCAGGCAGAGGAAGCAGTCCTTCCTGCATGTTGTTTTGGGGCCTTGGAGCTTTGAAGTCACTGTACTCGTTGTTCATGCGGTGCATTAACTTCAGCAACGCAAACAACAGGTAAGGCTTTGCCTTCAGTACTTGGTAAAGCTCCTCTTCGTTGTAGTAAGCATACTGCTGCAACAAGCCCAGCAAGTACATGCCTTCCTGAGGAGTGACTCGCGACAACACGTCCTGCACACTGTTTTGTTGTCTAGGAACTTCGGGGAACTGCAAAGCACTTCTGTGTTTTTCAGAGTAGTCCACTCTCAAACTCCTTCCGGAAAACTCAATTTCGTTCATGTTGCGTATAGCAGACCTTGCGTACTCCTTTTCAAAGAACTCGCAAAACCCGTAGCCTTTAGGCTTGTTGCTTTCGCGGTCCCTTATGAGTCGGAAACTCACAACAGGACCTACTCTTTCAAAAAAGGTTTTAAGGTCTTCTTCTTTGGCGTCGTAAGGAATGTTGCCTACGAAGACGCACCTTTCAGCAGTGTTATCTCTTGCCATTTATTATTAGACCTTTTGTCTGTCTTCAGGGTCCAGTTTGTCCATAGTGACTCTAATTAAGTGGATGGGCAACCAAGACACACTTGTAATCACTGCTACTCTCCAAACAAAGTCCCAAGAAAACACAAACTCCAAGTCGAAGTAGTTCTTCTGCACAAACATACTGGTTGTGTAAATGATGATAGTAACTACTTCCGAAACCCCCATTCCCCAGTGGAAGTTGTCTATTTCTGTCACTACGTTCAGAAGCTCTGTGAAGATCAACGCAGTAAAGGTAATGGCTACTATGTTGACGAAGTTAGTGTCTGGAAACAAGTAAAGCGACAAAACAATTATACTTCCTCCCTGGTAAAAGCTCTTCCACACCCACACCAAAAACAAGTACCAACTCAACGCTTTGCCGTTCTGGATGCTTGCGTACAGGTTGGGGAACTGCATAATAGCTTTGATGCTTGCGTCTTCGTCCAGCACCAAAGAAAACACTGGCATCATTGTGTAAATAGTTGTGTAGCCCAGCATCAAAAACCCGTTGTAAAGAGGAATCGGACTGAAGTAAAACATACAACTGAAACAAAACTGAATCACTGAGATAATCAACCCTCTGTGGAACACAAACTGACCCAGCTTAGCTGTGCGTTTATAAGAAAGTCTTCCGTGCCACAAAATAAGTCTGTTGAGCGACTTGAACTCACTGATAGAAAAGTCAGCAGCCAAACTAGCTTGTTTGCCTTCTTTGCCTTCGATTCCTATTCCTATGTGTGCTGCTTGGATCATTCCTACGTCGTTGCCTCCGTCTCCTACAGAACAGACTCTTTCCTTTTTGTACTTTTTAAGTGCTTCCACAATTTGGGTCTTCTGAGTAGGAGCTACTCTGCAGCACACTACTGCAGGCGCCAAAGAAGCCACTTCTATAAACTCCTTTTCGAACTGACTCAAAGCAACCTGCAAAGTAGTTCCGTCAATCACCAGCACTAAACTTTTAACAGAGAGTTCAGGGTACTCTTTGAACTTAGCCTCGAGTTCCAAAGGATCCCTTACGTTGCAGATCTCGTAGAACCTTTGGTTCTTAGTTTTGAGTCTGGTGCTTATAGCAATGCACTCAGCAGTTTCTACTTTGTCTCCAGTGAGGATCCACACAGACATGCCTGCATTCCTCATGTTTTCTATAGTTTGGGGAACGTCGTGTTGGAGTTTGTCTTCAACACCAGTGACTCCTAAAGAACTGAGGTTTTCTTCTAAACTTTCCACTACTTTGGAGACTTCTTTTTCTCTTTTTCCAAAACTTTTGCTGGCCAAGTCGTACTTTTTCTTCCAGACTTCCAACTCCTGCAAACTAAGTTCTTTGTAGGCCACAATCAAAGTCCGCAGACCTTCCCTTCCTAGGTTTTCGCACTCTTCAGTCAGACGCACAGCTTCTTGTTGGGAAACTTTGGTCTGCATAACGTCTTCAGCTCCTTTCAAGAAAAAGCTCACTTTGCCTGTTTTTCTGTTTTGAACCAGAATCCCCATTCTTTTGGTTTCCGACGAAAATGGAAACACGTTGTGGATGGTGTAGTAGTCAAACTCTCCAGAAGGGAGTTTCAGCACCATGTAGTCTTGTCTCCTCTCCACCAGTTCCAAACCTACTTTTTCTGCAAACTTCACAAGAGCTACTTCATCTGGAGAACTAGCTTGGTAGGACTTTTGGCCCACTTCGTCTGTAACTGGAGTCACGTTGTGGCACAAAGCCAAAGCAGTGACTAGGTTCTTGACTGCAGTTTCCTTTTTGCCCAAGTGGACTTTTTCTTCAAGTAGTTTCTTGAACTCTTTCCATAGCTTCTGAGTCGCCTTCAGAAAAGCACCCAAAACTCAAACTGGCTTTTTTAAACACCATTTCGTTCTGAGTCAAAGTTCCTGTTTTGTCAGTCATGAGGTACTGGATCCTGCCTAGTTCCTCTGGAATGTTTGAGTTGCGAGCAATGGTGTTTTTGATCGACTTGTCCCTTGATATCAAGTTGCAGTACCACAACTTGCCCATGTCCAAGTTTACTCTTAAGCTTATAGGAATCACTGAAGACAACAGCAACAAAAACTTCAAAAACAAAAAGTACCAGTTACTAGTCAGTCCTGCCATAGCAGTTATTGCAAAGGCCCAAACCACCATCAACAAAAACAACAGAAACGACAAAAAGCTCAGTTCTTGGTCACAAACTCCTAGTTTCTGAGAAGGTGTTTTTGAGTTCCTAGCACTTCTGGTGTCTTTTCCTGTGTAAACTACCAAACCCACTGCAGTTCCTGAAGCCAAAACAGTGCTTGTCCACAAAGTGTGTTCCAAAGTCAAGGCTTCACTCATCACTCCAGTTCCCATTTCGACTTCAGCGGTTCCTTCGAAGCCGTAAATGTTTTGTTGCGGAGTCTCTACAGTCACTCTAGCTTGGACTTGTCTGAGTTCTGCCAAGCTGAGTTGTTGCGTGAAGTTCACAGCTTTCCTGAGTTTCCAGTCAGTTTCTCCGTCTAGTTGGTCTGTTCTTATAAAGACTGTGCCTGACTCTTCAGTGGTGTGCATCAACACCATGTCTGCAGGAATGCGTTGGTTAGCTTTGATTTCGATGAGGTTGCCTACTTTGATTTGGGCAGCTTGGACGTCTTGGGTTCCTTTGCGAGTGATTTTGGAGTAGGTTTGGGAGTTGACTTCTTTGTCCCTGCGCATCCTCAAAAGGTCATCGTAGGCTTCTTTGATGATGGTGATAGTTAAAACAAAAACCAGAGGAGCTAAGTAGGTAAACAAGTACCCCACTTGCAGCTGAGGCACTAGTTGTGACAGAGTTATTCCTAAAAAGAAAAAGTTGAAGAAGTACTTGAACTGATTCCAAAGAACCAAAGGCAAAAAAGTGACGATGTTATACTTGGTGTTAGTCACTGCGTTGTGAGTGAACTTCCTGGGCACTGTAGTTCCGTCTAGGTGTATTTCTCTGGTGTCCTTGGGTTTTTGCTGGGTTCCTAGAAGTGGTTCTGATAAACTTTGCTGGGAATTCATTATTTAAGAACGTGATTTCAAAGTAAGTTAAATAATATGGATGTAGAGAGTGAGACTGTTATATCTGAAAGAGAAGTCCCTGGTTTGATAGAGGAGTACCTCCAACTGGCTGAGAACTTTTTCGAGTCAGACGACTACAAAAACTCTATAAATGCCCTGAGTCACGGAGAAGAGTTAATTGCTGAACTTACAAACCAAGGAGGCCCACTGCACCCCAACTACGTTTTGGCAACTCTGCATAACCTTGGAGTGTGTTACTTTTACTTAAATGACCTTGCTAATGCTTCTTACTACTTAGAAGCTGCAGTGCAAAACAGAACCCAAACCCTTGAAAGCCACTCTAACTTATTTAAAAACGGAGACTCCTTGTGCAGGGACATTGGCGAAAAAGTCAAGAGTGGCAAGTACCTCTGCAAAGTTCACTTGCAACTTTCAAAAGTCTACTCTATCATGGGCAGACACAACTTTGCTTTGGACCAAGCCAAACAAGCTCTGAACTACTCTTTGAGCATCTTCCAAAACACCTACAAACTTTGTGAGAGCCACCTCAGCACCCACAAAGTACTTTTTAACTCTAGGAAACTTAGAAGAAGAATTGGCAATCCCCAGTACAACCTACTCAAAAGTCCCCACTACAAACACTACCACGACCTTGTAGTGAAAGTCAAACCTATTCTTCAGTTTGTAATCAGCGAAAGTTTAAGTAGTTCCAGCAAAAAAAGCAGCACTTTTAAAGAGATGCTCAGTGTAAGTGACCCTGAAGACTGGGTGGCACAGGTCAGCTTCAGTGAACTGCTGAGACTAGAACCTATTTCACTCGAAAAACTCGAAGAAGAAGTTGGAATCCACAGTGAAATCACTAGAGACAACGTTTTAGAAAAAGTAGTTTTGCTTGTTTTGTCTTACTACTCCTTAGGCACTGAAACCAAAACTCTCCTTAGAGACTGTGCTTCTGAGAAAAACCACTCTGAAAGCCTTTCTTGGTTGAAAAAAGCCTTGGAAGTAGCTAGGACTTTCCTTCCAGAGAACTCTTCCATTCTTAAGCAAGTAAAAGAAACCTACAACTCAGAGTGCAAAACTGCAAAAACCCAAAAAAGAATCACACGCAAAGTCAGACTTTCTACTCGAAGTCCCAGGAAGTCAGACTTGTCTATTTTCCAAAGAAAGTCAAAGTCTCCTTTTTCAGCTGTGAACAAAAACACTTTGAGGTGCCGTTCCAGCCTGTCAAGAGCCAACCGGACTTTTGACGAAAGTTTCAAAGTTAACTTTTCAAACAGAAGGAGGTCGCCTTTGAACGTGAAGAACTTCGAGGACTCCACAGATGACTCCAAATGCGACTTCAAAAAAGAACTCCCAAGAATCAACGACGTCTCTTTTGATTCTTCAAAGTGCATTGCTGAAAACATACCCAAAAAAAAGAAGACTTCAAAGAAAAGAAGAACCAAGTAGTTTTGCCATTTTACTAACACTTTTGTTAAATAACTCTTGAGTAAGCCCTAGTTGTCGCTGGAAAGGCATATAGCCATATTCATTTGTGGCAGAGATTATAAAGATGAAATACCTCTGTGCTTATGCCTTAGCTTGGTTGAGCGGAAACCAAAAGCCCACAACAGCAGACCTTGAAAAGATTATCAGTGCAGTAGGAGGCGAATTTGATGACTCACGAGCTAAAGGTCTTTGCGAGTACCTCAACGATAAAGAACTCGAAGAAGTGATTAAAGGTGGCCTTCCAAAACTCCAATCTGTAGGCAGCGGAGCTGTTTCAAGTGGCGGTGCTACAGGAGGAGCTGCTGCTGAAGAAAAGGCTGAAGAAGAAGCCCCTAAACAAGAAGACGAAGACGAAGACGCTCTTGAAGGAGGGATGGGACTTTTCGGCGATGACGAGGACGACTGGTAAACACATTAACCTCTTACTATTTACTTGACTTCTTCTTAGTAACTAAATTAATGGACATTTACCAACTTCTAGTGTACATCAGAAATAAAAGATTCAGGATATACTGGGGATTAGCTGTTCTAGGGGCTTTTATGTTAGTCTTGTTGCTAGTCCAGAATAACACCTCTCAGCCACAGTTAAGTACGCAACCCAGCAACGTGCTAGTTCTAAACGACCAAACAATCAAAGATGCTGTTTTAAACAACAAAGTGATACTAGTGAAGTTTTACGTGCCTTGGTGTGTGCACTGCAAAAGACTCGCTCCTGCTTACGAAGAAGCTGCTAGAATCCTTAACAGCACAAACTTAGTTCTGGCGGAAATCAACGCCCAGGAAAACACTAAAGCTAAAACAGACTGGGCAATTAAAGACTACCCAACTATGCTTTTGTTTAATGATGGCAAGTTCATAGAGAAGTACACTGGAAGCAGGGACTCTCACTCTATTTCTGAGTATATGAAGCTGTACATTTAATTAAAGAATCCGTTCTTCCTTTTAATGCAGTCATCAACCCACTCAGAGTACACGTCGATGGGTTGGCTCAGACTGTTGGTGCGCGTTGACCAGGTTACTTTGCACATCCGACACAACAACACTCCTATGTGTTCTTTCAAAAACTTAACTTCTAGAGTTTTTACTCCTTTGCAGTTAGGACAGTTAAACTCTTCCTGGAGGTTCTTTTCACGTTGTTTGGGAACTCTGCGTATCTTTTTCTTTGTTGCCATATTAACAATTATTTACACTTGACAAAAGATACAAAACGTCTTGGAAGTAACTCATGTTGCAGCCGAATAAAAACCCTCCGTGGTCTATTTCGTACTCATCGTTGTAGTGCACTAAGTACTTTGGGTTGATGCTTTTCTTCAAAAGCTCAGAGTCTTCTTTAGGCACAGCTTTGTCGTACTTGCCGTTGAATATTGCCACCTTAGTTTGTATGTCTTTGAAGTCGACTGTGGGGGGTTCAGTGCTTCCGTACACTTCTAAGTTAGTTTCTTTTCCGAAGTCGTAGAGTTTGGGGTTCTGCAGCTTGTTGTTGTAGTACTGCTTCCAGTACAGAAGAGTCTGCAAGTTAACTCCTCCTCTTAAACGGTGCATGTAGTACCCGTAATGCAAAGGGTCGCCTCCAACTATTTTGATGTCGTAGAGGTCCTGGATGATCCAGTGAGAAAACTTAGGAAACGCTGAAACAAACTTAGCAAAAAACAAGTCATCCGACCAGTCTGACAAAACCCGAGTGCTTGTAGCCCAGCAAAAGTTATGCAGCAAAGGCGACAACAAAAACCTTATGTAGTAACTCCTGGTAGTGGAGACTCCTCCGGGAGTCCCTATAACTACTGCTAAACTAACTTCTTCACTTAGGTCGGGTTGCCGCGCAAGTGCCATAAGCACTGCTATGGCCCCTTGGCTGTGCCCTAGCATGGCTATTTTAGGGTAACCAGTTTGCTGTTTCACAAAGTGCACCATCTGGGGCAAGTCGTATTCTATGAGTTCTTTGACATTGTAGTTCCAGTACTCAGGGGAGTCTGAGGAAAGGAACGTGTGGTTTCTGCTTAAGTAAGTTCCTCTTAAGTTGCCCAGCCAAACATCGTAGCCAGCTGAAGCCAGTATGTAGGCTGGAGGAATTCCGCACATGTTTAAAATAAAGCAGTTTGCTGAGTTAGAAAGTCCATGTATCAAGAGAACAGGAGGTCCTTTGGAAGGGATTCTGAACAGAGACAAAAGATAGCCGTCAGAGGTAGTTGTGTGGTGCTTTTCTACAGAGTAGCCATGAAGAGTAGTTTGTTCTTCAAAAGTCAGAAGAGTTTCCTGGGGCAAAACTACTGACTGCACATACCAGTTAAAAGCAAACATGAAACAAAGCAGGAAACTAACCCACTTTGCTAGTGCTTTGACTAAAAAAATTTTTTGTGGACTAGTCATATTTATTTCTGATAGCTTACTTATACTTATCAAGCAACTCAAGAACTTCTTTGAAGTATGAAAGGTCGCACCCGAAAATAAACCCTCCATGGTCTTGGTTGTACTTGTCGTTGTAGTGCACTAAGTACTCTTGGTTAAGGCTTTCCTTAAGAGTCTGGGAGTCGATTTCAGGAACAGCTTTGTCGTACTTGCCGTTGAACACAGCAATTTTTGTTCTGATGTTTTTGAAATTAACTACAGGGGGTTCTTCAGTTCCGTATTCCTCTAAGTTTCCTTCCCTTCCGTAGTCGTAGAGTTTCGGGTGCACTAGGTAGTTATCCTTTACTTGTTTCCAAAACAACAGGTTCTTCAAACTAGTGCCTCCCCTCATTTTGTGTGCGTAGATTCCTAAGTGGTCTATAGTTTCTCCTGAGAGTTCAATGTCATACAAGTCCGAAGCCAAAAAACTCGAAAAGTTAGGGAAGGAATTAATGAACTTCGCAAAAAACAAGTCATCTGACCAATCAGAAATAACGTTGATTCCTGCCAGTCTGCACAACTCGTGGTAAATCGGGTTGGCCAGTAACCAAATGTAGATACTTTCAGTGTTAATTATGCCCCCTGGTGTAGCTATCAGCACACCCAAGTTCACGTGCTCACTCATTTCGGGTGTGTAAGCAAGCATCCAAAGCACAGCTGCAGCTCCTTGGCTGTGTCCTAGCACTGCTACCTTTTCTGCCTTTGTGGTGTTTTTTATAAAACTTATGAAAGTCGGCAGGTCGTGCAAAATGATGTCTTGGAAAGTAAAGTCCCAGTAAGCTTCGTCAACAGTAGCGTTCATCCACTTGTGGCCCCGACTTAAGAAGTTGCCTCTTAAGTTGGCTAGCCACACATCGTACCCGTTGTCTGCTAAAACAAAAGCAGGAGCCTTGGTGCACTGGTTCAGTATAAAAGAGTATGCTGAATTGCTTAGTCCGTGCACCAGCAAAACGGGGGACTTTCTGGGTTTTTTCTTTCCAAGGATTCTGTACAGAGAAAGTATGTACCCGTCTTCAGTAGCTACGTAGTGCTCTTCAAAGGAGTACCCTGCTTTCTTTACGTGGTCTTTAAAGCTAAAGTGGATTTCAGGAGGCAGGTCAATCATGTCTATGTAGCAGAAAATCAAGTAAGCAACAATGAGTGGAAGTCCAAACCACTTAAACGCCACGAAGAACCTTGTCAGGTAAGTTCTGGACTCCTCTGCCATTTTATCGCTATTCATTATACCCTGAAGTACAACTAGCCATACTTGGAAAGACTAGTATGGAGTAACTCTGACTAACTTAAGAATGAAAGGCTTATATTTCTTTACCTTGGATAATTTTTTCTTGTCCCATGGCACTCATAACAGTCACGGAGACAGTGGCGTCTTTCTCAAAGAGTTCTCTGATTTTTCTTCCTTCTTCGTCGTCAGGCAACTTCAGGTCTTCCTTGGTATCACCTTCTTCAGTCATTAGACTAAGGAACCCGTCTTCTTCAATGTTCACTAAAGTATAGTCTTTGCGGTCTACATTGGGAACGTCGATGTTGTGGCCAGTAGGGTGGATTTCTTCGTGCTTGCTGCCTGTGAAGATGTCAATTCCTGTGATTTTGGATTTGGCAGAGCCGTGCTTTCCTACTTTGGCGGTGTTGATTTCGACGATTTTGCAGGGGTGCTCTTTGAGGATGACGTGTCCTCCCTTTCTGAGTGATCCTACTTGAGTAGGCACAGTCATCGAGGCTCCTGATGCTGAGGCTCCTTCCATTTACTTTATTATATCCACTAGTTAACTTTAAGAATACGGGCTTCTTAGTTGCAGGTAACCAAGTAAAGCTGTTTAAAGGGTGTCAGACTTAGATGTCCTGTTTTTGCTATCACGCGTCAACTAGGGATAGTTTAGTCATCATTTATGAATAAAATTATAACCAGACATTTTTACACTAGTTTATAAAGCATCAGCTTAGCTCAAGATTAACATATTTAATTGAATGCTCAGAAACAACAAGAGAAGGTCCAGCACTCCTAACACTCGACTGAACTTGCCCAGGAATTCCACCAGTCCTTCAAAATCTATTAAGTTGAATTCTCGCAAGTCCAAAAGTCCAGTAGTCACAGGAAGAAGCACTTGCAATACTTTTAACAGAACTGACGGAAGAATTCTGACAAGGGTAAGGAAGAGACACAACTCCCAGTTAAGAGAACACTTAAACCCCAAAAAAGCAGCTGAAGTAGTGTCTTTTTACTTACTTCCAATGATGAGGAACGACATGCAAAACTCTAAAACCCTTGACCCCCAAACTCTGGGTTTATTCAAGGGGACTTCTAACCTTGAACCCAAAGAAGGAACCCTTCTAGGGAACTTCCAGTTAGTTTCTGAACTTAATGCCACAGTTGATGAGTTAACGTTAAAGTTAAAGCAAAAAGAAGACGAAAACAAAACTAACACTCAACAAAAACACTCTATTGAAAGTGAGCACCAAGAACTCTACAGCAACTACCTGCGCATACAAGCTGAAAACCAAAACTTAAACTACGAAAACATCAACTTGCAAAGAGAAATATTTAAGCTCAAGCACTCAAGTTCTTTTTGGGGAGGACAAATCAAGAACTACGAAGAAACCCTTAAAAAAGTGAGAAAAGAACTTGAAAGAACCAAAAAGCAACTAGAAACCGAAAAAGTGGAAAAAGAAGAACTAGAGATCAGAAAAACCAAACTCAAGTACCAAAACTCTTTGTTGTGCTTGAAAAACGATGTTGTGGCCGAAAAACTCAAAGGACTTTACTTCGCCATCAACAACTTAGTAGGCCCACACTACGCTGATCAAAAACTCATAAACGAAATCCACACCGTTGTAGACCACTACAAAGCCCTAAGTGAAGTACTTACTGACTCCCAAACTCAAGTTTTTAACTTGCTTAAACAAAAAGACGAGTTCCAAAATGACAACGAAGAGTTTTCAAAGATTTACAAAAGCTTAGAGTCCAAATTTGAGCAACTCAAAAAAGAATGCAGACTCAGAATCAACGACTTAAACCAAAGACTCAAAAGCTCTTTTACCGAGTGCCACCAAGTCAAACAAGAGTACGAATTAATTTCTAAGAAGCACAAAGAAACCCTAGAAGAACTCAAGCAACTCAAAGCCCAACTCAAAAAGTACAAAAAAAAGAACGAAGACGAAAAGAAAAAGTGCATTAACTGCAACCTGTACTTTTCAGACGAGTCTAACTACAACTGGTCCTGCAAGTTCCACTCAATGCAGTTCAACAGAGAAAGCAGTATTTATTGGTGCTGTGGAAAACAGTCAGAATTCGCTGTAGGTTGTAAGTCTTCTAAACACGTTTCTCGCGAAGACAACGAAGAAGACGAAGACGAAAACCAAAACCAGGTTGAGTTTTGTGCTGCTTGTAGAAGCGTTGGACACAGTGCTGTTGAGTGCCCTAAAGACCCCAACGTTAAAACTCAAGACCAACTTGAAACTGAAGTAACCAGAATAAAGCAGATTAAAAAGCACAGTGAAAAACAAGATAGAGTAAACCTAAGACTTATGGAACTACTTAGAAGCAAGTACCCTATGAACACTTTCAATGTAAGCAGTGAGTCTAGTTTGTCCAACAAAGACGAGTTGCTTGACTTCGACGACATTTATGAAATAAGAAATGAAATAAAAACTGAACCTGACCTTCCAAAGACACCTCTGAACTTTAATATATCTGGAAAGAACTTCTTTACAAGTGGTAACTTTTAATTATTTGTTTAAAGGGAAGTTTTAAGTTTTTGTCCAAAAACAGTAATTATAACCCAGTCCTTAAGCCAAGAAGGCAAAAAAAACAAGGAAAACATTACAAATTTGGAGTACTTGGGAACAAACACTTCTTCTTGGCCTTCTGACACTGCTTTAACCAGTGCGTCTGCTACATCTTTAGGGTTTAAAGTTTTAAACAAGTACTTCCAAATGCCTGTGTCGACTTTGCTGAAGAGTCTAGTGGAAGTGTGGTAGGGGTAAACCAGTGTAACTCTAGGGCCGGACTTGGCAATCTTAAGTTCTTGTCTGAGAGTGCTGAAGTAACTACTCAAAGCACTCTTAGAAGAACAGTAGTCTGCTTCGTAAGCCACAGAGTGAAAAGACAACACTGAAGAAACTACTGCTAAGTACTTTATGTGTGGGATAAGTTCTTTGGTTACTTTAATGTGGCCAAACAAGTTAGTTTGGAATAGTTTTTCAAGTTCATAGTTAGTGAGTTGCTTAACAGACTTGTGGTTTGCTATTGCTGCGTTGTTCACGAGTAAAGAAATGCAGTCTGTGTTTTCAAGGGTCTTTTTAACAGCGGAGTCAATGCTCTGAGTACAAGTAATATCACACACAAAGGCCAAAGAGTTAGGCAAAGTGAGCTTAGCCTTGCTTAGTTGCTTTGAGTCAATGTCCCAAATAACTACTTTGCAGCCGAGTTCTGAGTAAGCCTTTGCAATTTCGAAACCTATTCCTTGGGCCCCTCCAGTGATTAGCACAGTGTCTTTCGGACCGAACTTTCTAGATAAACACTTCCTAAAAGTTAACTTAACTAAGTTGTAGACTATCACTAATCCAAAAACTACACTTAGAGTTTCCATGTTATTAAATAATTATGTTTTTTCTCTTCCGAAGGAGTTTAACAAAGGCCTTAACGTCTTTTTCTGCTTCTTGAGAGTCTTGTTTGTACTTAAAGTATTCGTTAGCCATTAAGTCGTCAGAGTCTTGGTAGAAGTGGAACAGGTTTTTCACAACATTTGCTTCCATGTCTTCGTTGCTTTTCAAGAACTCAGAAGTCCACTCCAGCCTTCTGGAGTAAGCCCTTGCTAGTTTTTTTTCTAGTTGCATTTTGGTGTTAAGGTCCTTTTCAAGGGTGTTTTTTCTTTCTATGTCGCAAGCATTCATGATGTCGTTGATTTTTTCTATGGCTTTTTCGCCGTAACTGCGTTTCCTTGGGTTATCTAAGCAGGAATCGAAGTCTGAGGTTTTAAAAATAACAGGAGTGTGTGACTTGTTTTTGCTGTGACTTACAGTGTGTTTTCGAATTAAGGGCTGAGGAGTAGTGGACTTGAGTTGGGTTTCTCTGAGTTTTTCTTCTTGGATTCGGTTTTTTAAGTTCTTTCTGATTTGAATGCCTTTGGACTTGTTTCGGTTTTTCATGGAGTTGTGGTAGAACTGGCTTTGTTTATGTTGTTGTTTGAGACAAGGCAAGTTAGAGTCAATATCGAGTGACTTGTTTTGGGTTCTTCTGAAGTGTTTGTTGTAAAACCTTTCTTTTTCAGAGTTGTAGAGTTTATCAGCTACTACTTCTTGAGAAGTAAGTTTTTTCCTAATTGAGTCTTTAGTAACTAACACCCTTTGCAGGGGAGACAGTGTTGTTTTTCTTTTGTCTACTAGTCTTTGCATCCTTATTTAAAAATGAAATCTTTGCTTTCAGCCAAACTACTCAAAGGAGTTTCTGAGGTCAGTGCTAGTTCCTTAGAAAGCAACCTGGTCCTTCTGTACTTCTCAGCCAGTTGGTGTCCTCCCTGCAGACAATTCACCCCCTTGCTTGTGGACTTCTACAACAAAGTCAATGCCCAACACAAAGCAGCCGAAATAATTCTAGTGAGTGCAGACAGAACCCAAGAAGACTTCCAAAAGTACTTTGAAAAAATGCCTTGGCTAGCTGTGCCTTTTGAAGAAGAAACCATCAGAACTAGCCTTGCCCAGAAGTGCCAAGTCACAACTATTCCCAACCTGTCGTTAATGGACTCTCAAGGAAACCCAGTCAAAGAAGTCCGTTACGACGTAGCTGAAAAGCCAAACGAAGCCTTAGACCTTTGGAAACAAGCCCTTAGTAAGTAAGTTTTCATATTAACATTCTTTATTCAAATGAAAAAAGCTAACAAAGGCAGGGAAATCCTAGTAATGACTGTTGACGTAGGCAAAGGCCAAAAAGAAGACATCACAGTCCGCGAAGAAGACGAACCTAATGAACTAGCCAGGAACTTCGCTCTCAAGCACAAACTAGACCAAGAACTCCAAGAAGCCCTTGCTCAGCAAATAGAACACAACATCGACCTACTAATCCAAGAACAAACTCCTCAAAAACCTTTTAAGCAACAATACATGGAACACTGGAACCAAGAACTCGAAAAAAAACTCCGCAAAGAGCCTAAGTTCCAACCTAAAATTGACCAAAACTCAGAAAAAATAGCTAAAAGCAAGCACTCTGCACCTGTATTTGAAAGACTCCACAGCAGAGCCAGCAAAACTCCTAAAAGCCAAGAACACTCTTACAGAAGTCAGCAGTCAACAAGGAGGCAAAGTCCTAACTACGGAGAACACTTGTATTACAAAGGCAAACTTTCGAAGGAAAAACTCGAACAAAAAAGACTTATAGAAAGACTTAAAAGGCAAGAAGAAGAAGACAGCCAACTCACTTTTAAACCCAGAATCAACCTCAACTCCAGTGACATTGTCAAACGGTCTGGGTCCTCCTCCAGGGACTCCAAAAAGGAGTACTCTAACTTTTGGAAAGCCGAACTAATGGCTGCTGAAAGTAAAATCTGCACGTTTACTCCTAAAGTGAACCCAACCAGCAAAAAACTCCTTAAAAACAAACCCAAAAAAGACATTTTTAACGACTTGTACAAAGAAGCGAAGTCCAAGAAAGCAAGACAAGAAAACATTGCTGAAGAATTGTAAGTTACACTTAGTTACAAGGAGTACTGCTCCTTCAACCCCAAGATTTGCGAGTCCCTCACTCCACGACTCAACCAAGAAGACGTTGTCCAGCGCTTACTCAACTCAAAAAGGAGTTCCAAGAAAATCTCCAGTTCGAAAGACAAAAGTACTACGAACTCCAAGACCCAGACACTGGCCAAGAGTTCTTCAGACCAGTTGTGGGAAGAGCCCCTGTTTCTGCCAGGAACCGAGAAAAGCTCCCTATAGGCAACTACTTGTACAACCTCAAAGACAAAAAAGTAATCAGAAGCGAACCTTCCTCTAGTTCATACTGCCAAACCAACTCTAAAAGCGAAAGGATCCTGCAAAGGATCAAAGTGCAGAGGTTCCTTTACTTGTTCAAAGCACTAAACCCCAACCAAGAAAACCAAATCATTGGAAAAAACATTGCCTACACAAGTTTGGAACCCCAACTCCAAGAACTCATGAAGCCCTTTTTAGAGGAGCTTGTGGAACTAGACGAACCACTTAACTTCGAGGAGTTCTACGACTCCATGGAGAACCTGTTGAAGTTACTGACTCCTCAAGAAAAAGCAGTTTTTCTTGGCAGAAAAAAACAAAAAGAAACCCCACCTATCAAAAGCACCAACAAAGCCCTTCCAAGTCCCCAGAACAACATTTACGAAAGGCACTTGGAAAAGCAAAGGCAAAAACAACTCAAAGTCGAAACCCAAGTTAAGTTAAATGAAGAAAAAGAACTCAAAGACTGCACGTTCAAGCCCAAAATAAAACAGTTCAACAGAAACCTCTACTACGACCACTCCTCAACCAGCTTTAAGTCAACCAAGTGCTTCTTGGACTTTCTTTAGTGTAAAATAAATGGAAAAAGCAAGCTGGATTGGTTCTTTAAAACACTCTTTTAACTCAAACAGAATGCTGGAACAGTCCTTAGTAGTCTTCATTGCCACCTTGCAAGAAGCAAGTCCCCAAATCTACCCTCTTAGGTTCCGAGGCTTCTCTCCAGAAGACAAACTTACCTTCTACCTAGACTCCCGCAGTCACCTTTTCAAAGAACTTTCTGGGTCTCCTTCGCAGTTGATGTGGCACTTCCCCCTTACTTCTGAGTTCTTCCGGTTCTCAGAACCCCACATTGAGTTCTTGGAAGGCTCCCAAGCCCAGTCAGAGTGGAACAAACTCAACGAAAGAGAAAAACTAGGCTACCACTCAGTTCCTCCCGACACCTACAAAGAAGACTCTTCCTCGCCTTTGTCTTACGACATAGACCACTACAGACCCCAGGACCCTTCTGATGTTTCTCAGTTCTTCAGAGTGCTTCAAGTGTTCCCTACAAGAATAGACCACACAAGGTTCGTAGACAAGTCCGCAGTAGGCAACACCAGAAAAACTTTCGAAAGCCTTCCTGCCCCTGACAGCGACAGCAAACGCTGGGTGCATAGTTTCCATGAAGGAGTTTGGCAGTGCAAAGAACTCAACATGCCTTCTGCTTCTCTTTAGTATAGATACTTGTAAAATGGAATTCGTTAACTTAGGAGCCAGGTGCGATGTGGACACTTGCAGACAACAAGACTTTTTGCCCTTTGTGTGTGATGCATGTGGCAACACCTACTGCCGAGAACACCGTTCTTACAGCGAGCATCAGTGTTTAAATGCTCCTAATGGGAAAACAGTGTTTACTTGCCCGGTTTGCAGTCGCGGAGTAGACATCATCCCTGGAGAAGACCCTAACATGACTTGGACAAGACACTCTGAATCGGGAGAATGCAGACCTTCTACCAAGCCTAAATGCCCTGCTCCCAGATGCAAAACCACTCTTAAGCAAAGCAACAGTGTGGAGTGCAACAGGTGCCACCAAAAGTTTTGTCTGAAGCACAGGTACTCGGACCAACACAACTGTGCACACCCACTAGAACGCAAAGCCCAAATGGGTTTTAGGTGCAAAAGGTGCTCTATGGTGTTTGGGAAAAGTTTGGAACTCATCAACCACTTGAAGCAACAACATGTTCAAAAATAGTTACTAAGAACCTTGGATTTTTTCTTCTAGGTAGTCTAGTCTTTTAAAAGCTTCTTTGATTTCCCAATACAGTCTGAAGTCATAGTAATCCTGGAGTTTTTTGTCAGCTTTGAGTTGCTTAACTAAGTAAACCTTACAGTACTGCCCAGCTAAGTAGTACCCCTGGAGTATCCCAATGGCTTTAGAAGGTCCGAACTTCTGACTCAGCTCTTCCAAGTTTTCGGTCCCTGAAAACTTCTAAGTAGTTCTTACATTGAAGGGCAACTGGAGGGCTCTTGAGTAGTCTTTGTCTTTCCTCAGCTGCTTAGAAAACTTCTCCAGCAAAAAGGCTTGTCGTTCGAGTTTCCTAGCAGTGGGTCTGAGCAAACTAGGCAGGCTCCTGTCCTTCTTCTTTCTTTGAGAAGTGTTTTTTAGTTCTTCGAGTTTTTTGTTTTCGTAAATAGTTGACTCTGGTTCTTTAAGACTCCAAATTCCCTCTTTAGACTCAAAAATCCCCATTGACAAAAGACCCCTTAAAGACCGAGAAATATCGAATCCCTGATACTTGCTGCCCGAAGCTGTTCTTAAGCTTCTGTAAATGGTGTTTAGGTACTCTGTTAGGTCCAGAACTGTCATAGACCCCTTTTCCCTTAGCTTAGAAATAACAGCACCAGGAAGGGTTTTTTTAAACCTTTCTGAAGGCGAATTAGGTTGTTTTTGGTAAGAACTTTTTCTCTTTTGAGGAGGTTCCTCGTCAGTATCTTCGTTTAAGTCGTTGTATCTTTCCTGAATGCTTTCGTCGTAAGTCTGGAAAAAGAACTGCATGTCCATTATTACAATATTAATCTTCTTCTGGGGACCTCAAACAGCAGTTTTTGTGTTTGCGTCCTGACCCACACGGACAAGGTTTGTTCCTCAGACGAGGGTTCTTCACAAAAAACTCAGGGTCAACTAAGTCTTCCTCCACAGTGCTTGTGTCGTGAGTGATTAAGGACTTGGGATTCGTCGAACCCATGAGTCCTTTGCAGTTCTCGTTGAAGATGCTGTAGGCACTCACTCCTTTCCTTTCGCCCAAGTTCAGAAAAATCAGTCCTATCAAAGAAGTAATTGTGTATATTTCCCCCATGCCCAACTTAATTGTTCCGAAGAACCCAACTAACCACACCACTAACCAACTAAGTGCTTTCTTAGAGTCCATATTAATTAAGCCCTGTCCACCATAAAGTATGTAGAGAAAGCCACTGTAGCTACCAAAACGCTTGTGAATCCCCAAGTCAAGTATGACTCGAACTTTTTGTACCGCATAAGAGAACTAAAAGCTTTAGTTTCTTTCAAAGGCGAACTGCGTAAACCTTACTCTTGAGGAAACTGCTTGATGAGAACTAGTTTGCTGGGGCCCAACTTGTTCATTAAAGCAAAAGCCTTTTGGAGAGTTTTTTCTACATTTAAACTTTCGAAGTGTTCTCTGAAAACCAAGTGTACTTCAGACATGTCGGAACTCTGGAGTACTTGCTCTCTTCTTTGGGAAATCACAGCTGCCGAAATGTACACTGGGGCAAGAGGGTGGGTGCCCAGAATAAAGTCAAATACTCTGCAGATGTCTTCGAGCTTGTACATGTCGTGGGACAGCCAAGTCAGCACCCAGGATAAACTAAACATAGGCATCATTAACTCTCCGCCCATCCTGTGGACCTCTTCTAGTTTCTGGGCTAACTTGGTGTCGGAGACTCTGAGCACCTCGTAAATCAGGAACATTTCTTGTTCCACGCCTTCTTGGAAGGTCTTGCGCATATAGTCCCTTATAAAGTTCAAAGCACACTTAGAACTGAGGTGGAAAGCAAAGTCTTGGCCACCCACAAGGTAAAACACCGAGCAAATATCGTGGAACCCCTGGAAGTAGTAAAGGTCTGGGTTGTGTTTAAACACTCCGTTCACTACTTGTGAAAGTTCTTTCCTTTTAGTATCTCTTTCTGTTTCTGAATAGCTTTCACAAGCATCTAAGTTGTTGAGTGAACGTTCGATGTCCCTTGAAATGATGTCACTGTGCTGGTTCTCAAGGCTGTTGTCCTTCCAAGTGGAGTTGAAGTCTTTGGGGTTTAGACCCATAAGCATTGGCCAAACTTCTTTGCGGTCCTCTGAAGAAGACAAACCCTTCACAACGCAGATGTTTTGGATTTCGTCAGATTTTTTGTCACTCCAGTTCATAATTTGTTAAGTAAATGAACGCAAAGAAAGAAAACACCAGGAAAAGGCGTGCTAAAAGAGCAATGCTCTGTCCTTTGTTGATGGGAGAAAGAAACATCGAGTTAGCTGGTAGGTCAACCAAGAGCAACTTGAAAATCCACCTGCCTTCACCTAAACTTTTGAGTGAAAACTCCAATGAACCCTTTGCTCAAAAACAACCTATAAAGCGCTCTGAGTCCTATGGCAAAGTCATAGACTTCCCCACTGACTCCAAAAGCATCTTAAAAGAAGTTCCTAAGTCGGTCAAAAGGTGTCGTTCTTTAAAGTTAAAAAACAGATTTGAAAGTTTTGTTAGAGGCAACTTGAAAGACTCCTCAAAGCTCTTTTTGGGTCCTTTCAAAACACCAACTGAAACCAAAAGGGAACGCAGTTTAACTGCAACTAACTACTCCTTCAGCTTCTTCCGAAAAAGCCCAATAAGAAAACATAATAAATGGCAATTCCAAGTGTAAACTGCAAAGAACTCAAGTGCAAGTCACTTGCAGCTTCCACACACTGCTTGGTTTCCTTTGCGTCAAACCGGAGTCTTAGGATTTACTCCTACCCTGAGTTCGAACTTTTCCAGTCAGTCTCCGTAAGTTCCACACAGAACTTCAGCTCTTCAACTCCAGAGATGAAAATAGTTCAAGGCCACCTTTTAGTTCTCACCAACTCTTTCCAAGTCTACTCCTTGCCTACTATGGACTTAGTGTATCTTTTCCTTCAGACACACCCTTCCTCACAAAGGAATTAAGGACTTCGACGTAGACCAAGAAGACGTAGCAGTTCTTCTGCATCACAAAGTGGTGATCTTTTCTTTAGAAACTTTCAACACTGTCATGGAACTCGACTACCAAGGCGAAGCACGCAAAGTAGTTCTAGTCAACGGAAGAGGCGTTTTGCTCCAAGGCAAGTACGACTTGAGAGTAATCAAGTTCGAAGGCGACCACTTTGAACTGTTTGACTTAAAAAACCCGGACTCATGAGCTTTTTGCGACTTGAACAAGCTGCTCCAGATGTTTTGCACATTAGGCAGTTCGGGCTTCTCTGTGTCACTGTAGAAGACAAAACCTTTTTCCTAGACTATGAGTTCAAAAGGTACCCCCGGTACGCTCAAATTACTTACCCAAGTGCTCCTTGGCAAGTAGCTTTTCTGCACCCTTGTTTTGTTTTGGCTTTTATAAAAGACAAAGTGCACATTTACTTAACTTACAACCAAAAGAACCTGCACACTTTCTCAGTGTCTGAACTGCAACAAGTGCACTCTAGGACCTTCGACAGGTTCTTCGTTGCGAGTTCGGACTCCCTTTACGTGTTTTCTTCGCCTTCTTTAGACAGCATCATAGAAGACTTTTTGCTCAAAAAAGAATTCCAAGTAGCTCTGGAGTTGTGCTCAGACACTTACTCAAGCATGACAGGCAGAGTTTACTTTGAGTACGGAGTGCACACCTTCTTCCAAGAAAGAGACTACCAAAGGGCTGCCCACTATATGAGAAAAAGCCAAGAGTACTGGGGAATGTGCAGTCTTTTGAGAAGACTTGTAAAAGTGCCTCCTTACGTCAAGCAGCAATGCCACGAACACTTCCAAAACGCAGTCCAAAGAATCCAAAGTTACTCCATCCTCAAGTCCCACTTTAAGTACATTGCCCAAATCAAGCCTTTGGTTTACGACGACAACCTCAAAACTCGCATAATCAAACAGTTCATCCCAGTCTTCCACATTATCAGAATGAGTGCAGAACCCTCTTTGAAGCTTTTTGCAGAAACTTGGTTGTTCTCGGGACTTTTGAGAATCCCCACTCAGCACTATGAACTACTCCCCCTAGTCAGGGACCCCAACAATACACTTCCACTGTACCACTGCCAGCAAGTTCTGGTTTCGGAGGGCCTCTATGACATTTTCTTGGAACTTTTCTTTTCCAGAAAAGTTTACAAACCTGCTCTGGACCTTATCTTGGAGCGCTTTGCAGAGGAAGGCTCCCGAACTTGGTTGGTAAAGCTCAAAGACTACCTTACTAGAGTGCACAACAACATAGAAGTCTTTCTTAGTTACACAGTAAAACTGATGTGTGAGAGTTCCCAGCTGGCAGAAGAGCTAGTTATGTCCAACCCGCCCATTCTTGAAGAAGTAGACATACTCAACACTTTTATTCCTACACTGCTTAAGTATTCAGGACCTAGTTTAGTCATTAAGTTCCTTGAAAAAAGAACCAAGGCACCTCTTGAGCACAGCAACTACTTAGCTAAACTCTACGTCCAAGAAACCCTTAACGGGAACGTGAAGCCTTCGGACCTAGTAGACTTTCTTCGAAAAAAGCCCATAAAGTACGACCCTGAAGAAGTGCTTAGTTACTTCCCCAGCAACTTCCTTAGAAGGGAAAGGTGCATTGTCCTGGACTTGCTAGAGAAGTACGAAGAAATCATCCACTACTACATTTTTGAAGAAAAGAAGCCCCAGATTGCCAAGAACTACGTGTTGTTTAAACAAAGCACAGAAGTCTCAAGCATATTTTTGATGAGAGTTTGCAAGCCTCCTTTGAGTGACTGGAAACTAAACTTGCTCACGGAGTTCCTGAACGAAGCCAACCCAGAAGTCATTGACCACCAAATAGCTATGAGCCTCATTCCCAAGTCGATTCCCATGGAGGCTATTTACAAGTACTTGTTCAATGCTTTCGACTCACTCACACAAACCACCAAAAACACCAAAGTCAAAAAGTGGCTGCAAGAAAAAAGACTCCTGGACATGATTTGTGAGTACTTTGAAATGGCGAAAGACTACGTAGAAATATCCGAAGAAACTAAGTGTTTAGGCTGTTGTGACAAAATTGGACTTCAGGACTTTGTGAAAACTCCTAGTGGGGTGTTCCATGCTAGTTGTTTTAGGAATTAATAAAAAATGTCGAAAAGGGATTCTGAGCTGGAAAAGTGGTCCTTTGAAAACACAAGCTTGGGCAACCCAGAGAAAAGAGTTGCCTCTAAAAGGATCCAACAACTAGACCACCAAAACCAAAGCTTAGCTGGAGGTTTGAGTCCTGCAGAAGTTTTGGAAGTCAGAGACCCCAACCCTCAAAGACCCGAAGACGCCTGCATAAAGCACTCCCAAGACTACTTGAAATGCCTGCATACTAACCATGAAGACACACAGTCCTGCCAACACATTGTAGACGAGTACATGCAGTGCAAAGAAAACTTCAAAAAAGAGTAATGTAAATAAATTCTGTAAATAATATGGAAAAAAGAGATCAAGAAGAAAAGATCAAAGAAGAAGTGTTCGGAAAACAACCCAGAAAACAAAACTTGCTTGAAGAAGACGTCCCCAGACCTTGGGGAGGCATACCCGTAAACCCTCAGTCTGGTAGGCAGGGAGCATTTCCTCGCGAACCTCATTGGGGAAGACCTGGCGACCTTCCAGAGGACTTAGAGTGGAGAGGACAAGGCAGCGCACCTTCAGCCCACCCCTTTGTGCCAGAACCCTACGGACCTCCAAGAATCCCTCAAATGGGCCCTCAAGGAGGGTACCCAGGAGGAAACTTAATGGGACCAAACCACCCTTACTTCGGACAAAGACCACCAGGTGCAAGGTACGATCCAACTAACCCTTTTGACTGGCCGCAACAGCCTGACCACTTCCCACCCCCAGGGAACTTTCCGCCTGGTCCATTTTAATTAACTTTATAACTTAATTTATTTTCCCACTTTTGGATTTCTTTTTGCTGGTCCTTGATGTGTTTTTTCAGGTAGTAAACTAAAGAACTCTTAATACGGATTTCTTCTTTGATCTGTTGGAGTTCTTCTTGGAAGTCCTCCAGTTTCTCTGTTTGTACAGAAACTTCTGCTGAGGAAGGGCCTATTTGGACTGAGTTGTGTTTCTTTTTAGGATTGTAGGTCTCTTTGTCGTGGAGTCGTTTCACTGGGAGTTCCAGGCCTCCTTTGGAGAGCTCTGCTGCTTCTGTTTGTGAAAAGTAAGTTGCCCAGAGTTTAAGCCATTTCCACTTTTTGAGTTTGAGGTCGTAGATGCTGGTGTAATCTGGGGAAAGCTGTGGAGGCCTGATGTCTAGTTTCCCACAGTCAGTTTGCCCTTTGTAAGACCACTTGCACTTGTAAAACCCTATGTTGACTATGTTTTTGACTTCCTGGAAACAACTTTCACAAAAGCAGCCTTGGGCTTCTGTTCTGAAGTCAAACTCCTTCTCTATGCCAAGGTACACGTAGCTCCGCAGTTTGAAGTTTTTGCACCCTACGTTTTGGCACTTAACTTCGTAGTAGAGTCCTGGACTCTCCACTTGTTGCTGCGTGGGCTTTTCGTATATAACGCAAACAATAGGTTTTTCTTGTAGTTCTCCAACCATATTTTACCTTGCAATGGGACAAAAGCACTCATCTAATTCTTTGAACCTAATCACTCTGCAGAGGAAAGTCCAAGCAGGCGACTTGTTTTTGATCAGCACCCTTGAAAGCCTTGAGTCGGACGTGCTGGTGTCTCCAATTCTAAAACACAGCCTGCAGTATAACCTGGAAAACAAAGTTTCAGTTAGCACTACTAAGCACTTCCCTCTCTGGGACACTGCTGCAATAGTAGTTGACATGGGACTTTCTGAAAACTCAGGAAAGTCCCTTTTGGAACTCACAGAGGACGGGTTTGTAGTTTCAGAGTTCTTAGGCCGAATGTCCGAACTCAAAAAGAAAAACCACACAGTTGCAGTTAGGTTTTTGTGCGGAGAAAGAACACAGCAGTTCAGACGCAACCTTAAAAGTTTAGCAGACTACTTAAGTGGCAAGAGCCTTGATGAATTGTCTGGAACTACTGTGTTCAATGAAATCAGAAGCAGAGTTGACGACGTACTTGACGACCCCACCCGCGAAAGCGAGCTGTTCACCCAACTGAAGAAAGCCTTTTACCTAACTACAACTAACCCTGAAGATATTGCACTCAGGAAAGCCCAACTCCACGAACTAGTTAGGGAGTTCACAGGGGTCAGAATGGACATTGACTCAGAAACCCTTGCTGAAGAACTTGGTTTGGGCGAAGAAATCACTTTTGAAGACTTTAAAGAAGCTTGGTGCAGAGGTCCTGGCAGGGCCATTCTAGCTGAGGAACTTTACGAACCCTCTCTTCTTGTAGGTCAGTTTTTGAGGTATGTGTACCTGCATGTTGGAGTGTTTAGGCCCCAGTCTGAAACTCTGCCAATTACGCCTGACGACTTTGCTACTGCTCTAGAGTTCGGGCAAGCCATAAGGTGTCCTCAGTTCCAAACTAACTATGAGTTTGCTTTTAGTGACCAAGAAGTCATTAGGTTATAATTGTTAGGTTTAATAATGGACTTTTATGCAACAAAAAGTTCTCTAGGAATTAACAGACCCAAAACTAAAAGCAATCACCGAAGAATTAAAAGCAACGAACAAGAAAGCCCTCCACTCAAGCCCTACTACTATAACGAGTCAGGCAACCTTCACTCAAACCCCATTCCTTACTGCTTAACTTCTTTAAGACAGTCTTCCTTACCTCTGAAGTACAGAGAAACCTCCTTCAAAAAACCAGTAACTGCCAAACCTGGAACTAGAAAGGACAAAAAGCTCCCAGAAGTCACCAGCAAAAAGCACATGCAAGGAAACATTTGGGGAAGGGACGTCTGGGTCGTCTTAGATGGAAGTAACTTACCGGGCTTTACTTACAGTATTCCTTACTTCACCCACTTAAACCGAAGCCACCAAATATTGCTGTTTGAAACGTTTCTGAGTGTTTGTTCTAGAAAGTTCAAAGCAAAGTGCCGCTTTGCATTTACACTTGAGGGGAAAGTGATCAAGACACTAGCTGAGTTGCCCCCTTTCAAAAAAACCATTGTAGTGGGGGAGTCCAGGGCTTTCAAGGGGAACCCCCAAGTCCTCAACAAAAGCTTAACCATCAACTACAAAGACAACTCCACCTCCAGTCCCAGAAAAAAAGGCAGCACTACTCAGTTTTCGAACTCAACTGGGTTCAGCAGTTTCCGCACTAGTTCTGAGAAGTTTTCTCCAGCAAAACCTGACTTTAAGAACCACATCCAGTTGTCCCTGAGAGACAGAATGGGCTCCAACGGAATCAGGATAGAAAAAGGAGTCCCGAAACTTTCAATGAAAGAAGTTCAGAGGTTCACCAAACACTTTGGGTTTTCTAAAGCAGAACTTTACAGGATCTACGCCATTTACAAAACCATGCTGTTGATCTCGTGCGGCCAAAACCCAGACCAAGAGATCAAAAACGGCATAAACAAGAAGTCCTTTGTGGAGTGCATTTCTGCTTACTCAAAAGGAGAAGACGCCATGATAACTAAAATAATAGACTCAGTGGGGGCAAGTAACCGGGACTACATCAAGTGGGACGACTTCGTAGTTACTATGAGTGTGGTTTCTGTGCAGAATTTAGACAAACAAATCGAAATGCTTTTTAGCATCTACGACACCTTTAAAAAGGGGTTTTTGAGTTTCGAAGAAGTCAAACACATATGCAAGGTCAAACTCCAACTTGCAAAAGAAGACGAAATCAGCAACAGTCTTTACGAAAGCTTTGCCAAAGTGCTGTTTGACATCTCCAACAAGCACAAAGAAGAAGGACTTAGTGCAAGTGACCTCAAACAAGCAGCTGCTCAGGGAAAAGAAGCCCCTTTGGTTGAGTTGTTTTGCTCTTTTAATTTTCCACAGTAATTATTTACATGATTAAAAGAACTGACCAGAAGGCCTAGGTGTGCTGTCACGAGTTGAAGTGGACTCGTAAAGAGTTGGGTGCAGACCTAGATAGCACTCCCCCGTCCCTAAACAAGAGTGCATGATCTTCCGAAGTTCAAAGAGTTCCTTGCGTTTTCCAGTCACTAAGTCTTGAAGGTTTTGGTTTTCTTCAGTAGTTTGAGTTAAGTGGGCTTTCAAAGAGTTTACTTGTTTAGTGAAGCGCGCTACCTCTGACTCCAGTCTTTGGTTTTTGCTGAAAGCTTCTTCGTAGGCTTGGTCGATTTCTTGGAGGTCACTTTCTACTTTTTGGAGTTCAGAACACTTTTCGGAAGTCCGAGTTGACAAGTCAAAAGCTTTTTGTTGGTTCTCAGAAACTGAAACTTTCCTAAGAGCTCCTAACAAAAGAGCTCCAAAGGCCAAAGAGTCTTTTGGAGAAAAAGTAGTTCCTGAGTCAGTTCCTTGGACGAGTTTTTTCCAAATTCCTTTTTTGTCTTGAGGCGACTTGGGGACTGCTAGGGGTTTGTGGAACAGGCTTTCGTAGGTTTCTTTCGACAAAGCAGAAATGAGTTCAAGCTTTTTAGAGAGGTTAGTTGTGTGGAATTGTATTTCTCTTTGGGTGATGGTTTGGTGGTTGATTACGGATTGAAGTCTACTAATTAACTCTTCTAGTTCTTGGTTTAAACTTTGTTGGTATTCTGTACTGGCGCTACTTAACTTTCTTCGATTACTAGTCCAGCCCTTGTTCCAGCTAGATTCGCTCTGCTCCTCACTCATGTCTATAAAGGAGACGTTTACCCTTACAGGAGAGTTGGCTTCTTGTTTGTCTTCGCCAAAGTCAGTGTATCTACTTACAGAGTCCTCCATGTATAATATTGCATAATATGGACAACCTTAAAATAGCTTCACGCAAAAGCGACCTAGCAATGGTCCAGACAAGGTACGTGCAAAGCATGATAGGAGGAGAAATTGTAGGAGTCTCTTCTTACGGCGACCAGAACCTCACAGCTCCACTTTACGAAATGAAGGGAATAGGAGTCTTTGTAAAGATGCTTGAAGTTGAGTTGCTGGAGTCCAGAGCCCAAGTAGCTGTTCACTCCTTAAAAGACATGCCCACCAACACCCAAGAAGGCCTTTCAATAGCTGCTGTGCCTAAGTTCAATGTGCCTAGAGGCGATGTTGCAGTGTTCCGCGAAGGAACTAGCAACCTCGAAGACTTGGCTGAAGGTAGCAAGATCGGAACAAGTTCACTAAGGCGCTCCAGACTGATTGCTTGTGCTTTTCCTCACAAAAACTTTGAGTTCAGCAACATAAGAGGCAACTTAAACACCCGAGTTCGCAAACTCGAAAACGGAGACTACGACTGCATACTGTTGGCAGCTGCTGGAATCCACAGACTGAACTGGCACGAAACTTTGAACATGCAGTACTTAGGACGAAGAAGAGTTCCTCTACGCTCCAGGACAAGCAGCCCTTGCAATTCAGTGCAGAGAAGACAACCTTACTCTTAGGGAGTTTTTATCCAGTTTTGAAGACTACGAAACCCGACAGCGAGTAGAAGCTGAGCGGAAGTTCATGCAGGACTTGGAAGGAGTAAGGTTTACTTAGGGCTGCAAGCTGCCCATAGGAGTTTTTACAGAAGTAAGGGGGTCTGAACTGAGACTAATTGGTCAAGTTTGGCACCCAACTGAAAACTTGTCAATAAGAGAGGGTAAGTGACACTTAGAAATCACAGGGGACCTAGAACAAGCACAAGAACTAGGAGTCAGACTGTCTGAAGTGGTCAAAGCTAAAGGAGGTTTGGAAATACTGCACTCGTTGATAGAACCTAAGTAACACACCCTAAATATGCACTGAGTTTAGGTCCATAAAGAATGGCCGAAGAAGAAATGAAAACAGGCTTGACAAGAGCTCTAGGGGGAGTCCAGAAAAAGCAACTAGTGTCTCCCATGCCTGGAGCATACGACCACGAACAAGTAGAGTCTAAGTGGTACGAGTGGTGGGAGTCACAGAAGTACTTCACTCCTAGTGCAGAAAAGGCCCAGCAACTAGGGGCAAGTGACAAGTTTGTGATGATGGTGCCTCCTCCCAATGTGACAGGGTCACTCCACCTAGGCCATGCCCTTACTTCTTCAATTGAAGACTGCCTAGCCCGGTGGAACCGGATGCGCGGCAAAGAAACCCTTTGGTTGCCAGGAGTGGACCATGCTGGAATAGCAACTCAAAGTGTAGTGGAAAAGCAACTCTACAAAAACGAAGGCCTTACAAGGCATGACTTAGGACGTGAGGCCTTTGTAAAGAAAGTTTGGGACTGGAAAGAAAACTATGGTGGAAGAATTGTGGATCAGTTCAAAAGAATGGGGGTGAGTCTTGACTGGAGCCGCATGTGCTTTACTTTAGACGACAAACTCAGCACAGCTGTAACTGAAGCCTTTGTGAGGATGTTTGACGACGGAGTTATTTACAGAGGGAACCGGTTAGTGAACTGGAGTTGCACTTTGAGAACAGCAATAAGTGACTTAGAAGTGGACTACGAAGACTTCACAAAAAGCACCTTTATTTCTGTTCCTGGACACGAAGGCAAGTATGAGTTTGGAGTTCTGCACAGTTTTGCCTACCCTGTGGCTGACTCTGACGAAAAGCTAATAGTGGCCACTACCAGAATCGAAACTATGCTGGGAGACACTGCAGTGGCTGTGCACCCCGAAGACCAGAGGTACCAACATTTAATAGGCAAGCGTTTGAAGCACCCCTTTATTCCAGACAGAGACATTAGAGTAGTTGCAGACCCTGTGCTTGTGGACATGAACTTTGGAACAGGAGCAGTTAAGGTGACTCCTGCCCACGACTTCAACGATTATGAGTGTGGGGAAAGAAACCAACTGGAGAAAATCAACATTTTGAGTGAAGACGGCAGAATCAACGAAAACGGAGGAAAGTACTCTGGAATGAAAAGGTTCGACTGCAGAGTGCAGATCCAAAAAGACCTAGAAGAACTAGGACTCTACGTAGGCAAAGAAGACAACACTATGAGGATTGGGTTCTGCAGCAGAAGTGGGGATGTGATTGAACCTTTCTTGAAGCCCCAGTGGTGGGTGAAGTGCGACGACTTAGCTAGAAGGGCTGTGGACTCTGTGAAAAACGGAGAGTTAAAGATACTGCCCAACTTCCACCAAAAAGTGTGGTTCCAGTGGCTAGAAAACATTAAGGACTGGTGCATTTCTAGACAACTTTGGTGGGGACACAGATGCCCAGTTTACTTAGTGACTGTGAAGGACTCAGAGGGGAACACCAAGTTCACTCCTTCGAAAAACACCAACAGTCACTGGGTGGCAGGAAGGACTTACGAAGAAGCCCTAGAAAAGGCCCAGGTTTTTAAAACCCAGGAGTCAGACCAAGTTGTTTTGGAACAAGACGAAGACGTGTTGGACACTTGGTTTTCTTCTGGGTTGTTTCCTTTTTCAACGCTGGGGTGGCCTGACACTGAAAGTCTTGACTTCAAAGCCTTTTACCCAGGCAACTTGCTAGAAACTGGACACGACATTCTGTTCTTCTGGGTAGCCCGGATGGTGATGATGGGACTTTACTTCACAGACAAACTGCCCTTTGACACAGTGTACTTGCACGCTATGGTAAGGGACTCTATGGGCAGGAAAATGAGCAAAAGTCTAGGGAACGTCATTGACCCCTACGAGGTAATTGAAGGCACTTCACTTGACAACCTCAACAAAAAACTAAAAGACAGCAACCTTTCAAAGGCCGAAATGAAAAAGTCCGAAGACAACAACAAAAAGGAGTTTCCCAAGGGAATTCCTCCTTGCGGAAGCGACGCACTCAGGTTTGGGTTGCTGGCATACACAATTCAGGGCAGAAACATCAACTTAGACATTAAGCGGGTAGTGGCCTACCGCCAGTTCTGTAACAAACTCTGGAACGCCACCAAGTTCGCCATCACCAACCTAGAAGGTTTCGAACCCATTCCTGACTTTTTAGAGTCCCAAGTTGGCAACTTAGCTGACCGCTGGATTCTTTCTAAACTAAACACTGCCATAGAGACTGTAAACACTAAAATAAGTGAGTACAACTTTGGAGAAGCTGTGAACTGCCTGCACTCTTTTTGGCTGCACGACGTTTGTGACGTTTACCTTGAAGCCATTAAGCCAGTCATGAAGTCTTCAGACCCTAGGGAAGTCCAAGCAGCCCAAAACACCCTTTTGAACGTAGTAGAAAAAGGACTGATTCTGCTCCACCCCATGATGCCTTACGTCACGGAGGAACTCTACCAGTACTTGCCAGCTTTTCCCTGGAAGCAAGAAAGCATTTGCAAAGTGAGTTTTCCCTCAGCACTGCCTCAGTTAGCCAATCCTCAAGCAGAAGAAGACATGAACATGGCCAACGAAATCGTCCACACAGCTAGGTCTATGTTTTCCAACTTGCAGTTGTTTGGCAAGAACCCAGTCATCCACATAAAGGGTTCCCAAGAACTTAATTCTAGACTAGAAGGCTATGCACCTGTGATCACTACTTTGTCGAAGGCAGGAGAAGCTTCTTTCAGCAACGAGTCTCACCCCCAGTGCCTCATGAACACAGCAGGGCAGTTTGAAATCTACCTCGAAATTGCAGGCAAAGTCAACTTAGAAGCTGAAATCAAAAAACTCCAGAAGAAAGAAACCTTGGTTCAAAAGGCAATTGAAGGAATCATGAAGAAAATGAACGCTCCCAGTTACCAAGAGAAAACACCCGACCACGTCAAAAAGGAGTTCGAGAACAAACTCCAAACTTCACAAGAAGAGCTCCAAAAGTTGAATGCCGAAATCGAAAAAATGCGTTCTTTATTAACTCAATAACTAAAAGAGTATTATGGCTTCCAGAATCCTTTTAGGCCTTCCTCAGATTTCCAACAGCTTTCCTTACTCCACCAAGGCCAACTCATCCTACTCCCCCAAAAAACCCAAAGAACTCCACTCTCCCATTACTAGAAGACCTTCCAAAGCCTTTAAAAGAGCCAAAATGCTAAGTTCACTTCCTAAAGTCCGTGCAGTTTCATCAACTCCTAACAATGGACTTCTCAAGTGGCCTAACTTAAAGACCACACAACTACCTAACCAAACCTGTCAGCCCGAAACTCCTAAAAAGTGCAAATCAACACAAAGGATCTACTGGGCCAAAAGAAACGCTTTCAAGCCTGTTTTAATCATTAACTTTGAAGGGGTGCTAGGGGACCACTTCAGACTTTCTTGGAGCAAAGAACAACCCAAAACCTTTATACGCAAAGGAGTCAGACTTGCGTTTGGCAAACTCAAAGAAGAATTCCTAATCGTTTTGGTGCTTAGTTACCGAGAAAAAACCAGCCTTGAAGTACTGAACACGTTCACTAAAAAAGTAGGCCACTTAGACGCAGCTTACTTAAGAGGAACCAAAGAAACCCCTAAGTTCAGACAAGACTACTCCCAAATTTACGAAGACTTCAACATCTTTAACTGCGAAATACCTGACAAAGTACTCTTAGTTACCTCTCTCCAAATCGACATGTTTGAAGTCAAACAGCGCCAGGGAGAAGCTTTAATTTACGAAAAGTCAGCTTCTAGTAACAAAAGGTACATTTGCAACTTTGCACCCTCTTTAAGTGCTAAGTACTCCTGCAGTCCAGTGACTCTTTTGGTGTCTCACTTCCAAATGCCTACTGTTTTCAGTTTTGCCAAAGTCAGCAAACTCATCTTTGAGTTGCACTCCAAAGAGTCCTTTTTCAAGGGACTTGGATCAGTCCAAGCCCACAAAATCCTCAAACTCCCCATTCCCCAGCAAGATACTAACTTGCCTCCTATAATGCCTAGTCCTTCCAAACTACACTCGCCTTCTATTTACTTTGTAGTTTTCGAGTGCAACCCTACAGAGCAACTACAGCCCCCCCGAGTTATCCGTCCTTTAACTCGGTTTAACTAATTTATAATTCTTGGCAGTTTTTACTGGTCAGTTACACAACTAAGTGTAACTCTGCAAATTAAGTCACTACTGCAGTCCCTAGTTGAGTTGATGACTGTTAATTTGAATAGCAAATATCAGTTAAGATGTAAAAATTTCCATAATGCAAGGAATATCGCCCAGAAGGAAAGTAGTAAAGCTAAAATCTATGCGCACTCCTTCTAACAGTTCAGCCAAGAAGACCCCTATATCCTTAAACTCAAGACTACAACCAAGAAAACCCTCTCGTCCGAATGCTTTTCAAAAACTTAATACAAAACCACTTTCTTCGCGCAAAGGAAATAGCTCCACCCGTGCTGCAGAAAAAGAACGGACTTTGCCTTTGATTGGAAATGACTCTTTTTCACTTAACAACTCACTCAACTCCTCAGCCAACAGCACTCTCCACCTGAATTCCAGCAATAGGAGAGTCATAGGCCGGAAGTCTTCCGTTGAAACTACTCCTAAAGGAACCCCCCGGAGCCGCAACATTTCTCTACCTAAAAGCCAAGACTCCAGTGCTGTTTTTGAAACACTGGCTTTACCAATATCCCCTGCTACAGCTTTGCAACTCTTCATGCAGGACCTGACTTCTTTTGAACAAGGAGAAGTCCTGGAATACCCCCAAATTTTTTTCCTGGGACTCAGATCCAAAAAGCTTCATCCCAACGCCTACGACAAAAACTACGGCTACGACGATGAACGCTCTGACTACAAACTAGTCCAAGGCGACCACATTGCTTACAGGTACGAAGTGATTGAAATGCTTGGCAAAGGAAGTTTTGGTCAAGTGTGTAGGTGTTTCGACCACAAAGAAAAGGTCTACGTTGCAGTTAAAGTGATTCGCAACAAAAAAAGGTTCCACAAACAAGGAGTAGTGGAAGTCAGAGTGCTAGACCACATTGTGAAGCATGACAAAGAAGAAATAGCTAATGCTATCTTCATGAAGGACAAGTTCCTTTTCAGAAACCACCTTTGCATTACTTTCGAACTACTAAGCATCAACTTATACGAACTCATGAAATCTAACTCCTTTCAAGGCTTCTCACTGGGACTGATTCGCAGGTTTGCTATTCAGATTTTGTGCTGTTTGAAGTTCACTTACAAACACAAAATCATCCACTGCGACCTCAAACCAGAAAACATCCTTTTGAAACAACCTAACAAGTCAGGTATAAAAGTGATTGACTTCGGTTCTTCGTGCTTTGAAAGCGAAAGGATCTACACTTACATACAAAGTAGGTTTTACAGGGCCCCTGAAATCATGCTGGGCATCCCTTACACGGTAGCGATAGATATGTGGTCAGTCGGCTGCATACTGGGCGAACTGTTCACAGGGTACCCTTTGTTTCCTGGAGAAAGGGAGCAGGAGCAACTCCTCTGCATCATGGAGGTCCTGGGGTTGCCTTCTCCCTACTTGCTTTCTCAGGCTTCTCGCAAAAAGTTGTTTTTTGACAAGGACTCCAATCCGAGGATTGAACCTAACTCCCGGGGAAGAGTCAGGTACCCTGGCACTCGTTCTCTAAAGGAAAAAATCCGCTGTTCAGACTCCAAGTTTTTGGATTTAGTTTCGAGGTGTCTGGACTGGGACCCTGAGACCAGAATCACCCCTGATGAAGCCTTGGCCCACGAATGGATTTTAGAGGGGTTTGGAACTAAGTGCTAGTTGTAGTTTTTAATTTAATCTAACTATCCCACACTATAATTACTGTTAAATGCAAGAAGAACTCTCTTCAAGCTCTGAAAACGAATTTTGGGCTGACTTGGATGCTCCTGTTGAGTTGAGGACACCCAAATTCACAACCAGAACCAAACGAAAGACCCCTGATAAACCCCCTCCTGAAACTTATATTGGTGAAAGGGTGACTGTCCTTGTGAACAGAGCCAGAAAAGCCGCTAACTACAACAACCGAATGGAAGTTTCCAAAGTTACTAAAGACATTCGTTCTGATTACGAACTCAAAATCCAAAAAATCAACGACGAGCACAAAGAACAACTAAGCCAACTAAAAGAAGACTACGACAAAATGCGAATGATCATCAAAAAAAGGGACTCAGAAATACAGAAACTAGAAAAAAAACTAAGTACTCAGGAGTTCTTAATTAACGGCTTTAGGTTCCAGAACAAAGAGACTCCCTATAAACCAATTCCTGCAAAAACCCAATTTTCCAAAGAAAACGAAAACCTCAAAGTTGAAGTAGAAGCCCTTAAGGAAGTAGTTGCTATGTACAACGAACAGATCGACAAGTACAAGCAAAGCTTAGAAGAGTCCAGGCAGTACAACATTGCCAAAGAAAAAGAATTTCTGGAAGAAAAAGAACTACTCATAAACAACCATAAAGCTGAAGTCGAACAACTAAAGAACAAAATCTGCAGCTTAAATCAAAACTTCGAAAACCACAAAAACAACACTCATAAAGAACTAGACCTCAGAAGCACCATCCAAGAAAGACAAACCAACATAATTGAAAGTCTCCAAAAAGAACTCAAAAACGCCAAAACTGTCATGAAAACCCCAATGCTCCACTATAAGTTAATTAGCAAACACCAAGCCCAAGAACGCACTAAATCAACCAACCGAAGCAATCTTTTGGAGTCCAAATTAAGCAACCAAAAAGACTCTGTTTTGAGAAACAACTTCAACAAGATCAGTTTAAATGGAAAAACTAAAAGAAATGAAGAGTCAAGTCTAGAAAAGTTCAGAAGCACCAGAGAAAGCCCTGAAAACTCCACTCGGGACTACAGTCTGAACCTCAGTCTTCCCTTGGTAACTCAAACTAAAGTTAAACGTTTCCGGCTTTAAAGTGTAATTAAGTCCATATTCATAAATTGGCGGTATGTCAATATCTGAAGTGCTTATATCAGCAAGGTCTAGTGACTCTAACGCCAGGAACTCCGCAAACGAGTGGATAGAAACACAAAAGTCCCAGAACCCACAGCAACTCTTAGTAAGTCTTTCAGTGGAACTAGGAAATGAGTCTTCTAGTCCCCCAACGAGACAACTTGCTGGAATCATCATAAAGAACATAGTGAGCAACGCCAACGCACAACAACAACTAGAAGGCCTTTGGCAAAGCATAGACCAACCCAACAAACAAAAAATCAGGGAAAACTGCTTGGGGTCTTTAGCTGCTCCAGACAAAAGTGTCAGAACAAGTGCAGCCCAAGCTGTGGCTAGTTTAGCTTCGCTAGACATTCCTCAAGGGGAGTGGCCACAAGTACTTGAAATACTTATCCAAAACTCCACAAACGAAAACTTGGTTTTCAGAAGTTCTGCACTGAAGTGTTTGGGCTTCATATGCGAGCAACTGCCCAAAGAAGTCATTAGTAAAGAACTCAGTAACAGAGTGTTGTCTGTGATTGCACACAACCTCACTCTCTCCAACGACTTAGAAATCCTAGAAATAGCTTTGATGGCTTTGCGCAACTCGCTTTCGTTCAACGAAGAGGTCTTTAACAACCAGGTAGAAAGAGCATACTTGATGGGAGTGCTTTTCCAGTGCATGGAGTCAACCCAACCAAGCATCAAAAAAGAAACTTTGCAGATTTTTTGCGACATCGCTGACTTGTTTTACGACCAAGTTGGACACAACTTAATTGAGTTAGGGAGCTTAACTTACAAAGTCATAGAGCACGAAGAAAGTTCTGTAGCTATTTTGGCAGTGGAGTTCTGGAACATCATTGCTGACATCGAAAGGTCCAAGATAGAGTTTGGAGAAAGCACCAACGGGTACATCAACACTGCAGTGGCTACTTTAGTTCCTATGCTTTTGAGCAAAATCCACCTTCATGAAGAACTAGACCAAGAAGACTGGAGTTTAGACAAGTCTATAGCTTCCACTTTGGACTCAGTGTCTAGAGTTGTTGGGGACCAACTCGTGGACTTGTGTGCTTCTTACATCAACCGACAGATCTTCAGTCCTGACTTCAAAGTACGCAACGGAGTCATGCTTGTAATAGGTTCGATTCTAGAGGGAGCTTCTAGTGCCAAAGCAACACTGCTTTTGCAAGAGTGCTTTGGAGAGGTTTTGAAGGGAATGAGTGAGAGCGACGCTTACTTAAAAACCAACAGTGCTTGGGTGCTTTCTAGGATTTGCAGTCTGCAGTACAACTCCCTCCAAAACGTTGCCAAAATCAAAGAAGTTCTGGAGTTTGCAATTGCTGGAATTGAGGATGAAAAAATAGCTTCACACTGCTCCTGGTGTATAATCAACATAGCAGAAAAGTGCAACTATGAGCAAGTATTTGACTTAAGTCTTTTCAAAAACACAATTGACTTCCTTTGTGTCAAAGCCTTCAGCGCAAGCACTTATGACTCGAAACTCCAAGTTGCAATGTACTCTGCAGTGAACACTCTCATAGAAAACTGCAGTGAAGAGTTCATGGACTGCGTTCTCCAGAAACTAAACGAGTTCGTAAAGGCCCTAGGAGTCCTTAAGCCTTGGGACAAGTCTCTTCCTAACATTTACTCTTCCTTGCATGCTGCTTTTGGCAAGTGCCAGCCTAAAAAGATCCCCCTTGCAACTGCTGACGACTTCATGGCTGAAACTCTAAGGATCTTCAACGCTCGACAAAACATCATAGAAGAAGCTATGGACGCCACAGGGTGCATTGCAGAAAACTTAGGAGAAGGCTTTTTGAAGTACTTAGAAGGATTCATGCCCTACGTCATTTGGGCCCTTAACGCTAAAGACAGCTTCAGTGTGTGCAAAGCTGGAACTATGTGCTTAGGCGACTTAGCTAGGGCCATTGGTGACCACCTTTCAAAGTACATGGATGAACTAATTCCTAGTATTGTTTTGAACCTTGAACTGCAAACCATCAACACTCGAATTAAAATAACCACTATTGAAACCCTTTCAGACATAGCAAGCAACGCAATAAAGTCCTTCCTGAACTACCTAGGAAGGATACTTCCTTACATTGAAAGTGCTGCAAATGCAAGCTTAGTTAAGGTGGACAAAGAAGAAGACCCTGACATGTTTGAGTTGATAGAGTCACTCCGCAACTCAGTGATAGACTTCTACGCCAACCTAGTTGAAGGCCTGGGAGACATTAAGAACCAAGATGTAATTTTAGGACATATTGAAGGCGTTGTGAAGTTCTGTTTAATATGCACTCAAGACTTTACTTGCGACCTCGAAACCACTGCTAACTTGACTTTGGGGTTAATTGGAGACATTGCAGCCATTTACAAAGGAAACATCAGAGAACTGTACAACACTTACAACCTAGAAAACTTTGTGAGGCACTACAGAGACTTTGAAAAAACTTCAGAACTTGCCAACTACGCATTGAGTCAGATTTTAGCATCCATTAATTAATTAGTTTTTGTTTAGGGTAAAAGTGTTTACACGACCTACAAACGAAGCAGCAGCAATCACAGGCACTGTGGGGTGCCACGAAACATCCCTTACACAACTCGCTGTCAGTTCTTGTTCTTCTCTGAGTTCCTTCACTGTCTTTCCAGTTACTGAGTCGTAAATCTTCACAACTCCATCAGAGGACCCTGTATAAATAAACCTTTGGGCTGTGCTTTCCATTGGTGAAAAGTAACACCTGATCAGTGTAGACAGCACTTGGTGGCCTCTGAAAGTCATTACTGACCTGTCTGCAGCCAGTCTTTTTTGGTAAGCTTCCAAAGGGTAAGAACTCCACCTGTAGTCGAAGCCGGTAGTGTAGTCGTGGCTTTGCCTAAAGTCTCTGTAGCTGTCCATACTCGACATGTACCTGATGTCCCACAATTTCAAAGTTTGGTCTTTGCAGTTCGAAATCAAAGTGATTCCATCTCCTTTTGAAGAAATGTGAGTCACTCCTTCGCGGTGTCCTACAAGCACTCCTTCAGGGTTATTTGTTCTTCCTAGTGTCCGACGGTCCCAAACCTTTATAGTGCTGTCGTCGGAGCCAGTGTAGATGATGTTTGAACTTTGGCGATCTGACCAGCATACAGTGTTGATGTCATCATCGTGGACTTGAGGCACATGCATCACAGTTTTGTCTTCCACAAGGTCATGCACTATTAGACTGTACTGAGTAGTTCCCCCTACTACTTCATTTCCCTGTCCTGAAAACTTCAGAGACCAAATTCCGAAGTGGTTGGTTCTATTTCCTAGTTCGTAACTGTAGCTGCGCATTTGTCCAGGAGTGTGGTTGTACAAGTTGTCAAAAGGAATGCTTTCACTCAAAGGCACCAAAGTTACATGGCTGTCTATGGTGCTGTAAACAATAAAGTTTTCACAAGGACTCAAGTCGATGTCTGTGATAGTCCACCTGATGTTGAAGCCCTGGATCTCGTGCAAGTACACCCAGTTTTCAGGGTCACTTGTATCGTAGATTCTGATTTCTTGCTGGGAAGAACAGTAAAGCAGGTCCCCTGTTGGACTGAACTTAACGTTGTACACCCTGTTGTCAAATTCAACATCCTGGTTGAGTGAAGAATCTGGCAGAAGACGCAGCATTGCGTTTTCTCTGACCTTAAATGCTAGGTGTTGTCCCTCAATTTCTCTTTTCATGAGAGTTTGGGGAATGTTCGGGTACTCATAGTCTCCTTCAACAAACTGCTCTGAAGTATGACAGGCGTAGTCATCAATGTCGTCATTGAACTTCTTGCGGTTGTTGTCAGCATACAGTCGGTGGTCGTCGATATAAACCCCTGCAGCCCTTAAGGCCTGGATTCTCATTCTCAAGAGTTCTTGGAAGTTTTCCATTTATTACTACCGATCTACTTAAATCTTACGTGAGTGTCTAGGAGAGTAGTCTCTTAGGTTCTTTATTTGAAACTGAATTCTTGAAAAAATCTCTTCTATGGGAATGGGCTTTTTGCTTTCAATTGGATGCAAGTTTTGGTTCCAGACTGTTTGCTGGTTCCTAGAGTGCTTGTTGAGTTCGTGTAGCTCTTGGTTTAGTCTAGACATAAACGCAACTTAAATTTAATGACTATTCAATAAATGAATTCACCAAAGCAACTCAACGAAGAGTACTTTCTGGAGAATTTGCTGTCTCAGAGCAAAGACTGGCAAAACATTCCCCCTGTAGTGCACACTGCACTAAAAACTGTTGCTCAACTTCTAAAAAGCCACTCTAGTTCGCTTAGCTCCATAAACAACAACTACCTACTTAAAAGAGACGCCTACTCCCTACTTGAAGAAAAACTTGACAAGTGTGACTTCAAAGACCAAATGCTGGGCTTCCAAACAACTCTAGAAGCAAGGACTTCCATGATAGACGACAAGGTCAGCAAAAGTGACTTTTACGACATAATAAACAACAAACTAGAGTACGAAGAAGCCAAAGTACTCATTAATGATGCTACCAAAAAACTCCACAACCAACTCAACACTCTTTACGACGAGTTCATCGGAAGCATCCGCAGAGTAGTCACTAAAGAGGACTTGGAAGAACTCAAAGTAGAAGTTAAAGGCAAAGTTAACTTTGACGAAGTAGAAACTGTAGTTAAGGACAAAGCCAATGCTTTTTTGTCCAAAACTCTCAAGAAAAAAGCTGACAAGTCCCAGCTTTCCAAAAAGGCGGACCTCAAAGACCTTGAAAGCCTCCATGGAGTCTTAGAAACCAAAGCAGACTCCTACTGGGCAGAAACCCTTTCTAGGAAACTAAGTGAACTTGAAAAAAGAGAACTCAAAAACACCTGGAAGAAAATGGAGAAGCAGGGCAGGGAGTTCTGGGAACAACTCACTGACTCTTCAGTTAAGCACTTCGAGGACCTTTACTTAAAGACCCAACTCCAAGTAGACACTGCTTTTTCGGAAATCAAAAAGCAAGTAGAAACCTTTAAAAAGTACCCTTCCTTCAACAAAAAGGTAAAGGAATTCGAAAGCATTCTGTTGGGAATCAAACAAGAAAACTGCGAAATGATTGAGTCAGTCAAAAACCAAAACAAAGTAGAACTCAACAAAGTCAAAGAAACTCTGAGTTCCAACAAGTCAGAGACCTACAAAGTTTTCTGCAAGTTGGGAAACTCAGTTGGACAACTAGAAGAAGAACTCAAAGAACTCAGAGACTACAGCAAAAGTGCTTTTGAACTCAGTTTTTCTTCCAAAACCAAAGACTCCACTGCAAAAGAACTCCGAGAAATCAAAACTACTTTGCAGGAAGTCATCCGCACCAAAACTGAAACCCAAGACACAGAGTATCTCAAAGCAACTATCAACTCCAAAGCAGATTGTAAACTTGTTGAAGAAATGCTTTCTAAGAAGAACCAAAGCGTAGTTTCTACTCTAGAAAACATCAAACAAGAACTAAGCAGCAACATCAAAATCATTGAGTCTAGTTTGTCACAAAAAACCCAAGAAGCCCTTGAGTCTAGTTCCGAGCAACTAGAAAACAAACTCAGAAGCAAAGCCTCTCTTTCAGAACTAAACAACTTACTTGAACAGTTCAGTTCTTTTAGAGCTTTTTTGGAAAACAGTGACCAAAAGTTCAATAAAGTCTACACTGAACTCTCCAAAAAAGCCGACCCAGAGTATGTTGACTCTGCAGTAAACTCAAAACTCAACACTCTTTCCAACAAACTCGAGAAACAAGAGTTCCAGGAATTCCAACAAACATTCGATACCTTAGTAAACACAATATTTTCAGAACTGTGCTTGGGAAGGTGGCACTCTTCAGGGGAGCTCAAAAACTCTTACCTTTGTTGGGACTTTCAGTCAATCAACACCAATCACGAAAACTTTTGCTGGGAACCTAGAAAAAGTTCCATCAAAGTAGTCGAAGCAGGAACTTACGAAGTAGGAGTAGGAGTGTTTTGTCCTTGCAGTGTCCACCTTTTAGCTAACGGAAAAACTCTGAAGTTCATAGACTCCAACTATCCTGTTAGTTTCATTCACTACGTAAACCTCCAGAACAGCACTAACATCAGTCTTAGTTGCCAGTGCTCTCAACTCCCAACTGCCATTATAACTATTCGTAAACTTAGCTAGTGAATTAGTTAACGACTTAAGTATGCTTTTTTTACATAGTAGCTAAAGGCCAGAGCTGCAGATGCTCCAAGGACTTTGACTGACCATTTCAGTCCTTTGTTTAGTTTTGACTCACTTTGGCTGCTTTGAAGCTGAGTTCTTTGCTTCCCGGTAGTGATAGCTTTATCGGCTTCTTGGCTGGTTTGAGGCTGAGTTCTTTGCTTCCTGGTAGTGATGGCTTTATTGGCTTCTTGGTGCAAATTGGGAGGAAGAACTAACTCAGGGTTGGGAGATCTGGATTTTCTAGAGTCAATCCAGTCACCAGTGGTTTTGTTGAGGAAGAAAGAAGTGTTGAGGGGGTCTTCTCCTTCAAGAAAAGAAGCAGAGTGGATTTCAGAGTCAAAGGAACTCTCATTTAAAACCCCAGACTCCAAATAAGTAGGGATCGCCCTTGGAGTGTAGCTGGCTTTTTTAAGTTGGATGTCCTCTTGGGAAGCCTCAGGTGAACCTGTTGTTGAAGAAATGTCTAGGGTTATTCTTTTTTCTTTTGCCCTTTTGAGGTAGGTCGATTTTTTTAGTCTGGGTTTAGAACGCATTTTATTATTACACTGCTTATAATTATTGTTAACTTTAAGTAAGTTTAGCCTAATAAAATGGGAAGTTGTGGCTCAAAAGGATCTTCGCATAACTCCAAGTACAGTGTAATGGTAGGCGACGAGTACCCTAGCCAAACTAGGGCCATTAGGTCGCCCAACTATGCAGAGCACTTGCTGGAAGCTCCTCAGAAAGGACACAAAACGATTTTCGAAACCCTCATGCATGCTTTTGATACCTTCGGAGCAAAGCCGTTGTTTGGAACTCCTAAAGAAGGAACTTACGAGTGGAAGAGTTACAAAGACATCAAGGAACTCTCAACTAAGTTTGGGTCAGGACTGGTCAACCTGGGACTTTGTCCCGACGTTTCTGACGAAATGGGCACTCACAAGTTTTTGGGAATTTACTCCAAAAACAGAGAAGAATGGATGATCGGAGACATAGCATGCTGCTTTTACAACGTAGTAGTGGTGCCCTTTTACGACACTTTAGGTGCCACCGCCATGCAGTACATGCTTGAACAAACCCAACTCTGCACTTTGCTGATGTCCTCTGACAACCTTGGCAAAATCGTCCAGCATAAAAGAGAAGGCCTTACTGGGAACTTAGAGAACCTGATTTTGATGAACCTAGTAAGTGACCAACAAAAGCAAGAAGCCGAACAAGTAGGGTTTAGAGTTTACCAGTTCCAAGAAGTCATTAACCAAGAAAAACTTGAGTACAACCCTCCTAAACCAGACAATATCTACACTCTGTGCTACACCAGCGGAACCACTGGAAACCCCAAAGGAGTGATTCTTACCCACTCCAGCATAGTGTCACAACTGGCAGGAGTGCTGGAAATATTCATTCCTACTCCAAAAGACGTGCACATATCTTACTTGCCCCTAGCGCACATCTATGAAAGGGTTGTTATGCAAGCCTGCGTTTATTCAGGGGCCTATGTAGGCTTTTACAGTGGAGATGTTCTTAAACTCAAAGAAGACTTTGCAGCTTTAAAACCTACAATTCTAGCTTCTGTGCCTAGGCTTCTGAACCGGTTCTACGACCTAGTTCAAAGTAACTTTTCAAACTTAACTGGAATGAAGGCAAAGCTAGTAGCTAAAGGCTTGGCTGCCAAAAGGAACCGACTCCATGAAGAAGGAAAGTGCACTCACGGGTTCTACGACAAACTTGTGTTCAAGAAAGTCAAACAAGTACTTGGGGGAAGAGTGCGTCTTGTAGTAACTGCCTCTGCACCTATTTCTGGCGATGTACTTGACTTTTTGAAAGTGGCTTTTTGCTGCCCCATTCTAGAAGCTTACGGACAAACCGAGACTTCTGGAGCAAGTACTGCAACTCTCCCCACTGAAAGCAGAAGTGGCCACGTAGGAGGCCCTGTAGGCTGTGTGGAAATAAAACTCCAGTCAGTGCCTGAAATGGGCTACCTCACTGACTCCTGGCCCCCCAAAGGAGAAATTTGTTTTAGAGGTCCCAGCATCTGTAAAGGTTACTATAAACTCCCAAAAGAAACCGCCGAAACCATTGACCAAGACGGGTGGCTGCACTCAGGAGACATTGGAGTTCTGGAAGAACAAGGCACCATTAAAATCATCGACCGTGTGAAGAACTTGTTTAAACTCGCACAAGGCGAGTACGTAGCTCCTGAAAAAATTGAAAACACCTACATGAAAAGCAAGTACGTGCAGTTGATCTTTGTGCACGGAGACAGTCTTGAAAGTTACTTGGTGGCTATGATTGTCCCTGACTCAGAAGCAGTTAAGGAGTGGGCCAAAAAGAACAACATTGAGGAGTCTTGGGAACAACTTTGCAACAACGAAAGAGTCAAGGAAGAAGTTCTGAGGGACATGAAGGTCATAGGATCTGAAGCAGGACTGGCAGGCTTCGAACAAGTCAGAAAAATCCACCTGCACCCTGAAATGATTACTCCTGACTCAGGAATACTGACTCCAACTTTCAAGATCAAAAGACACGACGCAAAAAACTTTTTCCAAGAAACTATTCAATCTCTTTACTCCAATAATTAAGCCAAAATTGATGTGTAATAACTGTACTTCCCCACAATGCTCAGCACTCTGCCTTCAAAGAACCCCACTGAGTTCTGTTTGAATTCCTTTCCTCTGTACTCAAGGAAGTAGCTCCTTTCAATGTCTTCTCTGAAAAGACCTCCCAAAGAATACACCAAACCCGATGAACTAATGTAAGCTGCCCACTCGTCTCCACAGGCAAGACCAACAGGCACTCCACTAGTTTCAACCTTAGTCAACTCTTCGTACTCGTTAAGTCCGCATATGTATAGGTCGTTTTCTTTCAAAACCATCAAAGACCCCTCCCCTGTCTCTATGTCTGTAGCCTCAGAACAGATGAGAGTAGGTGTGTCTAGGACTTCTTGCTTCACTCCTAGTTGTTTGTAGTGGTTGCGACCCCACACGTACACTTCTCCTTCGTTCGTGAGTGCAGCACTGAAGTGCGAAGCTGCTGAAACTTTCTTAACGTTGGTCAAAACCTTCAAGGGGAGATGCGACTTTACAACTGGAACTCCTAGTTCTCCAAACTCGTTGTTGCCCCAAGCATACAAGTCTCCGTTTCCTAACTATAAATCACTCTTTAAGGCCAAACTATGGTAAAACCCAGCCTCTACACTAACGACTTCTTCAATGTCCTTAACTATAGTTGGAATGTTGTAGTTGTGCCAGTCTCCCTGGCCCAGTGCTCCTGGTTCTTCATAAAACATCAAAGTGTAGAGGAAACTCTTGTTTTCGCCTCCGTAGCCCCAACTGTAAACTTTGCCCAGGTCTAAGTAGTTCTTACCTGTCACTGCTAGGGTGTGGTCGAGTCCACAAGCTACGTCCACTACCTTGTTTGAAGCCAAAGTAGGCACTCTGCAAGGAATTTTGTTGTTCAAAGAGTGTCCCAACTTGTTGTAGGTGTTTGCTCCAAAGGTGAATACCTGGTGGCTTTCAGAAATAGCAGCAGTGTGGTAGGGGCCTGTAGCTACTTTCAAAAACAACTGAGTCAAGGGCTGGGTAGTTCTGCGTTGGTTAGGGTGGGTGTAAACCGCGAAAGGGTGCTCGCTAGGAACTCTGTGAGTCAAGGTAACTTTTTGTGGAGTTTGGTTGGGATAAGCAGTGTTATGGCCCAAAATAGTATGATACCCGTCTCCCCAAGTGTACAAACTTCCTGCTCGGCCTATGTACCTCATATTTAACAGTTAGTAGTTAATGTCTTCGGCTTCTAGAAAGTCGAAAGCCATGCGGTACTTGTTACTGATTTGAGGCTTTTTGAGTTTGGTGAGGGGTTGGATAGGAATGAGTTCCACAGGGAACCCTTCTTTGCTCATTCGTCTGCCAGGACTGAACTCCACCATGATTTGACGGTTCTGCAAATTCTTAGGCCTCCTAGGAGGTCTGGGGTCGAGGCTAGGGCTGAATATCATGCCTTGGTTGTCGCCTTTGGGCTTTGCAAAATTGGGGAGTTTTTTGATCCCTTCTCTAGGAGCACTTCTAAAGCGCAGAGTGTTTGTTTTTTCTTCGTTGAAAACTTTTTCTAAGAAAGACTTGCTTTCCCACCAAGACCTGTTTAGGCCTTTAGTGGCGTTGTTTAGAGTGTGGCCTGCTCTAGGCGAGTTGCGGCTTGTCCGAACTCTTATTGCTTTGTTGGGTTGTATGTTCACAGGCTTCAAGTTAGTTGTTTGCCTGTAGTAGTTAGGTTCTATGAACTTTTTGCTGTTGGGAATCAAAGAAGCATTACTTTCAGTAGGGGTGTTTTCTTGGCCCTTTTGTTGGTAGTACTCCAACTCGGACGTTCTGATGAGAGGAGTGTTGGTAGTAATGAAGGGAACAAAGCATGCCAAAAAAAAGATTGTTTCATACTCGTCAGAAATCAGCCAATCTTCTTTGACACTCTGAGGGACCTCTAAGAAGTCTGAGGGAATGTCTGGAAAGTGCGACTGGCTGTTGTGCATCTCCCTTGCAGTAGGAGTAAAGTCAAGGGTGTTCTCAGTGTGAGTGGCGCTTGGAGAGTCCTTTTGGTCCCTGATTTCAGTAACCAAGTCCATCAGTAAGGGCCTTGCAGCTATGTCTTCTCCTCCAAGTTGTTCCAAACACTCTTCCAGCAGCCCTATGGCTTTATTTCTGTCTTCTTCAAGTTTAAAAGTCAGTCCAGCCAAACCCATCACTATTATTCCGTAGAGGTTTTGAGTGCTGAGCTTGGAAAGTTTGCTGGGGAGTTCTCCCCTAATGACTGAGTTTAGCTTCTTAGCAGCAGTTTCAAGGTACTCGCTGGACTCCTTGAACTTTTTTATTTTCCAAAGCACAACGAAGGTCAGCATGTTAGTCATAATGACTAAGTCAGCAGGAATTTCGCCCCCAGCTTCTCTGTAACTGAGTATCAAACTTTGTGCTTCGTAAAGGAACTTCAGGCTGTCTTGGTTTTGTCCAATCCTAAGTGGTGGTTACTTCAAGTACATCCAAGCCAAGTTGTTGTAGGTGACCATTCTGCCTTGCCAAAAACGATCCATAAGACTTCCGTAGCGCTGGAGGGACAAATCCGCACTTGCAGCCTTTTTCAAAAGTTTAAGAGCCTGTGGAATCAAAGAGTACTGCAGAAACACTATTGCTAGTGAGTTGGTTAACGAAATTAACTGCTTGAAGGACTTGCAAATGTCCATACTTCTGAACCCCAGCAGTTCTGGCATCCTGTTTGACTTCGTCTCTAACCTTTCTATGAGCTTAAACACTTCCTTGATGGTGTAGTATTTCTTTGGCATTTATTTAAATAATTACACACCCCACTCCAAGCTTTCTGGATAACTGAAATTAATTAATCACTAAAAAAATTTTGACAAAAAACGACACCTGTGGGATTCGAACCCACGCGGGGAAACCCCAACAGCTTAGCAGGCTATCGCCTTAACCACTCGGCCAAAGTGTCATCCTGGTGTTTCTTCTCTGTTCCAATATAAGTAATTTCTACTGCCTAAACGGATAATTAATTACTAACTAGTCTTCAGCCTCATCCACAACAAGTATTTTCATAATATTTGCCAAGTTGACATCTGTCTCCGACTTGCCGTGAATAGCTATCACAGTGTCACCAGACTTAACTAAGTTCCTGTTCTTAGCAACCTCGAGTGCGTACCTCAGCAGGTTGTCAGTGCCTTCGTAGGAAGGAACCTTCAAAGTCAGTCCTCCCCTCACAATCTGCGTTTGGTTAATTGTGCTTGGGTTCATGCTTACACAAAGAATGGGGATTGGTGGTCTGAACTTAGCCACCTGCAAGGGAGTGGACCCTGTATCAGTCACTGCCACAATCATCTTAACTTTAAGGTCAAGTGCTGTTCTCACTGCAGCCGCACACACAGCTTCAGTAGTGCTTAGAGTCCAAGGAATGCTTTCCTTAACCTTAAAGTACTCCTGAGTGTAGTCAAAGCACCTCTCGGCTTCAACACACACTCTAGACATGATTTCAAGTGCTTGCAAAGGATAGCCTCCGTTTGCTGTTTCTCCTGAAAGCATCACTGCGTCAGTTCCGTCTAGCACAGCATTGGCCACGTCGCTGGCCTCAGCTCTTGTAGGCCGCGGGTTATTCACCATTGACTCCAGCATCTGGGTAGCAGTGATCACTGGTTTTCCGTATATTTTGCACTTCTGGATCATCATTTTCTGTGCAAGGAAAACCTTTTCAGCTGGAATTTCCATCCCTAAGTCTCCTCTAGCAACCATAACTCCGTCAGTAGCTTGCAGAATGTCTTCGAAGTTTTCAAGACCTTCGTGGTTCTCGATCTTGCTGATGATTTTAATATGGGCTCCTCTTGGCCCAAGCACGTCCCTGACTTCCTCCACGTCGGACGCCTTCCTCACAAAACTAGCTGCTACAAAGTCGACATTGTACCTCAGTGCAAAGTTTTCTAGGTCGTCTTCGTCCTTTTCAGTCACTGTGGGGAGTTCAACTATACACCCTGGCAGGCACATGTTCTTTTTCTCCCCTAGTTTAGCTGAGTTCTTCACAAGCACCTTGATAGAGTCCTCGTGGATTTCAGTAACTTCGCACTGTATACTTCCGTCAGCAATGAGTACAGTGCCTCCTTGCTTCACAGAAGTTGGAAGTTTTTTGTAAGAACACGAAATTACGGACTGGTCCCCTTCAACTGAGTAGTCAGTGCTGATGACTAGTTCTTGTCCCGCAGTCAAGTTAATAGGTTCGTGGTTCTTGAGCAATCCTGTTCGAATTTCTGGACCTTTGGTATCCAGCATGATGGCGCAAGCCTTTTCAGGACGCTGTTTGTTGGCTTCTCTTATGCGCTTCACAGTTTCAGCGTGTGTTTTATGGTCTCCGTGGGAAAAGTTGAGCCTTGCAATGTTCATTCCTAAGTCAAGCATCTTCACGATATTTTCGACATCCCAGCAACTTGGTCCCATAGTGCACACTATTTTGGTCCTTCGGGAATTGAGGTCGCTTGTGCCCATTACGTCTTCTACTGTTAGTAAACTCCTGCTTCGGGAACGACGATTGGCGTCCATTTAATTATTAAACTTGAAGTCCTTCGCCCTTTGCGTAGTTTTTGTCTTCAAACCATGCTTTGTTCATCATAGCTGCAAAGTACTCGTCGTTGTCAATCGAAGCTGATATATGATTGTAGTACTCCATAAACTCGTCCAACGTAACAGAGTGGTCTCTTTGGTCTTCCTTGAAAACTGCGTGGTGCACTTCAAATGTTTCCAAAAACTCGCAAAGTATTTCTTCTTCAGTTTTTTTGCCTTCAAGCACCTCAGGGTGACTTTTGGCTGAGTACTTCTGCTTGATTTCATCCAACTCAATAACTCCGTTTGAGTTCTTATCCAAAGTGCTGAAGGCCTTAGCTACAAGGTCTTTTCTGAACTGGTTCATCTCCCCTACAATCGTATGAATGAACTCCTCGTAAGACAAGTGTCCGTCTCTGTTTTTGTCAAAAGTGTTGAACAGCACTCTGGTTTCTTGTTCAGTGACTCCTGTCCGGAAGTCCCTCATTCCCTTCCAAAACTCCTCAAAGTTCAGACTTTTGGAGTTGTTGTCGTCCATTATCCTAAACTGCCGCTGGAAACCTACAAACCCCCCGCCTTCTCTGGCTTTGAGTTTGTTCCTCAGGTGCTCTACTAACTGCTCACTGCTTCTGGTCCTAGCTACAGGTTCATCAGTGCCCCAGGGAGTTGAAGAGGTTTGGTAAGTCCTTCTTGCGCCAAACCTGAAGTCTGGAGCTTCTTGTTTCTTTTCTGAGTCTAACTTCCATGCATTCACCAGCATCAGTTCAAAGTGCTCATCGTTGTCTATCGAAGCTGAAATGTTGTTGTAGTACTCCCAAAACTCTTCCTTAGTAACTTTCTGGTCCCTCTTAGAGGGATTGTCTAGATTATGGTGAGTTTCAAAAGTTTCCAAGAACTCCCCCAGTACTTGCTCCTCAGTCTTCTTCCCTGCAAGCACGTCAGGGTGGTTTTTGGCTTCGTAAACTCCCTCTAAGTCGTTGATATCAATTACTCCACTTCCGTCTCTGTCAAACTTCCTCCAAACTTTCTGCACCACTGAACTTCTTGAATCGTTCATTGGGCCTCTTACTTCCCTCAGAAACTCGTTAATGTCAATGCTGCCTGAGTTGTCTCTGTCAATATGTCTGAACAAAAGCTCGGCATCTTGCTCGCTGAGTTGGACTCTAAAGTCTCTTAAACCTTTTTTGAATTCTTGGAGGTCAAGAGTCTTGGAGTTGTCATCATCAATTATCCTGAATTGCCTCTGCATTCCAATGATCCCTCTTGCCCCTCTTGCTTTCAGTTGCGACCTGAACTTACTCAGAACTTCTTCGATGTTTCCAATAGTGGGTTGTTCTTGCTTTTGTTCTTCAGGGGGATTTTCTCTCCTTTTAGGAGGTGGCTGGTCTAGTTTCCACGAGCTGTTCATCATAGTCCCAAAGTACTCGTCACTGTCAATACTTGCTGAAACGTTGTTGTAGTACTCCTCAAATTCTTCACGAGTTACTCTCTGGTCTGTCTGGCCCCTTATGTTGTGGTGCAGTTCAAAAGTTTCAAGGAACTCCCCCAAAATGTCTTCCTCTGTTTTTTTGCCTTGTTTGACGTCCGGGTGGTTCTTGGCATCGTACACTCCCCTTAAGTCATTTATGTCAATCACTCCTGAGTTGTCTAGGTCTAGTCTGTCAAAAGCCTTGTTCACAAGTGCCTTTCTGGTTTCGTTCATGGGGCCTCTGATTGCCCTGATGAATTCATTATAGTCAATGCTTCCTGACCTGTCGCGGTCAACACACCCAAAAACTGCTTGTATTTCGTGGTCAGTTAGTTCTACTCTAAAGTCTTTAATAGCTTTTTCGAACTCTTGAAAGCTAAGGGTTTTTGAGTTGTCATCGTCCATAATCTTGAACTGTCTTGCAAGTCCAATGATTCCCCTAGAACCCCTTCCTTTAAGGCCCAGTCTAAGTTTTTCAAGAGCTCTTTCTCCGGCTTGGAGTTCCCCCGCACTCACTCCCTTCACGGGTGTAGCAGTTTTAGCACCAAATAGAACTGCTGTGAATTCTTTGTAGTCTAAAGACCCTGTGTTTTGGGTGTCGTACTCATTGAAGAGTCTTTGGAGTTGAGCTTTGTCAGGAATAACTAAGCCAAGTCTTTCTAAGGTCCTTCCGAACTGGTCCACTGTTACTTTTTGGGAATTGTTCAAGTCGAAATACCTGAAAGTTTTAATCAGCAGCCCTTCCTCTGAAGTGTTTCCAGTAATTCTTTGCTGGAGTTTCTGCTTCAAGTCCTTTTCAAATCCTTGGCGAGTGTAAGCCATTATTTATAAGAGCTTTTGAATGGCTTCGGAATTTATAATAGATCTGATTATTTCTAAACTTATAATATACTAAGTTATTTCCGGGTGTCACTGAAAGTCCTTTGGAGAGATTTTCAGCAACTACTTAAAAGCCAAACACTTTACTAAAATGAGACCTTAATCTGTGTATATTGTACTCTTATAAGAATAAAATGAATCCAGGAAACAGAAACATAGCCTATTGGGGCTACCAAGAAATTCCGCACATGAACCAATCGTACCAAAGTGGACAGAGAGGACAAATTCCATACTACCAACCACCGGGCTACGAAATGATGTCACAGTACATGTACCCGAGCCACATGGCGCCTTCATTCATTCCCCAAGAGGACTTTCCTTCGCTAAGACCCTCTTACGGAGCAGCAGAATTCAGACCTCCAGGCTTTTCACGTGCTATAAACCCAGATGCAGTAAGCTTCGTGCCAATGAGTTCAAAAGTGCCTTCGCGAGAAGAACAAGAATTAGATGCTTACGGAGTCAAAGGGATGCTTCCACTCAAAAAGACTTCAGAAGACCTGCAAGTCCTCAGTCGCGGCCAAGACCTTACGCGTCTAGGCCTCAACATGAAGTCTGAAGAAAGTCTTAGTTCTCACTTCAAGTCCCCCTTCGACGCCCCAGACTTAGCTCCTGCTGAAGAACCAGAGTACTCACTTCCTTCCTGCTACTTCATAAGCAAACCCATCTTGCGCATGAAACTGCTCTCTTGCTTCAGCCTCGGCACGCTGTTTTATATTTTCTACAACATGCCTGGCGAAATACTCCAAGCCCTAGCAGCAGAAGAACTGTACAAGAGGAAGTGGGTCTTTGAAGCCAACCGCCAATTATGGTTTTCTAAGGAAACTGGTAAGTGGCAGGTCTTTGATACAACATTATGGGAGTCCGTTCCCTCGCAGGAACCTGATAGCAGTGTTTTGAACAAGGAAGATATCCGTGTGAAAAAACAATTTAGTTAATGTATCTTAGATTTGCATCTAATTCTAATAAACTATTATGAACCAACTCACTATGCAGGTCTTCAACCACTGGAGAATTTCACTCCAAGAAAGGTAAACTCCACTCAGACGCAAAAAACTCGAACAAATCCAAAAAGCCCAGACACTCCAAGTAAAGAAGTCCTTCAAAAAACTAGCCACCGCTGCTTTCAGAAGCAAACAAATTCCGTTAAAGAAGCACACTTTCAGGCTCTGGCAAATCCACGTCAAAGCCCTCAACTACTTCAAGAAAACTACACTCAAAAAAGTTTTTTCAAGGCTTAAGTAGTTGTTATGAATTAAAGTCAAAGTCCCCTCTTACATGGAAAACATCATCAGTTCGTCTAGTACGAGGAGAGGACTCGGCTTTGTTAGTTGCCATCCTAGCTCTCAGTGTTTGATTGCCAATCTCTTTCCCATTCAACTCGTCAATAGCTTTTCCAGCTTCTTCACTAGTTCCGTACTCTAAGAAACAAAAGTTTCTCTTCAAACTAATTCTAGGCTCCCCAGGAATTACATCTTCCAGTAGCCTCTTTTCAAGGTTTTCAAAACCATTCAAAAACACTGTCTTGCCTACTCTTTGAGAGCTAAACCTCCTAATGAATCTGCTGAGCATCGTATGTTTATAAATGGCACTTAAGCATAATTGTAAAGACAAAATGGTGGACTGGACACTCGTGGGAATCCTTACACTTGGCATGTTAGGCAATTCTGTCCAGGCAGTACTCGCGCCTTTCTTTCCAGGCGAAGCTGAATCTAAGGGAGTTTCTGGTGAAATGGTCGGGGCTATATTCAGTGCCCAACCCTTTACAGCTTGCTTTTGTGCACCTATCTTCGGAATGGTAGTTGGGAGACTAGGCAGACGCCGCTGTGTCATCTTCAGTTCGTTCGTGTTAAGCATAAGTGCTTTTGTGTTTGCAACTTTGCCTCACTACGACAAGTAAGTTTTACTCAGGGACACTTTTGTTGTAGTTGGCTTAACTGCTCGAATCATGCAGGGCTTCGGCGGTGCTGGTTGCGGAACTTCAATTATGGCAATCATCTCTACTCTCTACAGAGACAGACTAGATATGGTCATAGGAATACAACAGACCACTTTGGGAATCAGCATGATCTTAGGCCCTATGCTTGGAGCTCTGCTTTACATGATTGGGGGCTTTGGGTTCATTTTCTACACCTACACAATCCTGTTTTTAGTAGCTGTTCCAATAATACTTTTCTTGGTGCCTGCAGACACTCCCTACGTCGAACCCGAAGCCGGAGTGACTTGGAAGGACGTTTTCAGTGTAAGGACTGTCATCATGAATGCTTTGGTGATAATAGTGTGCTTTTCTTCCCTTGGGGCTTTAGAACCTGTGCTCTCAAGTCACCTTCAAACCGAGTTTGGAGTACCCACTGAGTTAATAGCCCTAGCATTTGTAGTTCCTACAGTGTTTTACCCAGTCACGGTAATTGTAATCAACAAACTCCCCAAAAGAATCGAACGCAAAGCTCTGCTCCTGACTGCTTTGTTGATTGTGGGAACAGCAATGGTGTTGATAGGGCCTTGGAGTCTACTAGCGATCCCCCCCAATCTTCCCTTGACCATTATCAGTCTAGGAATGGTTGGAAGTGGCATAGCTTTTGGAAACATCCCGCCTCTCCCGGACATGATCCAGGATGCCGTTGCACAGCTCCCACATCTTCCGTCCGACCACATTTCAGACAGACTTTCAGGCCTCATGACTTTGTCGTTCTTTTCGGGAAAAACAATAGGCCCTCCTATTTCAGGTTTCTTCAGAGACCGCATAGGCTTCCAAGATACCCAAGCTTTACTTGGAGGGTTCATTTACACCTATGCAGTTATATTTGGACTCTTCGGGGGAGGCTTTAAAGCCCTGAAGACCTGCACCAAACAACCTCAAAAGCCAGAAACGCTTCTGGGTGAAAACGAAATGGTTGAAACAAAAAAGTCGTTTTACTTCTTGGAAGAAGATGAAGTTCTATAATTTTGAATTACTAAGCACTTCTAATGATTATTTTTTAGGTAATTTTGTTTAAACCAATTAACTAAAGCCTTACACTGGTCCTCTTCTGAGCAAGCACTGTTCTTAACTTTATCAATTAGTTGTCTGTGAAACTCAATGTAATCAGGCTCTTGGGAACTGTTCTGTGAGTTCTCAGCACACATGTACACTTCCTTTTCAAATAGCTCCAAGTTGTTTTTGAACACGTCAAACGCTACACTGTTTTCTACGTACTGCTCTGTCCAGAACTCCTTTTTGAAGAATATGCTTTTGGCGTAGTTGAGCAAAATAAACAAAAAGTCCTTTTTGGGCTTCCACTCCGGAAACTTAGGTTTCGTGTTCAAGCGGCCCGTTTCGTTGTCCACAAGCGGGTGGAACACGTAGTTCGTAAAGCAAAACTCCGGGGCTGAATTAGGATAGTCCACTGGAATCCTTATTTCAAACCTAAACATTCCGCCCCTGTACAGTCCTTTGTTTATGTATATTCCTCCTTTCCATGTCCTTATGTCTTTGGGCATGGGCAGCATGTAAATTCCCGAAGGCATATAAAGTCGCAACACTTTATATTCTATGTAGAGTTGGTGCTCTCTTACTTTTTCAAGGTTCTCCGAGTTCCTCAAATTCGACTTGTCCCGGAACAGTCTTTCCCGTGCAGGAACGTTGCTGTCTTTTTCTTCCATCATAAATCAAATTATTAACAATTTTCTAGAGCAATTATAAACTCTCTGCTAGATTAGGTATAAGTAGCACTATCTCTGAATAAGGTCAGATGACACTTTGGCCGAGTGGTTAAGGCGATAGCCTGCTAAGCTGTTGGGGTTTCCCCGCGTGGGTTCGAATCCCACAGGTGTCGTTTTTTCAACAAGTTACTACTTAAAGACTCTTAAACCATGAACTTATCTATTACACTAGCCTAGCAATATTCTCGAAGATTCAATAAATGGAATCTAAGTCAATTGCCAGCGGAAGTGTTGATGGAACTGTTAGAGCCTAGAGAGACTTCAAGAAACTATTCACTTCGAAAGATAAGTAATCTAAGAACTATTATCAAGGTCTTCAAGAAGAGGGTTTTTTGATTGGAAATGTATCTTATGACTGAATGTATTAATTATTTTGACCAATCTATCTCCAGGAATTGGTGTTATTGGGACATATGATATAATACAAGAAGCTTTGGTTTAAAGTCTTTACAAGAACTCCAAAGATAAAACCTGTGCTGATCCTTGGAAACCTTGAATAAACCTTTCACTTCTTGATAACTACTCAAAGAGTGTTAGTTTCATCAGGAACTTACCAACCAAACCGACTCTAGTGACTAATAAGAACCGATTTGCAGACAAATCAGGTCACCTGAGTCAATAGATCAAGACTGTGATTTAAGGAGAAGCCATCTGGATGAATAGCTAGGGTTTTTCATAAATATGATGCTAGACTGTTCATAATTCTGTAATGAAATAGATCTAAGAGTACCTGGAAAAGAGTTAATGAACTCAGATGAATATATTAGAATAATTGATCCCCTATGTGTGTCTAAGAATTTACTTAAAGAACATAGTGACTCTGAGTTCCTAAACAGTCAATAATCAACTTGATTTCTAGGCGTGCTAACCACTAGAGTAATGCTCCAGAAACGGTATTCCCATTACCCATAAAATAATAACTAGGCAATTCTTTGAACACAAACTAGTAATTACTTTGAAGCATACACAGGCAAAGGTTTAAGCATTGCAAAGTCCATCAAAATCATTCTTGTTCCTGACTAGCACCCTAACTTAAGAATGATTACTTTAATGAATTGTTTAACCAAATACATAAAAGTAAATTATTCAGTCTTCTCGGATCACTCTGTTTACTCTTTAGCGTTGTCTAAGTTTTGCAGCACAATGCTATAAGCCATATTAAGGTCACTCAGTCTCAGAATTATTCTTCGTTCATTCCTTGCTTTGCTTGCATTTGTGATTGCTAGCTTCGATTTACAATTCCCGTCTTGCATCTTGATGCTCTTCACTAGGCTCTATTAGTTGTTCATAGTCCTTTAGTACTATGCCTTATGTTCAGACTCCTCTTTGGTAGGTATCACCTCTATTCCCATTCTGACCATTGCTGATACTCTATTGCTAGTTACTACTTATTATGCATAGACTTAACCTTCCAAGTTTACTTCAATGCCTCGAGCCTTTCTATGTGATTTTCCTGTTCAAGGTTGGTTCTACCCTGTTAGACTTTAATTAAGGTAAGTGTTTAGTTATTGAATATAGTCATCTTCGCCTCTTTTAGCAAAGTTGTTGAAGATCTGCTCCAGTGAGGTTTGGCAAACTGAGTACTCAGAAATTCTTAACTCGTTCTTCATTCCTTCAATTGCACTAAAGAAGTAACCTATTGACTTGTCAGCTTGTTTTCCTATTTTGAAGGTGTACAAACTTAAGTAGTGCTCAATCAAACTCACGTCCCGGAACTCTGTTTCTAGCCACTCCGTAACTCTTTGTCCTATTTTTTCAATAATCACCCAAGAAGCTAACTGTTCAACACCTACTTTTTTGTCTTGGGTCAAAGAGTAGTGAATTGAACTTCCGAACCCATGTGCACTTATTTGACTAAGCAACTCTCTGGCTTCAAGGGTTTCCATGGCTGCTTGAAACTGGTTTTCAAGTATATAGCTTTCTGGTGTAGCTATGGACTGCAGCTTGGAAGCCTCAGCTACAACCTCTTCTCTAGGAGGAATTCCTACTTTGATTTCAAGTTCATAACCGTAGCCAAACTTGTTTTTAATGTGCATGGCAGTTCCAATGCACCTAAACCTTCCTGCAACCATAATTCCCATTCTGTCACTGAGTGCTTCGGCTTCCTCCATTGAATGGGTGGTTAGAATCACAGCAGAGTTTCTTTTCTTGATGTTCCCAATGACCTTCCACATCTTTTTGCGGGCTTCAGGGTCCATGCCTGCTGAGGGCTCGTCTAAAAAGATCACAGAGGGGTTTCCGATCAAAGCCATTGCAACAGACAGTTTGCGCTTGTTCCCTCCAGAGTAAGCTCCTGCTTTTAAGTCTTTGTACTGGTACAAGTCCATGTCTTGGAGCATGTCTTCTACTAGTTGTTCTTTGCGGTCTTTAGGAACTCCTTTGATGTCAGCGTACAAGTTAAGGTGTTCTTTTCCTGTGAGGAGTTCGCTAATTGCGTCGAATTGCGGACAGTAACCTATAAGTTCGCGAGTTTTAGACAGGTCCTTCACTACGTCATAACCCCCTACGTAAGCAGTCCCTGAAGTAGGAGCTACTTCGCCAGTTAGCATTTTGAAAGTAGTTGTTTTGCCTGCTCCGTTCACTCCCAGAAAAGCAAAGCACTCTTCTCTTTGCACACTGAAACTTACTTTCTCCACAGCAACTACGTTTCCAAAAGCTTTTCTAATGTTTTTCACGTTAATTTGGGTTTCTTCCGGGTCAGCATCCTCAGCCTTTTTCATTTCGCTTTCAACATCGTCGTCCCACTTTACCTCTTTAGGGGCTACTTTTGACTCAAGCGAGAAAAGCTTCATAAACTTAGGGTTTGTTTCAATGAACTCTCCTAAAACCACTAACAACAAGTAAACTGGAGTCATAATTGCCAAAAACAGCAAGTCAGCTCCAGCTGAGTCCAAAGACAAGGGGTCGTAAACACTGTCTCCGTTTAAGGCTGCAAACAACTCCCTGTTTCCTAGGTTCAGAATGCCCATTCCAAAGCAGAAGTTGGGGAACACCCTCAAAACCCACGTCAAACCCTTAGCAGCGTCTCTAGTTTCGTCAAAGAAGTACATGATCAAAATAGCCGTTGGGAATATGCTTCCTGTCACAAAGTGCAGCAGAATAGTAAGTATCTGGGCAGTGGAGTAGTTTTTGAAGAAGAAACTTGTGCAGTAAGTGAAAGGAATCACACAGAACCCGTAAAGAATCATCAACAACCAAACTGCTGTGTAGCTCTCTTGGGGATCAGTGAGTATCTCCACTCCAAAAGCCAAAATCAGCAAAGGACACACTATGGCAGGAATCATGTGCTTAAGCATGTCCCAAGCAAAGTTAGAAAACCAGTAAGCTCCCAAAGACATTCCACTGATCATGTGCTGGTGCTTCACGTTTACTTCTCTTTCTTTGACTGTGAAAGAAATGATTCCTGCAGGAATAAAAGCAAATCCTAAGGAAAAGATCAAAGGTGCTATGGACCCGTCTCCTACCCCTATAAGGGTCTTAACGTCTTCAGTGAAGGGAAGGGGGTGGTTTTTCACAGTTATTTCAACTTCTGGGTTGATTGACTTGAGGATGGCTTCTCCTATCAAATTGTGGAAGGTTCCTACTGCTTGGTAGGCTTTATGGCTTGTAAACATTGCAGTTTCGTATTCGTGGTTGGCTGAGTCCACTTTGAAGAAGTAGTAAGCTCCCAAGCTAGACTTACTTTCGCCGCCATCAGTTTTGCCTAGCAGTTTTTGGTCAAAGTCAGTAACACTTGAAGAAGTAACACTTTCAGCAGTGGCTTCTTGACTGTTGAACTGGCCTATTACACCAGATGGGTCTACACCTGTTTCAGTGGAGTAGTAAATAGTTTGGGGAGTTTGATAGTTGTCCAACTCTAGAGTTACTGAGTCCTGATCGTAAAACCTAGAAGCCACCGTCATGAGTGCCAGCCCCGAAAGCACTAAAAGTATGGGAACTAGAATTTCACAAACCAAACTTCGCACGTCTCTTCTAGTGATGAATATTCTTTTTTTGACAAGTGAAACAAAGTGGTTGAAGAACAATGTTCCCTTTATTCTGTCCCTTTCAAGAGTAAAGTCTTGCTTGATAAACTTGATATCTTCTTCTTCTTTAGGAGTTTGGTTTTTTTTGTGGATGTCTTCGTAACCACGCGCTACTTCTAAATTAATATCTTCTTCTTCTTTAGGAGTTTGGTTTTTTTTGCGGATGTCTTCGTCGCCACGTGCTACTCGCAAAAACACTTCTTCTAAAGTTGTCACAGAAACTCCGTAGCTCCTTACAGAAAGTTTCCCTAAACTCCTGTCTAGGTCTGAAAAAAAATCCTTAAAGGACTCTGAACCTGAGGAAGGCAATTGGAAAGAAATCTCAGCGTGCACATCACTCATAATGCTTGCGTTGGGAATGTAGCTTTTAATGAAACTTTCAAGAGTTTTTGTGTGCTGGGGGCTGCTTACGTTGTCTTGCTTGACCATAGTTAAGTAGTAACCCACTCCGTACCTTGACTTCAAAAACAAAGAACTTCCGCAGCACCTCAGTGTGCCCTCAGACATAATAGCTATTCTGTCAGCTAGCACATCTGCTTCTTCCATGTAGTGAGTGGTCAAAATGATAATTCTGTTGCTTTTGTTGTTTTTAAGCATGTCCCACATTTGCCTTCTAGCAGTTAAGTCCATTCCTGAAGTGGGTTCGTCCAAAAGCACCACTGGAGAGTCTGCGATCAAAGCTATTGCTAAAGAAAGCTTTCTTTTTTGTCCGCCTGAAAGGAACTGGACTTTAGTGCCTCTTCTGGTTTCAAGGTCAACTTCTTGGATTTTCTCGTCAACTTTTTCTTTAATGACGTTTTTGTCGTCAAGGCCTTTGAACACACAAAACAGGTACAAGTGCTCTTCAGGAGTGAGTTCTTTGTACAAAACGTTTTGTTGAGGACACACTCCAATGCGTTTTCTCAGCTTCGAAAGGTCGTTTGAAAGGTAAAGACCGTCCACAGTCATTTCTCCAGAAGTAGGGGGAATCAGTCCTGTCATCATAGATATAGTGGTGGTTTTTCCTGCTCCGTTGTGCCCAAGCAAAGCAAATATCTGGCCTTCGTAAATGTCCAGATCCAGCATGTCAACTGCAAGTTTGTTTCCAAAGGCTTTTGTCAAGTTGCGAACTAGCAGTGCTTTGTTGGAGTCTTTTTGCTTTTCGACAGAAGGGTCTACAGGTTCAACGTTGTCAGGCCACTTCACATGCTTAACTATGTCCTTTTGGTGTTCTTCTTGGCCAGTTTTGCACCAAAAACTTTTTTGGAAAGGGAAGTACCACTTTCTTTTAGTGCCCCAGACTTCTTCTAAGTAAAAAGCCAGTAAAATAAATATCACAGTGTTCAAAAACAAAAACAGCATTCCTATTCCAAAGCTGTAGTTGTTTACTACGTCGTAAGAGTTGTCAGACTGGACTCCAACTTGCCCTTTCTCAAACTCAGCAAGCACTCCTGCGCTTAAGGAAAAGGCTATGTTGGGAAGCAAAGAAGCTGCTATTTTCTCTTCCTGGCTCGTGCTTATGTCACTAAACTTTATGAAGTAACTTGGAAAGAAGACCATGATTCCCATGATCAAAGCTGTTCTTGAGCGCGAGAAAAACATACTCATCAAAACACTGAAGGCCAAACAGGACAACCCATACAGCCAAAACATCAAAAAGATGTAAAAGACACTGCTGTACTTAAACACCTCTGGCACTGTTATGAGTGTTCCAAATATTGCAATCACAGTGTAAATTATGAAGTAGTAAGTCAGCCAAGACAACCAGTAGGCCGATTTGGAAAGACCCATAACCATCATTGTTTCTTTGATCTTGTATTCCTTTTCTCTCATGATCAAACTGATCATTCTACACACTGGAATCAAAAAGGAAATCAAGAAGAAATGAACATTGCTTGTATTGAAGTAAAGTGAGTCGTCAATAATGTAGTCGTCATGGTACATGGGTGACATTCCTGTTGCAATGTAGCCGTCTTGGTGGCCCAGTACTTCTCTAAGAATGTAGTTGTGCACAAAGTTTTGGATGTGGACGAAACTAGACCCCAAAAACTCTTGCTGGAATTCGGGTTTTGGTTCAGAAATAAGTTCGTCGTAAGACTCGTAGCCGTCAATGTAAAAGATGTTGTAGAATTGCCCTAGTCTTCCCTCATCAGGAATAAGGTCGGTAGCATTATATCTGAATTTGTAGTCCACTTTAAGTCCTCCGCCAGAGCTAGTGTTGTCTTGAAAGTCTTCAACAACTACAGCAAAGCAGAGCTTCACTTCGTCTTCGTAGTCACTTGCCGTTACATAGTCCTCAATGTCGTCATCACTTTCCTTGGTAGCGACTGTGATTTTTTCGTTACCAATTTGATTTTCTAGCCATTCTTTCATAGCTTCAATGAGTGGATTGTCTTTGGGAGCTAAATCAATCTGTAGTTCGTGAATGCCATTCAGATATTCTCTGCAATAGACAAGCGGATCAACTTTAGTAAAGTTTTCAGCCAATTGCCCAGTTGAACCATAGACATTAACGTAAGCTCCATTATAACTGATGTAAGACCTGGCATCCCTATTATCTGAGGAGATCGTACTGCTGCTTAAGAGCGTGATCAGCAGTAAGAACAGCGGGAGCAATACCTCACATAGGGATCCAAACAGCCTTCTTTTCCAAAGGATCCAGTTTTTGAACATAAGTGCCTTATAATGTTGCCAGATCCCCATAATTTATTTATTTGAGCTAGTTTAAGCCGTCTAGGCCTCTCTTTGGGTGGGTTTTTCTTATGTCTTTTCGTTGGTTTCTGGTCTTTTTCTTTTTCGTCTGAAATCATCACACAAACTCAGTATAAAAAGAACTCTCAACTGATGAAAACCAAAAGCTGAATGCCAGACTGATCTTTATAATGAGGAGTTCAAGGGGTGTTTGGGAAAAATTACATATTTACAATAAATTATTTATCCACCAACTTCATGTAAGTTCTCTAGCATTTTGAATTTCTTCTCTGGAGAAGTCATTGCTGAAGGACTCCAAGACTCCATAATGCTGTTTTTAGAAGTCCTTTCAAATATATCTACAGAGTCTGCTTTCCTCATACTTGCAACTGTTTTAGAGTCGAACCTAGGCGACCTTTTTTTCTTCTGGGTTCTGAACAGACTTTTTGTGCTGCTCATTTTCTCGAACTCAAGTACACTTGAAAGTCTGGGCAGAACTGCTTCCTTGTTGGGCGAGTAGTCTCCTGCACACTCTGAAACCCTGCTGAACCTGTCTTCTCTCACAGTGTACTTCTCGAAGGGATAAACTTCCATGTGCCTAAGTAAAGCTCACTTGTATTTGGAACAGTTGGAAGGAGTCAAGTTGCAATTCAAAAACCGGTTTTCGTGGGGAGAAGGGTAGTTTTTGAAGATGTAAGGTCTTTTTGCTTGCCTGCTGAACTTCAAAGCCTTTGCAGTTGGCGAAGTAGCTGTTTCGTAAAACGGACACAGAATTGTTTCTGGCTGTTTGGGGGACCTGTTGCGTGCAGGTGAAACTTTGTAGCAAGGCGATTTCTTGCAAACCAAGTCTAGTTTGATGTTGTAGTAGGCTGGAGGAGGAAGGTCGTTTTCGCTGATGAAGTTGGGTCTTGCAGGGGACTTGAAAGCTGCAGAGGGTTGGTAACTAGGGACCTCAGTTTCTTCGGCTTCTAGGTTCTCTAGTTCTTCAAGAACCAGTTTCTTGACTTCTTGTCTTCCAAGTTTTTCTTCTTGGGTTTCTGTTTTCCTGGCTTTCTTTTCTGGCACTGCTTTGTTTCCCATTAAGGAATCTCTCTCTGAGAATATCCTGAACTGCTTCAAACTGGCCCTTCCAGCTCGTGAGAATGCTTTTTTGCTAGACATCTTAAGTAGTCTATTTATACTCGCTAATTACATTATCTTGTTTAAATCTGTCCATTTTCTATCCACTAATAATGCAAACTACTTGCTCTCCAGTCTGCCATTTTATGTCCAAGTGTCGTTGTGGGAAGTTGCTTTGCTCTCACAAAATAAAAACTCAACTTGAACAAGGCCACTCTATCGACCCTTTGCCACACGAAGTAACTGACTTAAACCAAGTTCTTGCTGAAACTTCCCGTCAGAAGGGAACTGTTTTTGAAGTTGCGTGAGTCTTTGATCAGTGGCGTTGAAAAGTTGAGTTCGCACCAACTAACTGGACTCAGAGATTTAGAAGAAAGACTTGTCAAGTTCTTGTTGCACTCCAGACCTACCGAAGCTGACCGTGACAAATTCAACCAAGAACTAAATTCACTCAAGAGTTCCTTCAAGAGCCAGGTGGCAGAATTCAAGCAGTCCATTGAAGATATCGACCTCGAAGAGGAAAGTGTTCCAGCTCAGAAAGGCTCTCTGGGTCCTCAAAATAACTCCTTTCCAGAAGTTGTCCCTCCTCGTACTCTTGATTCTTCTAGTTCTTTAAGTGGTCCTCCAAGTCGAAAGGATTCTATTGCAGAAGATGAGCTTATTCAACAAGGTGGTCTTGAAAGTGATCCTGCAAGTCGGAAGAACTGCATTCCACGGCCTCCTTTCATTGCTAGTTCTTCTAGTAGTTCTTCTGCTTCAAGTGAAGATTCATCCTGCGCACAATTAACCCAGCAAAATACTACCGAGTACTCAAGAACTCAAAGTGAGTATGACGTTGTTCAGGAACCCTCTGCCAGCAGTGTTCCTTCTGGAATCCAAACAATCCACTCTCCATTCAACCAAGAAGACGTTCAAGAAGACATGCCTGTCATTGTTTCAAGTGTCAAAGACAACACTGTTAGAGTTTGGGAGAACGCTAGACCAACTGTAATTATCCAAGAATCCCCTTCTGAAATTGAGTCAATGTGCATGTTTAAGAACTATTCTGCTATTACTGGAAACTCCGACGGCAGCATTAGGGTTTGGGATGTTGTTAGTGGGAACCTACTTAGAACTTTCGGCAGCCACGATGGTCCTGTTTTGTGTTTGTCCATGCTTAAGTCAGACGTAGTGATGGCTTCCGGAGGCCAGGACAGAACCGTTAGGTTGTGGGATTCTGGTAGTGGAGAGCAGTCTATGGTGTTGAGAGGGCACACTGACAGTGTTTCTGCAGTGCTTCTTTCGAAAAAAGAAGATTATATGGCGGGTGGGTGGGCCTTAAAAAAAGGCCCACCGCCATATAGGGGGTTGGGTGTTAGGGAGGGTCAAATTCCCTAATGAAAATTAGTGGACTTTTATAGGGAGAAAGTGGGTCAGTGAGTGAATGGGAGCTTAAGAGGTGGGACTGATGGAATAGGGAAAGAGAATGGAACCATTTATGTTGACAAAGCCTATTCCAGAAAGCACCAAGAACTCAATATTCAGTGTCATGAACACTGAGTTTGTGAAGCAAAAGTACCTTGAAGAGTTGGAGCTAGAGGATAACTACACCCAAATACTTCAAGCTACTCTAGACAAGACTTTCTTGTGCGACTACAATGTATTTGGGATATGCGGAGTATCCTTGATGACCGGCAACTTAATCATCAAGGACTACCTAAGTGCTCCCAAAGACTCTAACTCTGGTGAAACTCCGTGTAAGAAGCCTAAGTACGAAGAAGACACAGATTTAGGCACTGCTTCATACACGAGTTTCCTCATGTGTTAGCTAGAGCTAAACTGGGCAGAGGAATTGAGTTTGTAAGACTTGAAAACTCACCAGACAACTTCAAGTACAACGAGGAAACTGGATTCTACATGGAGGAGAAACTACTAGGAGAACAAGAAACAAGGTCCCAAGTAGTGGTTGAAGACGCAGCAAGGATGATCCTGGACCCCAACAGTTGGGTTGATGGAATTGACCAAAGATTCCAACAACTCAACATGGACAGAAGCAACAAACTCAGTATGACTCTCAAACACACAGACAGGCCCTTCTGTGGATTGCATGAGTAGTAATAATTCTATCTACTTTAAGTAATTCAGTAAGAGTAGTTAAATGCATGCTTGAGAGTTTACTTAGCACAAGTACTTTCAAAGTTATTGTTGTCTTTGCTACTTGATGTTGTTTAGCTATCAAGTGTTTTGCATTACTCTTAATAGACTACTTAGAGTGTTTAGTTTATTGATTTGATGAAACATCCAGAAAGCTTCTTCATCTTGAATGACTTCTGTTCTTTATCAATTCCTTGTTTGTAGTTCTTCCTGAAACTTTCTAGAGATTCATTCCAATTAGGATTATGCAGTACAAACTCAGCTAGTTCTTGAACCCTAATAACTGAGTCTCTAACTGGTTACTCATTTCACTTTCTTGAGTCTCTTCAAAGGTGTTACTGAGTGTTCTTTTTGAGAAAGTTCTGAGTCATTGTAATTCTTGGAGATAGACCAAACAAATGTACCGAGTGAGCCTTTGCACACCTCTGAGTCTAATGCAAGTACTGGGTTACTTTCCATTTACGTAAAGACTAAGGATAGACAATATTCAGAGTTTGATTGCTTGTATGTAGAAGTTAGAACACTAGTATTTATACTAATATTCCCACTCCTTTTGATTGAATGCTAGGGTGTTAGGGTTCTTAAATCCCAAGCTTAAAGCATCAACACTGTAATAGACTTACATACTTTAGAATTAGAACTCAAAGTTAAGAAGTTTTTAATGAGTTGTTATTCTGTTTCTTTATTGCTTCCTTATTGTTAAGGTGTGCTTTCACTAGGTCTCTAAAAACCTTGGTAGAATTAGTAAGTTATTTCAACTGAACAAAAACCTTTAGACTTCAGTCTAGGTAGAAATTGCTCAATTCACCCTAACCAGCATTTCTTGTTTCCTTCTGTTTAATGATCTAGTGTTAGCTTCCTTGGTTGTTCCTCGCTTCAATCCCCTTTCTTTTGTTGCAATCTGTGTGTTTATAGTTGTTTCCTTTACTTGCCACTGTTCATGCTTTCTGTTTGCCTTTTGTTTCTTTGTGAAGAAGTTCCCAGTGGTTTTAAACCTCTGCTAGTTAACTCAATAGCCCTTCACACAACTAGTCACGACATCAAGCTCTTCTTCTAACTACCTTGCAAGCATACGCTCTACAAAGCAAAGTCTAAGTATTGCAAAGTCCATCAAATCATTTCTTATTTCTGACTACTTAAGAATTATTCAACCTACACAGAAGTAACTCGGATCAATCTGTTGTCTAAGTTTTAAGTTCTGTTAGGCGAGACTCAGAGTTGTCTTCGTTGATTTCTTGCTTTGTTTGTACTGTGCATGAACATTGTGATTACTAGCTTAGTATGCAGATGCTCTAATTACTTATTCACAGCTATGTTCTCTTCAGACTTCTCTCTGATGGGTGTCCACTCATAACCTTCCAAGTTTACTCACTGCCTCCAGCCTTCTATGTCCTAGACTTTAACTTAGTAAACTCACATTGATAATTAGAATCTCGCAGACTGTGACTCTAAGATCATCTTTCAGACATCACCCTAACCCATTGATTAATCCAACCAAGTCCTAGTTACTATAACCCAGTCAAACTCATATCCCCCTAATTCAATGGCTAATAAAATGTTCAGTCGAGTCGTCCGCAACTTCCACAAGCTCAGAGTTCCCCAGGGATACTCCGGAGACTTGAGACTTTACAAGTTCAGATTCGAAAGGTTCACCCAGGGAGAGAATATCGCTGAAATAGGCGGAAAGTCCTTATTAGCAAATACTGACGGCATTGTGTGGAAAAAGCTCAAGCAAGACAACCTCACTGTTGAGGAAGGCACAGAAATCTACGAAGTCGTCAACTTCCCTCCTTGGCTAAGAATGATTCCTCCGAATGCAGCTATATCCTTCCTCGCACTCTTTGTGGCCTACCTGGCCTACATAAACCAAAAGAAATTCAACAAAGAACAACTTCAAAACAATAATATAGAGATCGGGCTTAGAGACCCTCAATTCAGCGTCCAAAAAATCAAAGAGACTCTAATTCAGTCTAAGCCAGCACCAGAAGTAGAAGGTCCCTTGATCGAGAATCCCCAACTCACTCAGGAGTGGATCAACCACCTTGAAAAGCCTATCCGAAGGGGGGTTGACGTGGTCTACGGACCCAAAGGCATAGGCAAGTCTACCTTTATGGAGAGACTTTGCCATGTGCTGAGCAAACCTGACATGCTCAAAAAGTACTCAGACACTAAGACCCAGTTTGTTTCTGTGTACGTAGACTTGAAAGAACAAAAGGAGAATCTGTGGCTGAACCTTTACTCAGTTTTGGGAGCTCAAGGTTACTCAAGAAATAACAAAATTATGCTCGGAGACTGTCTGAAAGACTTGATTGAGCAAGGAAAGAAGCCAGTCCTCATTTTTGACAACGTGCAAGACATCCTACAAGGCGACTACAAATCTTCAGAAGGGGCTGGCTTCATTAAAGAACTGGTGATTGATTTCGCTGGAAAGAGGCTAGCCAAAGTGATTCTGGTCAGTAGCGATCAACACCTTCCAGGTCGAATTGGATCACTCAGCATAATTGATGAAGAATTTGATGTCAAGAGTTTCCCATTCAGTTATCCTGAAGGAGAAGAAGTCACCAACTGGATGAAGCAAGTAGCAGAAATGGACAGCAGGTCAGTGACAGATGAAGACCTGCAGTTGTACCTGAAGTACCATGGCTCACTAAGAGGGTTCAAGGACTTCTGCTCCAACTACAAAAACATCAGTTTGAGGGAATACTTAAAAGAAAGCATCAAAAAGCGCTTAAACACACTGGGGACTCGAATCAAGGATTCAAAAGTTGACAAATCTGAATTGGAAGAATTGGTTAAGCCTCTTTTCAAAGACTCAGTCATGGAATTTCCTGGTGAAATGGAAGGGTTATTCTTAAGACTGATTGAGAAGAATTTCATCAGAAGATTCGATGAGGATTACATCACATTCAACTCAAGAGTCTCTGAATCAGCTATGAGGGTTTACTTTGGAGAGCATGCTGACTCGGAGTTCTTAAAAGAATTAATTAACGAATCAAGGTAACTAATCTTACTAATTATCCAATTATTGATTAACTTGTTTGTTGCTGGGTCTTGATGCATAATGATTTAGGGATATTCAGCAACAACTACTTGGCCAATTTAATTAAATTACTAAACTAGCATTACTATAACAAGTGTTTGACTCTGCAGTCTTTAAGTAGCATATCACAACTTGGATTCTTTAAGCTAACCGCTAAGTTGTATTGAGTGTTCTTTTTCAGTTACTTCTGAGTCCTTCTTTGTTAAGCTCAACAACTTCTTTGTCATGCTTTTATTTTGAGTTCTAACTCAAGTACTTTATGGATGCTACACCCAGTTCATCTCTACAGAGTTCAGATTATCCAAAACTGAAATTGCATTTAAAAGTCTTCATTTACCTACCCTTAATAATACACCAGAAGTCTATGATGGTGTGTTTGTTCAGTACCACTTTCTATCCTAGCTTCAGAAGTACTTGCTTGGAGCACCTAAAATTAGAAAACCTGTTAAGTACTTATGGGGTCTATTATTAACTGTACCTGGGTCTTGTCTTTTAGAAGACTCAGATAATTTTAGGTTGCATTGTTACTTAATACTTCCTTCGAAATTCACTCTAAGATCAAGGACATTTAGATCTACCAAACTTCTCTAACTTGGAATTCCTTTAGTGTATGTTCTGTTTCTAGTTACCAATTAGGACATTACACACTATGTAGTTTTTGTTCTTGTTTACCTATAAGTCTAGTAGCAATGCATTCATTACACAACTCAAAGGACAGAATGCAAATAACTAGATGCTTTACTACTTGTTTATGGTAGTTACTTCTTCAGTCTCTTTGATTTTGAGTTCTTCTTCAGGATCATGATCTTTGTTGCCAGAGTTTCTGAGCCTAAAAGTATTAAGATCTATAGTGTGCAGAAAATATGTTAGTTTAAAACTTAACTGAATACTTTCGTTTTTGAAGGTGCATAACGTTTAAAGGTACTCACAGTCTTAACTTTTGTTCTCTAGAAAACCCTTGAAGAGTACTTAATCAAACAACCCAATGCAGTCTTTTGAAGTGTTTTGAATACTTTCTTTCAATACTCAGAACAACTGAAGAGACTTTAACTTCATTGAACATTGATGACAACTAACCAAAGAACACTAATCCTGGAGAAGTACTTGACTGCTGAGAGAAGTGCATTGTCAAAGCAATCAACCAACAAGACTCTAAGGAACTCTTTGGAGGTATTTAATAGAGTCAAGTTTGAAGTGAGTGCTTTGAAGGTTACTACTTAGTAGTCCTTGACTAATTGATTCCTTTTGTAAGTCTCTAAACTGCTTATATTCATGAGAAGGAACTATGTTGAGTGACTAAGTATTCAAGGTTGCTAGGATTTAGACTTCCCACTCACTACTCAATTTAATCCTACTTCAATTAAACACTCAATCACCAATTATTCTTGATGACTAGAGTGTCTTCTACTGAGTAACATTCAGAACTCACCATCTAATAGACACTGCCTTAGTTATCTCTTAGTGATCTACTAAGTAACTACTTAACAACTCATTACTTAAGACTCCAGTGCTTGCTTTAGTTCACAGACATACCAATACTCTTATTTAGTAACCAGTTTATTCTGAGTGATGAGCAACCTTGTATCTACCTTTCTGTTACTTGTGCATTCTACTTAGTCTTGTAGACTGTATTCAGACATTCTAGTTTACTCACAGACTATTGAATGCTTTAAGTCATTCATATTCCATGTACTTATTCATTGCTTAGTTCCAACACTGTTGTTTACTCTAAGTACTCAGAAATTACTTCATTTACTTTACTGATTTAAACTATGTCTCATACTTGATCTATAAACTAACTTACAATACTCCATTACTATTTAGTTAACTTATTCACTGTATGTATTAGCACCTTCTTCACTAAGTACTTACTAACTTGTGTGATTAACTCCTAGTTGTTCTTTATCTTCTATAACTAACTCTTTTAGATACTTATAACTTACTTTTAGCACTTTATATTACTGTTTACTTCTATCTATATTATATTTATTATTAATAGTTTTTCTTTAGTGTTAGTGTTAGGGTGTTAGGGTGTTAGGGTGTTAGGGTGTTAGGGTGTTAGGGTGTTAGGGTGTTAGGGTGTTAGGGTGTTAGGGTGTTAGGGTGTTAGGGTGTTAGGGTGTTAGGGTGTTAGGGTGTTAGGGTGTTAGGGTGTTAGGGTGTTAGGGTGTTAGGGTGTTAGGGTGTTAGGGTGTTAGGGTGTTAGGGTGTTAGGGTGTTAGGGTGTTAGGGTGTTAGGGTGTTAGGGTGTTAGGGTGTTAGGGTGTTAGGGTGTTAGGGTGTTAGGGTGTTAGGGTGTTAGGGTGTTTAGGGTGTTAGGATGTTAGGGTGTTAGGGTGTTAGGGTGTTAGGGTGTTAGGGTGTTAGGGT